>OX388309.1:4301737-4882745 GCA_947579605.1 Athripsodes cinereus
GCTGGCTGAAGGTTCTCGTCTGGGAGGAGGACCTGGTTTAAGGAAGAGGAGGGTTGTAACACAGAGGCAAAATTGACGATGCCCGGCTTGACTGGAAAGGAGGTGAAGAGAGAGCAGCAACAGTATAAAAACTTAACATATGCTTATGGTGTTCTTTAGGAACACATTGAAATAAATAATATTAAAATTATAAAAGTTAGAGAGCTATAGCATATTACTATTATTTGAGACAGGTGATGTAAAACACAGTAATTAATTAAACATACTATTTATTTATAAAAAAAAAAAACATTTAAAAATACCATATTAGAATAAAAATATAGGAGTGTAAGAAAATAATTAATTAAAAACCAATCTTAGTCTAAAAACATCTTATCCTTGGCGCATCTTCCATCCCTCACAAACTTCCTAAATATACATACTCGTCCACTTGCTCCAAACATTCATTTTCAACCTTTATTTCACATATTGTTCTAATGTTCGTGCAGAATACTTTTTAATTAGGTATTCTTTATCATCAAATAACACTATCAACTTACTCCTTCCCCACTGAGACGAATATTAGGTTTGTGTAATTTCATCAATTTACATCAAGTTTTGAGATTGATCATAAAGTTTTTTTCTTGAATATAAATCATTAATCATATGCACTTAGTTTTTTTCTCCTTTACTTCAATGTTATGTACTATCAATCTAGTATACCTACCCTCGATTATCAATGTATTTTAAAAAAGATAAAATCTTTACACATCCAAAATAATAAAATTATTACTTCGACAATGAGGTGGCCAGAAGTCTGATGGTAGTCTCAGACTTCCAGGAGGGATGCTCATGGTTTGAATCCTGGAACTGATTCACCCCGTCAACACTGTAGTGTACCCCATCTACACAGCTCTTTGAAAAGTTACTTGTCACTCAAAATCAGTAAAAATCTTAATTAGTTTTAGACTTTTCACACTCTGACATTTTACTTCAAACAGATTTGTCCACTTTCATTAGAAAGCCACTCAGATAACTTACTACTTAATCATTTAAAAAAAAAGATATACATATCTGGGTTTTGTTTGTTATAAACCCAAATACAACCTTATACACCTTTCACAGTAAGCTCTTAAAAGCTAGTGTCGTGAAAGAGGAGTTTGCCGGTATCTGGTAACGAACCACGGTCCCCTTGTTCACGAGGCCGAGACTACCGACGAAGTCGTGATTTCATTGATTTCTTATGAAATCATGTTTTATAAAATACTATTATTATGTATGTTGGTTTGTATTGAAATTACTTGCTGAAGTAATTACATAAACTATTATACATGTCGTCCTTTCCATGCCATAAAAACTACATTATGGATACCATGCCTCATAGCCGAATTGGTAATACAAAAACTTATAAATATGTAGATAATTCACACTAAATAATAATTGTAACTTAACCTCACCAAAAATCACACAAAAAAAAAAAAGCCTGACAGCTGTCAACTTAATCATAGAGTATTTCATTAGTTTGTGCGCATGCGTATTTTCATCCCTCTTCTTCTACCTTTAGACGCTAGTGAAAGTGCCGTGTCAATCCGCATGAGAATTTGTATGAATTACCGAATGATTGGAAAAGGATTCGCTTTTGGTTGCCAATTGTTCGCTGTTTTCATCTTACTATCTGGACGCACCCACTAGCTTTCTTGAGTGAACAATCTGAATAATTAGATACACAAATATATTGACTTCATATAGATACATTGAATTAAATTAGTGCATTGTGAGCCGGCTTCAGATCACAAGACATGATGGAGGGAAACAGTGCTGAACATAACATCGCAGACTGCCGACAGCATGAGTGCGTCTTGTGTGACATGCTAATATGTGTTACGGAAGATGATGAAATCGAAACCTTTTTGGCGAACATCGAAGTGAAACGTGAACCTGTACAGGAAAAAAGATGTGACGTTGGAAATACAGTTCCGTATGATGATATTGATATACATGAACCTGATATAAAAGTTGAATGCGAGAGAGCCAACAATGTGACAGTGACCAGTATATCTTCAACGCTTACAGAGTATGCACCAGGCCCAAGTAATCAAACTCATTTAATTGCAAAGAATCAGAAATCAATTCACAGTAGTGAAAAACCTTTTGAGTGTAATATTTGCATGAAAAATTTTAGTTTTTCTAGTCATTTACAGGCACATAAAAGGATTCACAGTGGTGAAAAACCTTTTGAGTGTAGTATTTGTATGAAAAAATTTAATCGGGCTAGTTATTTGACATCCCATAAAAAGATTCACAGTGGTGAAAAACCTTTTGAGTGTAATATTTGCATGAAAAAATTTAGTAGTTCTAGTCATTTGCAAATACATAAAAAGATTCACAGTTGGGAAAAACCTTTTGAGTGTAATATTTGTATGAAAAGATTTAGTTATTCTAGTACTTTGCAGGCACATAAAAGGATTCACAGTGGTGAGAAACCTTTTGAGTGTAGTATTTGTATGAAAAAATTTAATCAGGCTAGTCATTTGACATCCCATAAAAGGATTCACAGTGGTGAAAAACCTTTTGAGTGTAATATTTGTATGAAAAAATTTAGAATTTCTAGTCATTTGCAAATACATAAAAGGATTCACAGTGGGGAAAAACCTTTTGAGTGTAATATTTGTATGAAATTTTTTAGTTATTCTAGTACTTTGCAGGCACATAAAAAGATTCACAGTGGTGAAAAACCTTTTGAGTGTAATATTTGTATGAAAAAATTTAATCAGGCTAGTCATTTGACATCCCATAAAAGGATTCACAGTGGTGAAAAACCTTTTGAGTGTAATATTTGCATGAAAAAATTTAGTAGTTCTAGTCATTTGCAGGAACATAAAAGGATTCACAGTGGTGAAAAACCTTTTGGGTGTAGTATCTGTATGAAAAAATTTAATCGGGCTAGTCTATTGACATCCCATAAAAGGATTCACAGTGGTGAAAAACCTTTTGAGTGTAATATATGCATGAAAAAATTTAGTAGTTCTAGTCATTTGCAAACACATAAAAGGATTCACAGTGGGGAAAAACCTTTTGAGTGTAATATTTGTATGAAAAAATTTAATCACGCTACTTCTTTGAGGAAACATAAAATGATTCACAGTGGTGAAAGCCCTTTTGAGTGTAATATTTGTATGAAAAAATTTAGTTATTCTAGTCATTTGCAGGCACATAAAAGGATTCACAGTGGTGAAAAACCTTATGATTGTAGTATTTGTATGAAAAAATTTAATCAGGCTACTTCTTTGCGGAAACATAAAATGATTCACAGTGGTGAAAGCCCTTTTGAGTGTAATATTTGTATGAATAAATTTAGTTATTCTAGTCATTTGCAGGCACATAAAAGGATTCACAGTGGTGAAAAACGTTTTGAGTGTAGTATTTGTATGAAAAAATTTAATCAGGCTAGTCATTTGACATCCCATAAAAGGATTCACAGTGAAGAAAAACCTTTTGAGTGTAATATTTGCATGAAAAAATTTAGTAGTTCTATTCATTTGCAAACACATAAAAGGATTCACAGTGGGGAAAAACCTTTTGAGTGTAATATTTGTATGAAAAAATTTAACCACGATACTTCTTTGCGGAAACATAAAATGATTCACAGTGGTGAAAGCCCTTTTGAGTGTAATATTTGCATGAAAAAATTTAGTTATTCTAGTCATTTGCAGGCACATAAAAGGATTCACAGTGGTGAAAAACCTTTTGAGTGTAGTATTTGTATGAAAAAATTTAATCAGGCTAGTCATTTGACATCCCATAAAAGGATTCACAGTGGTGAAAAACCTTTTGAGTGTAATATTTGCATGAAAAAATTTAGTAGTTCTAGTCATTTGCAGACACATAAAAGTACTCACAGTGGGGAAAAACCTTTTGAGTGTAATATTTGTATGAAAAAATTTAATCAGGCTACTTCTTTGCGGAAACATAAAAGGATTCACAGTGGTGAAAAACCTTTTGTGTGTAATATTTGTATGAAAAAGTTTAATGAGTCTGATTCTTTGCAGATACATAAAAGAATTCACAGTAGTGAAAAACCTTTTGAGTGAATTATTTGTGTGAAAAAATATAGTGACTTGATTATGTTAGCAAGGCATAAAATAACTTAGTGGTGATAAATATTTTGAGTGTAATGTTTGTTTCAAAAGGTTTAACCGGTTCGATAGTTTAGTAACTTATAAAAGGATTAACAATAATATTATTTACTAGATAACTTATTTAAGATGCGCCATTTTGTGGAAAAACCACCGCAAGGGCCCATTCAAGAATCATAATTGGAGATTACAGATCTCTGCCGGGTGCGTCAGCGCACAGCATCATTTGTGACATGTTCATTCCATTTGACATCCTAAATCTTTCTAAGACACTTGTTTTCAAAGCTTAGTATCTTCCGCTCTTGAGCCTTGGTTAAGTGCCAAGACTCACAGCCATATAGAAGAATTGGGATGATGCACGCATTGAACAAGCGACATTTTGTCCTGATGCTGAGTCCAGATGCCTTCCCAACTTTGTTCATGTTATTGGAAGCCCCGCTAGCAGCTCCTATGCGGATTGGTAATTCCGACTGAAGATCATTCAATATGATTTGTGAGAACTTTACCGGATACACTAAGTAGTGAGGTGCCATGGTAATTTTCGCATTCCAGTGGGTTTCCCTTCATGAAAAGTGTCACGATGGACCTATTTCTCCAATCTTTCGGGCAGAGCTCCTCATTCCACACCTTGTTAAAGAGATGGTACAGTGGGTGGATAAGCGCAGTCATGCCATACTTAAGGAGCTTTGCGTGTATTCCATCCTCACCTGGGGTCTTGTTGTTTTTTTTAGCCATTTTACAGCTACCTCGATCTCCTTATGTGTTGGAGGGGGGGGGGGGGTTTCGGCTATTCCAGATACCTGTAGGATATCTAGGTGGCTATCCTCATTGCCAACATCAAAAGGTGAGGAGGGATCTGATCGGTGTTCTCTCCATCTTCCTCTTACTAACTCAGGGGCAGATATCAGGTTTCCACTGCTATCATTAATTGAGTCAGTAGTCTTATTCTGAATCCAATGGACGTAACCGCTGCAGCCTTCACCACTTTCTGGAACCCCTCCGAGACTAACTGTACTGAGTCAGAATCGGAAAGATACCGAGAGAGTCAAATCAGCCTCATACTTCATGTGATAACGAATATTCCCCAACCCACAGATGTCAAACACTCGCGATGCAGCTGGTCTTGCAAATTTATTGAACCTTAGTTTCATGGCTCCGACAAGGAGCTCATGATCTGTTTTCAGGTCCGCTCCACGAAATTTCTGACATTCTGTAGGTCAGAGTCGTCTCGCGCCTAAACCAAAAAATGGTCAATTCGGTTTCTGGTACGTCCATCAGGTGAGATCCACGTGTATTTTTGGGTATCCTTGTGACGAAACAGTGTTCCTCCAATAAGGAGTCCTTGGAGTGTTGCGTACTCTATAAGACGGGAGCTGTTGTCATTTAGCACCCTCATGCAATTCTCCCCCATTACGCCAGGACCATTTAGTGGGTCGCTGCCTACTTTGGCATTAAAATCGCCCATCACAACGATCCTGTGCCTTGATACGCCTTTCCTTTTGGGAAGGCTATCAATGAATTGAATCAATTACAGTAAGATAATAAACATTATTAGATGGAAAATTGTACCGAGAACATTTACTAATTACGAAATTAAAGAATAGAAAATAATTTACTTCTTGTTATGGGTGTTCACATTTGGCGAATATCGCCAGGCGAATTTCAAAATATATAGCCAGGCGAAAAAACAAAATTCGCCGGACATCCATTGATCGTCACACCTGTTCACACAGTCCACCGATATAGAAACGATCTGTCAGATGCGCTTTGATTTTGACACTGTTTTTAAAATGGCGGACGTCGAGATAGAAATCGCGAAGTGTTTATTTTTAGTCGAAAATGTTATAGTAGAGGTTATAAGGCGCCTTTTAATTAAGGAAACAAACGCCACAAACCAACAACAATGATAACAGCTGTCACGAAGCGGGAAACATTATAAAATTTATTGGTTATAAAGTTTTTACCATAGTTACGAACGAATCGTTCAATCGGCCGAAAATGTTGGAAGGTGGTCAACTCGAGACGATATCGTTTCTACTGGTTTTTTATCGTTTCAGACTAGCTGTCATTTTGTTCACACGGTTCAAATGGCTGGCGATATTTTGGTGCCTGGCGATATTCGCCAAAGTGAGAACACCGCCTAAGTGAGAACACCACATTACCTTAAATTTTTTTTAACTTAAATATGGGCGTGTGGGGTGTCAAACATCAAGATTTTACATCAGTTATTAGCACTTTTTTCTATGTAGGTACCTAACATTTTTTTGTTTCCATAATTAATTGGTGATAAATTGTCTCAACATTTGTACATTGTTATTGATTGATTGAATAAAGTATTTATTATTATTATACTGTTAAATAAAAAATAAAAAAAATTCTTGGAAAATTCTCTACTTCGCGAAATTTACCGAGAAAAATCTCGGTAAATTTCTCCAAAAATTATTTCTTGAGAATTCCACAACACTACTTTCAATGAACAGGTTTGACCCTGACACTCTGGATGATCATCCAAAGTGAAGCAATGTGAATGCTTCTAAACATGACCCATACTGGGCTAGTATTTTGTATAGAAATTTCAAAACATATTTTAAAAACCACTTGGACTACATGAAAGTATTTTTTGTGGTTTATTAACTGTAATAAGGTTGCTATTTTTAAATTTTCGAGAAAAAAAAATGACCGGTTTTTAGATAAATAGTCTTAAAATATGGATTTTTGGGTCGAAGGGGTGTCATTATTTTAATTATAGTAATAATTAGCGTTTCTTTTAGACATTCCATATTTCTTTATCTGAGAGTACTATAAAGTATTTATTCTGAGAAAAAAGTCAATGGTGATTCTTACTTTTTTATATTTCAAAATTTCGTGTAAAAATGACCGAATGATGAAGTTTTGATATTTTTTTTTTTTTTTTTTTTTTTTTTTTTTTTTTTTTTTTTTTTTTTTTTTTTTTTTTTTTTTTTTTTTTTTTTTTTTTATGACCTTCACCAATGATGGTGTTCCCGGTCAGTCTCAAGTATACCTATATGTATTTACAATGACATATTTTTTTTTTTAAATCAACATACACATATATATACATACATACATACACACATACATACATATATACACACACACATATACATACATACATACACACACACACACACACATACATACACACATATATATATTTTTAATAAAACTTAGCAATATAAAATCTCACCATCCCAAAAGTCTACAAACGCACCCCATTCATTTCCAAAAAACCATTCAAAATTCTCACCATTTCAGCAGTTGGATCACACAAAAGACTTGGCAGGCCCATAGGGAAGGTACCCCTTCTCTTCAGTTCCCGTACAAATTCATCCCTATTCTTGAGCAATTCACATTCGAACACAATATGATTAAGATCCGCCACATCCACTCCACAAGAACACCTTGGGGAGTACAATAAATTGATCCTACTCAAATGAGCCGGGGCAGTTGTATGTCCAGATCTCAGTCTGCAAATCAATGAAATTTCCCTGCGGGACAAACGGGCTCCAACAAACCATGGTTTCCTTGGGATGGCCTCCTGAACTTCCGTATACCACCTTCCGCGCTTTTTAGATGTCTCCTTCCAATCATTCTCCCATTCCTCTAACATTTCTCTCTTTATTGTGGGAACAAAATCACTTGAAGGAATTTTTTTATATTTTATTGGGTACGAACTCCTAGCACTCTTAGCCAGCATATCAACTCTTTCGTTTCCTGTTATTCCCTTGTGTCCTGGGAGCCAGGCCAAGATGACCCGCTGATCATTGAGATGTAAGAGATATAAGAGAAATCTTATTTTTATGAGGATCGTGTTATGTTAGGAGTTAAGTTGCAATAGACAGCTAAGTGAATCTGTAAATATGACACTATTATCTAGTTTTTCCTGGTAGACATGACTCAGAGCCTCCAAAATTGCCAAGCTCTCTGCCGTGAATATTGATGCATTTGCGGGTAGGCTAAATATTTCACTAATGTCCAAGGTAGTATTAAGGAAAGCGCAACCCACAAATTGATCTTCCGCTGACTTCGATCCGTCCGTATAGATATGGTTGAAGTTATTTAGCTTTGAAATGCAATCACCAAAGAGCTGATTCATTGTTTCAAAATGCTGACCTACTGTGTTGCTTTTCCTCCATTCATCGTTAAACTCAATCTCAGGTCTAAGCGCAAGCGACTCATATGGGATCTCATATATTGGATTTTGATAGCTACAAAATCTATTCTCTATTGTGCGAGACAACTTGTTGAAACTTTTGACTAAAGAACACTGTTGCATTTTATCAATTTCTGAACATTGAGCCAACTTTGGGAGGAGAGGATGTGATTGCGTCGAAAAAGTTTTGATATTTATTAAAATAGATAATAGAATATTAATATATACCAAAATATAGTCTCATTATTACTAGATATTATGTTTTTAAAATAATTTCCCAACGGTTACAAACAAAAAAATATTACAGATTTAGTATTGATTTCTTTTTACAAAAACAGCCCGCGGGAAAAACTCTATATTCCAAAAACCGCTCCGATATCACTCATATTACTCCTGCCACTTATCAATAAGAAAACGGTTAATGTTTTATAAAATTTTCAAAAAAAAAAAAAATAAAGTCACTTTTCAGATATTTGGTTTCAAAATTTACATTTTTTCACATAAGAGCAAAGTTCGACTAGTTATAGAAAAAGAAGGACTATCTTAAATTCATCTGCATTGCTTCTGAGGATAGTGACATAAAATATCTCTGTAAATAAAAATTATGAATGATGATATTTGTTGTTTTCATTCTAAAATAATGATCCGAAATTGAGAAATTTTCAATTTTAGAATTGTAAATTTGAAGCAAAATTTAGTAATTTTTTTAGATTGATACCGATTGTCAAAAATATTTTTAAAACTAGAAAATTTTGTACTTAAAATATATATTTTTAAATTATCTCGATATGTTAATAAATAAAAAAGATACAATAATTTTTCTAAAGATCTATTTTCATTAAAAATCACCCACGGCGTGTTAGAAAAATGGCCGCCAAAAAAAAATTTCGAGATTAAAAAAATAATAATACTTTTTTGAAAGTCTCAACATATCAGGCAATCAACAGGCAAAGTAGGTATATAAAAAAAATTAAAAACATCGAGCAACGATTTTTCCATTTTTTAGTTGTTTTTGTTTGGATTGATACAATATTTATCATCCGGCTGTATGTATGTATGTAGGTACGTAAAGAAAATAAGCAACTGCACATTTTCAATAAAGAGTTCAATTTATTGGGTCCCTACTAGCAGTCATAAGTGAAGTCGCTTTTCTAAAATGCACTAAATATTCTACAAACGAAAAATAAATATTAAATTATTAATATATGACTATCTACAAAATGTAGGCAACGTCTACCTAGACGTCTTTTATTTTGTAAAGAAATGGAACATGTGGGTATCACACTCAATCGGTCACTTTCTCTGAATAGAAAAAAATTCTGTTTGATTGGTATAGTAAGTATGTGAATAATTAAAGTAAAAGAAATTCACAAAAAAATAAACAAAATAAAGCAATGTCAGCTCAACATATCAGATGCGGTAGTAGATGTATATTATTATGTAGTTAAAAGTTAAGTATTATAGTAACAGGTATATACGTTGTTAGATATATGTATATAGTTAACGTTAGAACTAAATAACAACAACAAAAAAAAACTAAGAGCAATTTTGTGAAATAGTGAATTTAATTAGTAATTATTTCATTCTTTCTCACTGATCTTAATTAGCTCATTATATTTTAATCACTTTCAAAATTTTACTCCAAACTTTTAAACTTAAGTTCTATGGTAAGTTTGTAAAATTTGTGTTTTGTTTTTTTTAGTGATTTTATTGCTGCGTATCAACTGTAAATAAATTTATTTCATAAAATTTTTGTTTCATTTCTTTATTGCCCATAATTTAACACGTTGACTGCCCATTACTATTACATAAACCGTTACTTTTGCATATAATAAAATGCAATAAAATAATCATTATTTATTATCTTAGGAAAGAAAGCAAATTGTATTTTAATTTTATAACTACTATGAATATTGTAAAAAAAGAAATTGAGAAAAATGGGGTCAGTAACATGCCATTTATTGCAGTTATTTTCGTATAAAAATTGCATTCTTTTTCTATTTAGACAAAACTGATGTATATTATTACAGCCTATCCGTTACGCCCAATAAATAATAAAAAAAATGATTTTAAAGTATGGATAAAAAATCGCCGTTATCTTTGTTAATCAAACACATAGGTATCTACTTTATAACCGTATAGCCCTGGAGGCATTATATGATTTTTTATCAGAAAAACTCATTAGTCGTGTTTTTTACTTTTGTATGTGCAATTTTTTTTTAGATTGGGTACTGTTAAATATTCATACTCAGTGTTAATTTCAATCCTACTTTTTATCATGCATGTAGTTAATGGGGTGGCCAGCATATTTTTTGTTGTTGTTTTGAGTAACATACAAACCCACTTCATTTCTATCCCTCTCAGTTGAACACCTTGATTTTCAAAAAAAAGTGATGAGCTGATGTGTGTTCTGCAGAATCCCAGACAACCAACTACTATCTTCTATTCATGGTATATGGTATCAAACTCATCGCCATTTTAGCTTCGAGCCTTTGTCAATGTATTATGTCTGTTTCGAATTTTTGTTTCATTTCTTATTCTATCTTTGAAGCAAAAAAAGATATCTGTCCCTCTGTGGCTCGTTGTATACAATATTTCAGCTCTTGTATCAGAATGTAAACTTCCTTAAAATCTAATATAACTTGTAGAAATGTGAAAAGCATAAATGAGTTCATAAATTACTTCTGTACTTTCTTTGGTAGCCTATACTATCCCCTTCAAGTAACTAACGATACTGCATAGAGAAGAAGGCATATTCCCATTTCTTCCCTTCCCTTTTTGCATCAATTTTTTTGTATGTGGCCGCTAAATCCCTCGGGGCAGCACTTCTCGCTTTAATGCGACATTAAATCCTGTTTGTGCATGTGTGTGTTGTTATGGAGATACAGATCTCCAGGTACGACACGAGGTATGTGGCGGGCGCTGCCCTTAAAAAAATAAGTTCATAAAATTCTTTGAAAGCAAATTTCATATTATTTATCGTCGTAAATTAAATGAGGATTGACTGAAATAACGAGATAAACACATTGTCATTTACTCTAGGTATTATCATTATGTTGATTTCTTCGTCAAAACTTTTATTACAAGCCTACTCACTCATCAAATAAATTTCTCTTCTATGCAATAAATTAATGTGCCTATATTATAATGTAAAGAAATATTCAACTTAACACTACTTAAACGGAACATGACATTCAATAATAATTTCAAAAGGTTACGCAGTGTCTATAAAGGTACCCATATGCAAAGAATATAAGTAGGTTATCTATATACTAAACATCGACCAATTCGCGGTTTCGGGTAAAATAATATTTTCGGTCTAAAAATATTTTCTGTCAAGTAACCGTAAATTACGGTCACACTGAAATATATTTGTATGGAGTTGAAATGAGTCCGGTTGACTGGATTGAATGTGTGTATTGTGTGACTTTGTTCTCTAAACCAGTCAGGTCTCGGGCTGGAGTGAAATACGGGAAAATGGCGCCGGTTTTCACTGCAATCTAGTTTTAATAACATGACATAATTATTAAGTCTCAGATTAGCCCCCTCCCCTCTTCCCTCGTCGCCAAATTTCCGATATAGGATTTTAAAATGGTTAGTTGGAAGACATCGCATCTTAGCGATAAACTCGCCCTCTGTACATTGAACTGTATAACTGATATTTATATGACACTGTTTTATTTTGTAATATTATAACCAATATAAAGTGAAGAATAAAATAAATAAAATGTTACACGACCGAAATTCGGTTACGGTAAAAAAAAAATCGGTGTGACACTTGTTATGATAATCTCGTAAACAGGTGCCTGTACACTATAATAATAATACTTATTTATCTATATACATACTTGTTAATAATGTTGTATTGAAATTTTGTAAGAGATTGTTCTTGAAGAAGAGACAGTTATATTATATACCTATTTATGATAAATAAAATCATATGTATTATTTATATTGTCGTCATGTTGAAGGCAGGCTTCCATGGTGCGGTCAACTTTACAAAGAGTTACCTAATGCTGGTAAGGATGACGGATAACATGCGGGTAACGTAGCGGATAATACCAAATTTTTTGATCCAATTTGTATGCCTGTTAAAAATTTGATAAAATACCCGACCTTTTAAATTTTATACTCCCCCGTCTCCAAATTTTCGATTTAGAATAAATATTTAAAATGTATCACGATTTCATTGTTTTTTTTATAATAAATTTCAGAAAAAATTCGACTGTCGTCAATATTTACATACCTACCGATTGCAGGACAATTTAGGCCAATTTAATTGATTATTAGAGTGCGGGGCGACGACTGCCATTGCAGGACGGTCCCGCAAAATTCGCCTATGCCTAATAACATGTTGATGTTAATTGAATAACATGAAAATATTCATATACAGCAAGTCTTCTCTCAAAGATGATGATGTTATTTCGGGTTTACCGCATCTGGTTGGTCTCCCTCCTTCTCTTCTGATGGCGTTATCTCTTATTAAAATATAATGGCTCCATCAGCAGGGTTGAAATAATATATAGACGAAGGTGGGAGACCAACCAGATGCGGTACCTAAACCCGGAAAAACATCATTATCTTTAAATGAAAACCACGAAAACTTACAACAGCTAATAGTCAATTCTCTCTTCTTCTTCATAGATATGTATACTTATAATAATATGTATGTTAAGCATCTTATTCATGACGTTTAACGACTTGCTACCTTTTATTCATGTGTATAATAGATAAATAGAAAACATTATTTCAATACAATTTTAATAGATGAGGCACCCAATACAAAAAAAGTAAGTAGGTACCTACACGGCCAAGGTCTACAAAATGACATCTGATTATAAAATAATAACAATATCATTATGTGTTTTTTATACATTACAAAAATTCTATTATTAAACAGTATTCGCTAAGTACGAGTAGATAGCAACGTAGTTAAATAAAAGCAGTTTTTTCACTAGGTTGATGATTACTTAGGTACGGAATGTTTTCCTTATTGATACAAAATAAAACATTTATTTTTACTTTACGAAATTATAATGCTTTAAAAATCAATCAATACCCTTCAAAACTTGCAACATCAATATGTGTTTGGTAGTATTGCCAATTTTTCCTTTTTATTTATAGTCTTTACAATAAAGGTACACAGATGAAACACTTCATCATTTCAATTTCAACATTATATCAACAGAGCGACATTTTTCCACGTTTTTACACAATGAAGGTGCACTGTAAAAGAGAATTCTCCAAACCTTCAAAATCTAGATGTATCACCCATAAGTGGGGTAACCAGTGGACAAAATGCATGCAATGAACATAGGTATAGGTGGGTAATCTTCTCCCTGCCAAAAAAATCTTCTCATTACAATTAGGCTCTTGATACCTAGAATAATTTTCTTATTACTTATTTATATTCATTCACTGTGTCGTGTTTAGGTAGTAAAATTCCACAGCAAAATAAATAAAATAAGTTTTTATTCTACTATTGATTTATTCGACGAGAGAGACGTCTTTCGTCTTATTAGATTGACAATGTCCTCATACCTAAGAAAAAGACGTCTCTCTCGTCGAATAAATCAACAGTAGAATAAAACACTTGTTTTATTTATTTCGTTATTTACATTCATTTGTTTATTTATTCTTTCTTTTTAGTAGGTACAAATAATTTCATAAGAAAGTACATTCATATTAAAAGCAAACAATATACAGAGGACGAGTTTATTGCAAAGGTGCGATCTCTTCTAAAAAAACCCAAATTATAGAATTTATTTATTTATTTATTTATTTATTTATTTAATACATTAAACGGCGTTTAAGCCTTTTTACATTGTATTACAAAGTATACTTGAACATATATCATTATTACATTACAGTTATACACTCAAGGTACATATCGACCACAAAAGATAAAATGTCGAACATATTTCGAATATCTAAGTCAAATGTGCAATACGAATTGTTTTAGCATATTAAGCTCAAAACAGGTTTAAAAACTATTAAAATTAGGTGGATATAATGGTTATAAATAACAGGAATGCTATTTATAAATAAGATAATGATTTCCATCATTATTAAACACATTCATATAATAACCACTCCAAAATATACACTCTACTATAGATTGGAGAGTGCCCTTTGAGAATTTGTTATTACTGTTAAGACAGAAGTATTCAAACATCTTATGCTGTGTGTTTGGTTTCGTTGTTGTCATGGTCAATTTGGAGGGCATTGACTTCTTCTTGTGTCTGTGTATAGTCATAAAATATTTATAACAAGTAGGTAGGTGGTAGAAGTAGTAGCCGCAGAACTACAAATAGAAATAAGATTCGAGACGTCGAAATTAATGCTGTATTTTTTATAGCGGAGAAAGGAAATCTATACATATTTATGATATCTACCTAATTAAAAAACTTATGTACCTGCCTACATATTCGTACATAATATATATGTAGCTATTGTAAATTAATTCATTGAATGAAGATAATGTGTGGATTGGAGATATTTACAATACCTACAACTTGATAGTTTAAGAATTTGCGGATTGTTAAATAGCCAATCTCAGCCAATACCAACTCGAGGCAATGTTTTAAGTAGGTACATAATATTATCTATTTAATGGTTTTTTGTACGTTTTGCATGTTCCATGTAAAATGGTTGAGATTTGCAGTTATTGTCAATCCTTAAAAATGATCTAATACATCTTCTTCTCTACGTGTCTTGTCGGATCCCAAACAGCTCCTCCACACCTCTCATCCCGGTCCACTCTCGAATGTTCTGGAGCCAGGAAAGCCGCAATCTTCCAACCTCTCTACGGCCTACGGCCCTCAATCTTCCTTTCTATGACCAGTTTTAGGATGGCGTATTTTTCTCCTCTCATGAGGTAGGTGACTAAAATTTGAAGTTTTACGGGACTTGATTGTCGCTATGAGCATTAATTGTTCTACGTAAATAAATGATAATAAATCATATTTAATAATTTATTTTTTGTATCAGAAAATGTAGCGTTCATTTGCTCTGTGATCTCTGCATCCTATAATTGCTATGAAGAAGTGACTGAATATGCAATACAAAAATATGAATGATTTAAATCCAAATTAATGTAAAAATAAGTAGGTGGGTAATAATAATGATGATTTATTTGTTTCTCTTGTTAATTATGTAGACATACTAATTTACTAAAATATAACAATAATAGTGTTGGTACTTAGTGTTGTGTACATCTGATTCGCTTGTTCAAGTCCCTAGTAAGTATTAGCTTAAATTATGTTACCAAGTTGTAAGTGACAGATATCACTATTATATGAAAATCGTAAAGCACTTTGGTCATAGGAAGAGGTGAGACATTGTGAATGGAAGGGACTGGTTTCTTGAGAGAAGTGTTAAAAGGAAATGAAATAATATTCAAACCTTGCAACACCAATGTGTCTGGTCCTACCAATTTTTCCATTCTATTTCTAATCTGAGTCCTTTGGTATCAAAAACAGCGATCTGTCAATTTTGTGAACTACACAACTATAAGATATTCAATTGTTATAAAAAAATATCAATATTCTAAAGAACATGTTAATTTAATTTCCAAGTCATGGTTCCAAATACAGCAATCTGAATTTTTTCTCAATTTATCATGAATTTGTCAAAAGGCAGATTCCTGTTTTTGATACTAAATGACTCATCTGTCCAATAAAGGTAAAAGATAAGTTTCTTAACCTTCAGAATCTAGAGATTAAGGATGAAAACATCTTTGAAACATTCAAATACTATTTTGGATGAAATAATTTTTCCAAATTTTAAACTTCTACTGTAATTAGCAAGAAAATAATATCAACATAATATGTAAGGTAGAGAAATAAAACAAAATTGTTCAAAACTTGTAAAATATATTTCAATTCATAAAATAATGACAACATCCTCTTTAAAAAAAACATATAAAAGTACATAAAATAAACATTCATGCAAATAAAATGTATATATAAAAATAGTACAGAAACTTATGGGTATTCAACTCTTTAAAAAAAAGTGCTTAGGTTGTGGTGAACAATTAAAAATGGAAGGTAAATTATTGTAATTTATAAAATTATGATTATTGACAGTCGGCTCTTGGTGGAAGATTATGATAATGAAAATGAGCATAGAGCTACGTAATTATTCCACTTAACTTAATTTTACTTGCAAGCTGGCTTTTACAAGCTTGTGACCAACTTGTGACAAGCTTTTTTTTTACCAGACAAACGTCCTGTGAAGTGTCAATATTTTCTTTATTTTTAGCTGGTGATTGGTGCAGATTTTTTTCAAAGCCAACTTCATATAAAATAAAAAAATGAAGTGACATTACTAAAAATGTGTTTTAAATTTAATAGTTTATTATGATCTGATTGGTATAATAATACATTTAGGGATGCTAAATAAAAAAGTTTTTTTAATGAATACAATATAAATGAAAGATAATAAATCAAATGCAAAACTTAAACATTCAAGACAAATACTCACTTATGATACGTGGTTCATACAAATAGTATATGTAAAATGTCATAAAAAAGTAACTTATCTATTTTACATGAATACAACGAATCGCTTGGAAGCATTTGAAATAATGCTTCGTATTCATTGGACTGATAGGGTGATAAATGTAGAGATGTTAAGTAGAGCTAGAATGGACAGAGAAATCCTGTTGGATGTCAAAGTGCGTACAATCTCGTATCTTGACCATATAATGCGCAGAGAAAAGTACCACATTCTGCGGTTGATTATGACAGGCAAAATAGAGGGACGCCGGGGGCTGGCAGAAGGCAGATATCGTAGCTGTGCAATATACGAGATTAGACTGGAATGAGAGGTGTGGAGGAGTTGTGTTCCAGACAGTGCCGAACCTATGCTAGAGTTCTCGGTCACTTACAGAAGAATTACTTGAATAACTTTGAAGGGTTCAATAAATTTAAAAACTAGTGAACAAGTTAATGAGTATATAATGTACAAAATCTATATTATATATATAGGTCTTTTCAAATTCCTTATGTATTACTTTTTAGTACTTTAATAGTGAATATAATGAGGTAGATAGACATAATTCATATTACGAAAGGCACACTGTTCACAAAAACACTTTTCTAATGAACATTAATCGCTTAAACTTTATTTCGCCTTATGTAATTTTTATATTGATGGCCAATTTTAGAACTAATTGAATTTCACAGAAAATTTGTTTATGAATGTTGTGTATTGATTTGAGTATAATAGTGCAAGATTAAAAACTACAAGTTTTATATTTTATTGTAAATAAATAATTAAAAATTGTTGTGGACTTGTGTAACATATTATAAAGAATATTTATAAAAAAAACACAAATATTTCACACAACAGAAGAAGGTAATAAAAATTACATCTGATTGGAGTCTTCACCTTCTCTGAAAAAAAATGAGATATAAAAAATATGTTTCTTAAACAGTAAAGTCTCTTTCACACGTTGAATTTTGCATTGGATACCGAATAATGTAGTACTTTAAAGTTAATTTATATAATGTTAAAGGCAAATGCCACATACTGCTCTAAATAAATAAATATCTTTTTGAAACATTCATATTTCATTTTATTGGGTGTTTTCATATTAAACAACGACCCATCATATGACTCGGTTGCATTTTGCTTATATTTCAATCTCAAAATGATGAAAATCAAGCATGTCAAACTCGCGGCCCGCATGCAGCCCCCAGCGTGTAATTTTGCGACCCACTAGCTGTACAAAACATAACGGTACAAAAAATACTCTTTATTAATTTTACCTTTTTTTATACTTTTAAAAATAAACCTACCTATTAATTGTATCGGCATTTACTTTGTAACACTTCATTTTAAATTATCAAATAAAATAAAATAGATATTTATTATTTTTGTAGGAACTTAAAAACTAGAATTGACGAGCACCGACGATGTATTACCAACAACAACTTCTCTGAATTTGCAAACCATATAATAGAAACTGACCACTCTTTTAGCAACCATAGTTTAAAATTATTACATACACACACATACCGACCAACTTTGACAGCACTGGAAGCAATAGAAATTAATAAAAATAATAACTCGACTAAAACAGCTATTAATAATAATAATCTTCCGAATTCATCTCCCTTACTACAACTATTCCCCATCTCATATTCCAAGAACTCCACGCCTGAAACCAACACGACCCCGCCTACCCCTACACCCTCACTGTAAACCCTAACGAACTTTTGTATTTGTTTTGTTAATTCAGTATAGATCAGCACCTGATGATGCGAACTCGGAGTCCGCGAAACCGGTCGTGCGTTAGTCTTACTCAACAGTAACACGAAACAAAAATAATAAATATCTATTTTATTTTATTTGATAATTTAAACCTACCTAGTTTACAGTTTAAACTTTTTTTTTTGTGGCCCACATAAACTTTTAATTTTTTATTTGGCCCGTGTTAGGATTTGAGTTTGATATGCTTGATGTAAATCATAGATCAGATGACAAGAGATATAATCTGCATTTCTCCATAAAATTGTTTGTATTGTAATCAATGTACAAAAAAAAGAATAAATAAGTAAGGTATATATAATTTGATGTTGTACCTACTGTAGAATATTTTGCAAATTATCTGGTTTATAATATGTGTGTACTTATAATGTATCATTTGACTGAACTAAAATAAGATAAAAACAAAATATTTTTTCTATGTAACGGTGTTATGATTCTATATATGATAAAAGCACAAAACAATTTTCCGTGGTGATTATGGTACTATAATGTGAGAATAAAAATCATGATCACAAACTAGTCTGATACACGTAGTAATGTAAACTTCATTGTGTGAAAGAGAGCCTGAAGAAATGTGATAAAAAATACAATTTACACATGTTTTTCATGTGGTTGTAGTTTAACACACTCCTCACTCAGTTCCCAAACTTTTTTGGCAAACTCTACGTCCTTGGCCTGATCCGACATGACAGCCTTCTTGCAGTCCACAAAGTATTCGCTGGTTACGTCAGCTATTTCAGGAGATACAGCCAAGTAGATTGTAGTTTGTGCTCCTTCTTCTGCTGTCTGCAAAATAAATGATAAAAACAAATTAAAATTTTATTACTATTTTAAATATACATATTTACCTAGACGATTACAAAAAAAGTACGTAATAAATTCATCTATTAATTAATAAAAAAAATGGCAATCTCCATTTCTTCAGAAAATAAAACACACATAAAAACTGAAGAATGCATAAATGAGTCTGAACCATGCACATTTTGCTTAAAAGTCTAATACTATTTTAAAGGTGGAACGTTATTACTTCCTATGACACCAAAAGAAAAAGAAATTTAACATAATATTTGGTAGAGGATATCTTTACCTTATAGAATACCTTAATCAGACCATGGAGTGGCACTCTAAACCATCCAGGAAGGTTTCTGAAGATCTCCGTCATCACAACACCAGGGTGATTGGAGTTGGCTATGATTCCTGGAATCACAAAACACTTATATTGATAAAAAAATAATTGGCTTATTTTAATATTCTTTTTCTTACTCCAACATTACATCTAATATTCTTACACCCGAATTCATAGTCGTAACTTGAGTATTCCTTGATACTTGAGTGCTAGCCAAGTAGCGGTTTTCATTTCATAGTCCTATAAAACTAACCCAAGTAGTACTCAAGTACCTGTGAATCCCAAGTCGTCGTCGGACACGACTTGAGCGTTACTTAGAAATGTCAAACGACGTTGATGTATTTTATTTTGCCTTTTTCTAGTAATTTACCTTTAATAAGGTATATAGTATGCAAAGATCCTATTTATAAATAAAATTATTTGCTAAATAAGTAATAAATACTTACATTATTTATAAATTTTTATACATAACATGATCGTCATGTCAGATAACAATGCAGATATTACATTTTGTCCAGATATTCGACACTATTTTTTTCATATTTAATGATTAATTTGCTAAATACATTGATCTAACATGTTAACATATTAGATCAATGGCTAAATATGAATAAATCCGTAATTTATTTTAAACAAATTTCTTATATTATAATCTGAAACGCAAAACAAAACAAGACAACGGGACCGACGACAGGGAAGCATAGAACAATAAACTTAAGTACGGGGAACGACGACGGTTTGTCGTTTGTGATTTTTGAGGTTATGTTAAATGGCAGACGTAGTGATGTGTACTTCGTTTTCTATAATATAACAATAGTGCGAGGTTGTACATTTTACTATCATTTTATGTTTAAATTTACTATAAAATGTTACAAAACAATATTTAAATAGTACTAATCGAAGAATTACACAATAATAAAGAGTTAAACCGTGTTTTTTATGCTTTAAAACATAATTAAAAATACATTTTGTTTAGTGGCAATACTTTTCGCCACAATAATTATTTTCCCCACGACTCAAGCGTTAACTTAGCGAAGTAAAGGAGCAGTGTTTGTCTATAGAATGCATCCACATCTTGAGTATTGCTTTTTACTTGAGTGCTCCTCGGCCAAGTATTACTCAAGTAAACGACTATGAATTCGGGTGTTAGTGTGATAGTTATAATACTAGTGACGCCGGCCGTGAAAGCCTAAGATCATAGATAGTTATAATGTTTGATATTGGGTACAATTACAAGTAAGTAATTGAATTCTGAAAATGTGATTCAAGATAAATTATTGATTTCGGATTATTTATGTAGTTATAATTATGAGTTATAATCTGAATTAAGAGTGATTGTTTCTTGCTAAAAATTTATTTGAAAAATACAATTAATGGTTGCATAATCAATCTGTTGATTGTTATTAAAATATCTGAAATAACTATATCAAAATAAATATTGATATCCAAATTTAGTAATAAAAAACAAAATACACAAAACCACAAAAAAATTACTTAATTCAAAATAAAAAACCACATTATTCGAAAATAAATACTAGATAAATAAATTTGTAAATGTTTTTCTCTATATCTCCATTTATACATTTTAAATTAAATAACACACGGTTTAATAATTTGACAAACATAATGTTATCTGGAAGTTTGAATAAGGTATAATTAACTATTGAAATAAATAAATTGTGTGCAATATTCCCAAAATAGTCTTCTTGCGTGTTAATAGTTCGATTGAAAAAATCGTACCTTTGTCTTTAAATCTCCTACCAATCTCATTTGCCATGACGATATTGAACAGTTTACTGTTGCAATAAACAAGAGTGTCTTTAGACGCCTTCTCCATGTTTATATCTTCCAAATCAACTTTGGCAAACTTATGACCCATTGCAGACACAACAACCACTCTAGATGGTCCAGATTCTTGGAGACGTCCTAAAACAAAGATTGTATACACTTTTGATTATACAATTCTATTAATATTGAGTAAGTGATAAAGATAAAATCTAGAGAAAATCACATTTTTGCGTTTCACATCAAGCTATTTTATCTTTAATTTATTTTAAAGATGAAACGCAACATAGTTATTTACTTGCATAACTTAAGAAAAATTGCAGAAGACGTAAACAAAAATGTAGAATAATTCTTTGTTTTTATGGATATTTGTGTTTGTGTTTTAGATCTTTTTTATGGATATTTGTGTTTGTGTTTTAGATCTTGTAAAAGGTAGGTACCTACTCATAAAATGAAGACATTTTACATCTTAAAGCATTTGCGATGCGTTTGGTTTGCAGCAATGAGGTTTGCCGTCCATCCTAAATGTCTTGATATTTTGTTGGCAAGGAGTGAACAGCTTGACTACCCAACTTATGAGATGTGCCGTAAAGGTTGTATATAAATCTCATATTTCTTTATTTATTCGTGTTTTGATTGTTGTATCTAATGAGTATTTATCTAAAAATCAAAAGACTTTACCTAACAAAAGATTAGTGAGTAGGAATGGTCCAAAATGATTGACTTGTAATCCCAAATGTAGTCCATCTTCTGACTTGACATGTCCCAGTCCTGCTGCCCCCGCATTGTTGACTAGAATATTAATCTTACTCTCTGTATCCAACACATCCTTAGCGAAGGCCCTCACTGACGCTAATGAAGCAAAGTCTATTTTTTTAGCCTGAAACAAAATCAAATGAATCAAATAACTTCAATTATTTCAATTCACACATAAATATTTTAGACCGTTCGTTAGGGTGCTTCTTATTTGGACCAAAAAATTTTTTTTTGTATTTTGTTGTGTGCCACCCTTTTATTCTGTTCTGAGATACGAAAAACTAATATGTAATTTTTTTCATATTTTTAAATTAATATTTAGGGACTTGGACCAGGACTTGAAAAATAAAAAAAAAGTATTTTTGAAAATTATTTTATTATTTTCAAAAAAAGACAAGCATGCACAAATTAGATAACTATAGAAATGGAAAAAATGGAAAATTATGCTAATAACGTAGTTTTCTTTGTATCAGGGTACATTTGTCTGAAATTTTTCACAACCAAAAGAAGGAATTGTTTTTGTTCTTCGTCGGCGGTAATTAGTTTGTTATATTCTTCAATTAATGCTCGTTCCGCAATGTCGTTCACCACTCTCATAGAGCGTACAATTTCTCTGGAAGCTTTGTAGTCTTCATCTTCTTCCCAAAAATGAGGTTCTTTTTGCAAAAATGCAGACGAAATTCCCAAGATTTTGAAAAATCTTAAGGTGTTGCTGGACACGAAATCCTCAATATTTTTTTCTTCGATGTGACTTAGATCCAAGGTAATTCGCTTGGGGCTATAATCTGAACCTTCCTCATTCAATGCAATTACCATTTTTTGTTTCCTTTCAAGAGAAACTTCGTCATCAAAAAAAGCAAGCGCAACAAGTTCTTCGGACATATACCACAAATAATGCCCCAGGAATTTCGTTAGAGCTTTTTTGGACAAAGGTTTGTTTATATTTTCAAATTTTTTGAGATTTTTCAATAGCCACAAGTCATTTCTTGGTGCTGAAATTGCCAAAGGAGCTTGAAACCAGCAACTTAGATAAATCTTAACAATGAAAACGCAAATTTCAGTAATCCCTTTAAGTTCCTTTTTTGTCACTTTAAACTGGTCTCTAAACATAAAAAGCTTAAGGCAATAAATTGCTTTTGCCATCCATCATGCACGATGAAGACCTGCTGGAGCTCTGAATGATATCCCTTTATTAGGCACACCTCCAAGGAATATTATTGTTAGTTTCAACAGTTCCTTGTAATCGTCCCGTGGCTGAAAATCACATAGCTGTTTCTCAGCGAATGAGATTGTGCTACTTGCAACATTTTCTACGCATCTTAAAGCGTCAGGGTCTGAAAAAACTGTACTAAACTTATTCTGGTCTATGTTAGGCCAAGCAGTTTTAAATCTTTTAAAGATCAATATTTCTGGTCCACTTGACGGACCTAGTGCTTGAACTACGACTGCTTCTAGCATTATTTCCATTATATGGTGACGACAGGTCAACCAAAGAGCATCTTTTTCCATCTTCTGCTCTAATAGAATGCAAGTACCTCCTCTTAAACCAGTGTTGACCGCAGTGGTGTCATAGCAAAAGCATTTTATTTTGTCGCTTACGTTCCAAGAAAGAGTAGTGTCATAAATAGCTGAAGCACACGCCTCCCCAGTTCCACAATTGACTTTGGGAACTGCCAAAAGTTGATCCACACCCTGTCCTGACACTAAAATGGGAAGACGATCCACTGTTTCGTGTCCTGCAATGTCTTCGATTAGTTTGCCGTCCCAGTGAGCAGTCAGAGGCATATTAGGATTAAATTCTTTCTTTAAGGACTCCGCTACCCTTTGCCTTTGCTTCATACGCTGGCGACGAACTGAGGATGAATTTATATTGTACTCTGAGGGATCGGTACCTGCACTTTTGAGCTTTGATATCAATACAACAGTTGCTTTTCTGTCACTTAATTTAGCTAAGTCGAGGCTTGCGGATAAGCGTTCATCAAAGATGTTTTTTCTGCCGCGTTTACGTTTAGATGGAGATTCTAAATCTGCCGTTGAAGGTCCTGTCGTCACTAAAGTTTCAGACGTTTCATCACCACTGCTACTCGAAGAGGATAGTATGCACTTTTTTTGCAGGAATTCAGTGTAGTTTTTTTCTCGATCTACATAACGTTGAAGGCGAGCGTTTTTCTCTTCTTTTTTTGCCATTTTTTTTTTAATTTAATTTATCTACACCACCAATTACACCTGGGCGTCCTCTTGTTCTCTGATTCAGTAAAAAACATTTATCTTCTTCAATGGTGATTTTGCTTAGAGCATCAGCGTGTGCTATGTCAAACAAGTCTTGCAAACTATCTTGCCACTCCTTTTCATTATTTTGTAGACTTTCAGAGCGTTTTGCTTTATTTTCTTTATTTTTTTTCAACTTTTGCCATTCACTAAACTTGTTTTCTATCTTCTTTATAACATGTTTTTTCAGTTTAGTTGGAATGCCCGCTCATTCCCATAATGCCATGACGTCGCAAGCAGTAGAACTAGCCGAAATGTGATTGGTTTGCTTCATTACGAATTTAAAATGAAAAAATAAACTCAACACTTCTTTGGTCGTCAGCAACTTGCTTTGAATAAAGTGGTCAGAGGTTTGTCCAACTAGCCAAACGTCTGTTTTGTTTCTAGTCAACAAAGTCGAATTAGACGAGGAAGCCATGATGTAACAAAACGCGATGCGCGCTAAAACACAATCGAATGTATGTAGACTCTATAACAGCGTATTTGTTACTAATTATTTACTAATTAACCAACGCCAAGGAAAGAGTAACAGGTGTATGCGGAGGGGGTAGAGGGGTAGGATACGGGCATCATTGTACATCACGGTATAATGTTACCATGGATTGAGTTCCGTTCCGTAATTTTATCGCATTTGAATGAATAATATAACTGTTATATGTACATTGAGCTGGTAGTTATCATAATCATATTTTTTAAACTTTGATTGGAGGTAGCGACCCCTAAAACCTCTTCTAAAAAATAAATAAAAATCATAGGTTCGTTTTTTAGGTGATAGAACCGAATGGCAGGTTGGCGCATTAATTTTTCAAAAGTCGAAAAATAAGAAGCACCCTACCGTTCGTATGTATGTCCTCAATGAACTCTATAATTAGGAAAGATAATGTTAAATTAGGTAAAATAATACACACTATATGAAATCTCTGGGCAGGTTTTAAGCTAAAAACATTTTAAATATCTTAATTATTGACAGAGATTTAAGTGTTATTAGATTTGTATGGAAATTAAATATATTTGTTGACATCATGATGGAACATGACTATAGAACTGTTAAACGGTGTTGCCAGTTTTTAAAAAAATTACTCAAACTTTTGCTATTTCATAGAAAAGTATTTGTGATATCTACAATAATAATAACTAGACAACTTATGTATGATGCGCCGTTTTGTGGAAAAACCACCGCAAGGGCCCATTCAAGAATCATAACACCTCCTGAACAATAGGGTTTTTAACCTCGTCTTGAACATCTCCACACTCTCCAGAGTTCGCAAATCAAAGTAACAATAATACAAGTGCTTATTTGTCAATTTGACGTTTATTTCCAGAGCAAAATTGGGTAGCACTACTCTAGTATTAAATAAATTTATGATTTTGATCAATTCTATTGATGTTACGTTGTCTTATTGCAGAAATAATCTTTTTCACAGTGCACTGTTCCTATGACGACAATGCTAAGTGTATGTATTTCGAAGAAAGAGTAAAATTGATGAATTAAATTATTTGTATATTTAAAAATTTCAACGAAGGTGATGATGATGATGATTTTGGATGATTTTATTTATGACGCCGTTTTACAGTCTCTAGACCGTCTCAAGGGCGCCAGTGAAGAGTTCAGTCTTTAATTTGCCTCTGAAGCTAGTGACCGTCTGACCATCTCTCAGCAGCACAGGTAGGCGATTCAGCGTAACTGGTCCGACAACACCAAAGGCCCTCTCGTAGAAATTGGACTTACCGGCTCTATTGGGCTCAGTAAGTCTATTTACGGCCAGTTGATAATCTTTACACATGGGATTCAGATATTAAAATTGTTATGTTTTTACTAACTAGCAAAAATATTCACATTATTTTTTAAACATACATACATAACTCAAAATTGAGCAAAACTTGAGCTTTAGTGATGTATTCATACGTAGAGATCAAAACTGCAAAGAAAAAGTTTGGTGAAGAAGAAAAAAGAAGACCGACAATCGAGTTCGTCGTTAGCCTGGAGGTAGAGTGTCGGCCTCGTGAACAAGGGGTCCGTGGTTCAATACCAGGTGCCGGCAAACTCCCCTTTTACGACACAAGCTTTTAGTAGCTTACTGTGAAAGGTGAATAAGGTTGTATTTGGGTTTATAACAAAAACCCAGATATCTTTTTAAAAAAAAAAATTGTCTAGTACTCACAAGCACTTCATTATTATGTGTTTCTGTGATGATGGTGTTCTTGGCGTCTTCGGCTTTGGTCATGTCTCTGCAGGCCAAAATAACACGAGCTCCACGACGAGCAAAATCTTTTGCAACTTCATATCCAATACCTGCAAAGCAACAATAATACAATAATATTACAAAAGTAATCTCTCACAACCAGCCTTGTTTAACATCAGGTCAAGATAAGAATTGCAGATTAACCATATTACAGGCTAATTTTTCCAATAAGCCCAGACAAAGTACAGATCTCTCACTCTTTTCTATGAGTTATCGAGTGCCATGAAAATAACAGGTGCTTGTAAAGTGTCACAAAAAAAACATTTTCATTTTCAACTCGGTGATTAGGTTTGTCAACATTTTCAGATGTCATATTATTTATTGGCGCAAAGAGGACAATCTACGTGTTTATTACATGTTGTTAGTCTAACGACTAACCCACTTGTGAGAGATGCAGTAGTGTTTCTCATGAACTCACTACATATCTTCCCATAGTCCTATTTTTCGAAAGAGTACTGCAGAACTGTCTGTAAGTTTGTGTGGGTATTTAGGATCATGATATAAGATTATGATTTTAAAATAGTATTTAAAAAATAGCTCAATATAAATAATGCTAAATATGAATCAACCTGTAAAATGAATAGATAAGAAGGAAGCATTATATTTTATGAGTTACATAAGGGGCATATGACTGTGTTTACATAATGTACACTTAAACTGATAAGGCAAACATGTACTCTGACAAAAGTTATTATTCACATTATATTTCTTTACATAACACAATGACGAGGTGCATACAAATAACAAGAAGTATGAATGAGTAAAATAATGTACCTAATGACTCAGGTAAAATAAGATATTCTTTTTTAAAACCTCCCAAATATCAGTTTTTATATTAGACTAGCTGGATCCACGCATAATTAATAAAATGATGTGTTCAAATGTTTTTTTGGAAAAATTGAGATATGCGAATATATGAATGCATATACGTAAATATATTAATTCATGAAAATTAAATTAATGTTTTTTCTGCTTGTGTTTTTCACCCAAGAAATGATATGATAGTCAAATGATTTTCAATAAATGTGTTGTATAAAATAACACCAGACCAATCCTAACCTAACTACACATCAGTTAAACGTAAAAATTTAAACATACTTGTCTAACGAGTACGAAAAATGCAAGTAATTAATGTTGTGCTTCAAAAATCCATAAAATTTTACTGGATTCTTATTCTGCAGGTAAAATACTACATATCTGCATAAAAATAATTCAAAATAATACAGTTTAGATGCTGTACACATAATCTGAAAAAAACAAACAAATATTTTTTGTTTGCAGAGATTTTATTGAAAGCAATATTTCACATTAAATGTCCAAAATATTTGCAACAACAACAATTCATGTTTGTATATAACGCATCAAAATTAGAGGGGTATAAACTAAGACCTTGGTAGTCAGTTACTGTATTCAATCATGGATGTTTTGTAATATTAGGAAAGCCAATCTACCTTTTTAATACAAATTAAATATTAAATAAGTAATCTAATTTGTAAATAACTTATAAAATTAACTGCAGTGTGTTAGGCATGAAACATGAAGTTAAATCAATATAAACAACATAGTAATGCATATTATTTGAAATAATGACGATGATAACAAGTCAATAAAGATATCTACATAGTTATAGGTGAGTTAAAACCACTTTAAGCCACAAATTCCAAATTACGTGAGGTATAAAAACCTGTTGCTGACTAACTTCAAACAAATATTTTAATGAATGTTTATGTAACAAAATGTGTTATTTCTTTGAAATAGACGCGAAGTATTGATTTTATTTGAAAAAAGCATTTGTAAATGTTGCGCAATTAAATTAATAGAGGAAATCTTACCTGTATTTGCACCAGTCACGATGGCTGTTTTTCCATCTAATCTAATGCTACTATCGCACTTGCCCGCGGACATTTTGATACAATACCTTATCAGTACTATTCCACCAAGCAATCCACCCACTGTGCCATATAAAGAAGGTATTTGTGATATGAAATTTGACACTGACATTCCGGGAAGACAAACAATAACAATATAATTTCATTCAAACGAAGTGTCAATAAATACGGTTGACTTTGCAAATAATCTAATACGATATGAAGTCAGTTACAAATATCTAACTTCTGGGTGTCTTCATAGATTTTTATATATAATACCTAGATGGAGTACTCGTATGTATTTTCATTGTAATAAAGTGAGGCACCATTTTTCGGCACTTTTGACAGATCGGTTG
Organism: Athripsodes cinereus; assembly: GCA_947579605.1. Taxonomy (NCBI): domain Eukaryota; kingdom Metazoa; phylum Arthropoda; class Insecta; order Trichoptera; family Leptoceridae; genus Athripsodes; species Athripsodes cinereus. The sequence goes on from OX388309.1 coordinate 4,330,704, forward strand.
GCGAAAAAAAATGTGGTAAATCGCTTAAAACGTCGACAAGAACTTCAAAAATTGTCCAATTACGTTTTTATAAATGCAAAAATGATATATTTTTATAAAAATGCGAGAAATACTTCATAAAATGTAGGAAACACCACACGCTTACGCCAACCGTACTGTCAAAAATTCATGGATTTTTTGCCTCACTTTTGTAAATGAGTTAGGGTTCTAGGTTTTGTATGGAATTCTGTGGGTGTCTTGCATGTATGTCTATGGAATCTTGACATGTTCAGAAACTGAAAAATCAAAAGAAATTGTTTCCCTTGAAAATTACCTTGTGTCATAACCGTATGTATCATTGCTGGATTTGATAAGTTTTTTATAACTAAAAACAAAAATATTTGAGTATGAAAATGCTCCAAGGATATGAGAAATATTAAATCATAGCGAAAACTGTAGTTATTTTTTTACAAATATTCTGTAAATATATGTTAAAATTCATCAAAGAAATTAATGATCTTGGATGGTTCCAACAATGAGATTTGTCATTAATTGAAAAAATATACACATTTAAATTAATTGTAAATAAAAAAATATATTTCCTTATAATGAGACAATTTTTGCTATTTTAATAATTTATTTATAAAAATCTCGTTGATGGTATAAGAGGGTGAAATTTTTTCTTAAGCCTTGTTCAGAATATTCTATACTTTGAAGGTTCATTTTGTTCTATACACAACTGAATATATGAAAAACGTAATTATAATATAATTTAAGGATAAGTAAATAAAAATTGAACTAACTTATTAACTTATATTTTATTAAATAATACATTTACGCTTATATTAAAAAAAAAAACAAAAGATTATTGATTTTCTTGTTTTTCCTTAAAATGTTGTTCATTCTTCACAGCATCATACAATGTAAACAAAACATGGAGGGCTTGAATCTTCCCATTTAGTCCTAGTTCAGGATACACAGGAATATTAAATATACCACACACAATGTCTACGTATTGACTCAATGAGCAATCCAAAGAGGCCGGTGGGAACCCTACTACAGTTAATTTGTTCTCCATTTTCTCAGGCCAGGCACCCATCAGTGTGTCTATATCCGGCATTGGTCTGAAACAAAGATGTATTTATCAAAGCTTGAAAATTTAAGCTGAAGAGATTCTAATTGAGTGTATGCATTTTTTTATTTCTTACTTTGTGTAATGAACATTTGGAGGTGGTTTTGATTGATGCAATTCACTCACATCTCTAACCCAACGCTCGATAGCTTTTCCATTTTTCTCAGCATTTTCAATTTTCTTGACAACCTGTAATCAAATCAAAAGTTTTTATGTTGTAGGCATTTGTTTAAATTGATTTGATTCAGGTACTATTTGTATAGATGATGGATATAGGTAATGGAGAAATTCAAATCTAACTTACCATTGATTGTTTTTCAGTGTTGGATTTAGATGCAGCTCGTAGTTGAAGATGTAATAATGCTGGATCACTTTGATTGGCAGCTGGTTCATCCAAAACAACCAATCCTAAGCAAAAGAAATATTAAATGTGAAAACTGAGGGTTAATTAGTTCTAAATTTAAAAAGAGCCTTATTAAATTAGAAGTGTATATAGTTTACACAAAATATACTATGATAAGATTATTTTGGATACTTACCAAGTTCAGACATTTTATCAAGTGTCTTTTGTGCCATCTTTTCGCCTTGTAGATTGTATTGAGGAGTTACAACTTTAATGAAAGCATCTATGTCCCCTACAGCAGGAATATAATCCGGGAGAAATGGCTTCAGTTTGAAATCTATGTCTATTTTTTGTGGAGCATATCTACAACAAAATGATTTGATTAAGTACCTATTATAAAAATATTTTTTGAAATATTTCAGCAAACGAAACAGATTATTTTTAAAGATAGGTCAGCAGTGTTTGTTGCAGCAAACTCTTGATTTGTTTGAAATTTTAAAGTCAAATTACCAACCACCACATTGATTCTATAAATAATATGATATTTGAGAGTTTTGGAAAGAGAAAGAGTTTTGATTTGATACGATGATGGTGTTGTGCAATTGTTGTTTGTAACTATGTATTAAAGGCGTAAGCCGTATGTATTGTTATAAATAAATATACAATATATCTAAGCACTTGTGTAACTATTTTAGATTTCCAAAAAAATAAATATTAAGAAAAACCTATTATAAATAATGACTTAATCACTCCTAGAATTCAAAAGTGAAATTATCTAAAATATGTAAAGATGTGTAGCTACCGTAAAATATGTTGAAATATTTCATTCATTTCAGGTCCGACATCCAGATCAGCATATTGCTGAGGATCATAAGCACCTTCAGTTGGTATGACCATAGCTGTGCGACCTCTCGCTCTGTTGGCTCCCATTGTCATCTCTTCTAGTTCATTGCTGTCTGTATCTAGAACAGTATTTATACAGTCAACTAGTATTGTAGTCCTATAAATAGACGGTGGTATGCACCAATGTATCAATTCACAAAACAGAAAAAATATTCTTGAATAGCTAAAATAAATGAACAGCTAAAGCTAAACATGCCTACGTAATACTTTCAGTTACATTATATAAAATGTTTGTCTCACAGTAGGTGATCAGAGACATAATGCATAGTTGTTATCAGCTCTCAATCTATATTATTGATTGTGTTTACCCCATACAAAACAATGTCTAACTTAGTTTGAGATTGGCGTGGCTTGATACTATGCTGCAAAACATTATTTCAATAACAATAGAAATATTCTTCTTACTAGAGAAAATATTGATACAATATTACAAAATAAATTTACAAAATTAAACTTTTACCTTATGAAAAATATTTTAGTAACAAATAAGACTTTTTTGTAAACAGATACCAGTGCATCTCTCAGATTTATCATTTATCTTAATTTCTTTAAAGTACATAATTAGCACTGTCTATTACCTGAATTATCTGAAGAATCGCTGTCTTTGATATTTGGTTTAGTGCCACTTTGTTCTCTGGAAACTTGTCTGGATACCTGAGGTCTCTTGCTGGCCATGTGAGTTATATTCTGTGGCTTATCAGGAGACTAGAAATAAAAATGAATCATTATGAATAACACAAAATGTAAAAAAAAAACAATGTCATGTTTAAAACACAAAGATATGTATAAAATGAATTTTAGTCTTCCATAGATTTAAAAAAGTCTACAATATAAATTCTGATCAGGAATTGCGCTTTTACAGCACTGAATATTATAAATTTTTTAACAATCCTCTTTAGGAGTACCGAATATGAAATAAACCAAATTTGAAAGGATCACTAAGTTTTATAATTTTTTTCTTACAGTCCTCTTTAGGAATACCAAATTTGAATCACTGTGTTTTATAATTTTTTTCCTTACAGTCCTTTTTAAGAGTACCAAGTTTGAATGAAATTTGTTGAACAGTTTACTAGTAACTATTATTTTAGAAATTGGAGGGGTTCCTGAAAAGGCATTAAGATTTAAAAAGAGCTAATATTCTCTTCCCAATAGAACTCCATGAATGTATCAAATTTGAACAAAATTAGTTGAAAGATAAAGATTTTTATAGTATACAAATACATGAACATTTATTTACTAGGTATTGACTTACTTTCCTCTGCATGGGAAGATCGTTTATAAATCTTTCAGGTTCTGGTGAATCCGAGTCACTCATATTATTATACTTCTCTGCCCTTTTCTCAGATCTGGACAGTGGTTTTGCCTTTGCCATCACTTCGACAATTTCTTCTTGATCCGAGTTACTGTTGGAGCTTTTAACTTCCCGGGCATTTAGGACATCCATCGATTCGTCAAACATATTATTAACTATTTAATAATGTAATACAGCTTCAATCTATTTATACTGCCACATAAGCTATAATCAATGTTTTAAAATAGCATTGATCATAGTTGACAGAACAATTTTGTATTATTTCTGGTTACTATGGTAACGAATTTTGACATGATTGTGTTGCCAGTTGGTCAAACTTTTTTTTGTTTTGTTACAAAGGATTATTCAAAGCATTTACCTATCTCTCCCATGGATGTAAATAGGTAGGGGATGGAACCTTTATAGTAATTTGTATGAATGACAGCGAAGCCAAAAAGTGAGGAAGGGAAATCGACGGTGGCCATTTTGTATGAAACACTTTATTTAACATTTGTATGGGCACTGTATGGAGATTATTCACACAGTATCAGAAAACATTATATTTACTTCTTAAAATAATTAAAATGCCACATAACTTAATATTTTCATATACATGATGAAATAGGGAATAGGATGAGTTAATAAAATTGAGTATTTCATTTCAAAATCATTATTTATTTTTAAACTTTGTTTTCATATACACACAATATGGAGAGAATGAATGACAATTGAAGGATATATCTAAATGAATAATATAAAACACACGAACTTGCAAATGAGCGGGAAACTCAGGATATTTCGTAAGAGTGACGTTTTTCTCCAACCTCGCAGAAAAACGAGATGTTTTTGAACACAAAACACTACGTTTACTTGGTGTCAAATATTGGATAATGTCCAGTTTCTCCTTTCTGGATCCTTTGGAAAACTACAAAAAATGATTTTGTTTATAAACATGCGATAATATCATTAACCTGATCAGATTTGTATGCATGAAACATTTCATTCTAACGGGTAAACAAACCAAACATCAGATTGTAGGTTCTTTGTATTGTCAGATGACAGAATGGAAAACAAGTTACATGTGTAGATATAGGAGAATAAGGACAGATAATTATATAGAACGTTTATAACATTATTATGATCATTTATAAGTATACGAATTATAATATAAACGACTTTAAAATCGCAATATATTAAGATAAAAACTACAATACAAAACAACTTACCGAAAATATGACAATCCTGTTTCCTGCGAAAGTTGGATTGGATTTATAACCACAACCATTTATAGCGCACATCACCATGTTAATCATAAGATGATTCCTATTCTTCTAGATATAAAAACAAAAACCGATATGAAAAATTCAACTGATGTGCAAAAACTTTAAACATTTTTAAAACAACTAAACATACAAATACAAGGGTTGGTTCATGGGAGCATAAATGTCACTCGGCGTCGTTTGACCTGAACGACCATGAAGTTGCAGTGAGTGGTGAATGTAATCCGGATAATCGTGAATAACTTAGAGCGTTTTATGACCCAATGTTATCGTAATGGCGCCATTATTTTTTACGTCTTTTTATTATTTTTTTTATTGCTTTTATAACTTTTAAAAATTTTTTTTTTTTGGATTTACTTTTTGTTATAATTTCTTAAATTCGCCGACGTGTAAAAGACGTAAATTATGAATATATTTAAATAATTAATATTTTTATTATTATTTGACTGGCGCCTTTTTATAGTAGCATTCAAGTACTTTTGTGTTTCTTTTAAATGATAAAAATATTTTTGTCTCTAACGAAGGAATAAATTATTTTAATAGGTATCTTTAAAATTAACAGTTAAAGTAATAACTACTTGATTAGTTTATAACTAATTGCTTTATACTTTTTTTTTAAATTATTCCATTATCTAACTTTCTGAGCTTGTATACTTCCTAAATACTTGTTACAAGTTTATATCCTAAATTTATCCAAACGAATTCACTGAATCAGCGTCAGAAATTATAAATGACAATTACGCAGAAATCGAGTATATTTTCTGAGACTATTCTTATTTTGTTACACATTTTGAAAACATAGTAACATACAGTACATGAACACTATGAATGCGTACTGGCATTGTATAGGTACTTTCAAAATATGCGTCGTCGACTGATCACTCGGTGACTGTCTGAACGCAGCCCAAATGCGACGCACCGAACAAAATTTATTTCTTACAAAATGGTCGTCATTCCCCTCCCCGCGCAGCTACAAAATGTTTACCAAAGTGTCTGTCCATTACTCTATTTAGGTCCATGATCTCTCCTTTCATATTATATTCCTTGTGGGATAATGTATCTTTTTAAACTTTACATCATCATTTTTGTAGGTATAGGATGTGGTACCTACCTACCTCGATAAATAGTAATTATCAAATAATATATTATTACAAATACTATCGATTGTTGAAATATTTTTATAAATTTCTTTAAATATCCTTGTGGGATAGAGAGAGATGAAGGAATGCAAAACCCATGGATGTATGTAGGTAGGGGATGGAACGTTTATAGTAATTTGTATGAATGGCAGTGAAGCCAAAAAAAGAAGGGAAATCAACCGGCGGCCATCTTGTATGAAACACTTTATTTAACATTTGTATGGGTAATGTATGGAGATTATTCACTAAGTATCAGAAAACACTATATTTACTTCTTAAAATGATTACAATGCTACATGACTTATTGTTTTCACATATTTAAACTTTGACTTGTGTATATGTGAATTGATATTGCGTAATAGTATGCTTTTGTACTCTGCCTCATAATTTCAACATGTAAAAGGCTCACGCCGTATACAATTGTAAATAAATAAATATTTCATGAAATAGGGAATAGGATGAGTTAATAAAATAGAGTATTTCATTTCAAAATCATTATTTTTAAACATTCTTTTTATATAAGTACACACAATATGGAGAGAATGAATTACAAATGAAGTAAAATATAAAAAAATGTACAGAAATCATAGTTAGAAATAAAAATAAAATTTGATATTTTTATTGAATATATTATAATAGTAAACGCAATAAACCGAGTGATTTATAATAATTATAAAAAGTAACAAATGCATTATAATTTACATAAAACAAACTCAAAACCCTTTGAAAAACACTAACTTGTTAAGTGACTTTCGAACTGAAAGAGAACTATCGACATACTTCTTAGCAATGTAATGCAGCCTAATATCAATATATTTTCGAGCAATAGCCTTCATCAATAAGCCTATATGGTTGTCTAATGGAGACTGTTCAATAATATGTTGCAAAAGGTCATCAAATAAATTTAAGTCTTTTAAGACCATCATAACAATATTTGTGAGAACATCGGTGTTATATTTTTTAGGCATACATTTATTTATGCACACCGAAAACCATTGTCGAACAGTTCTTTCAGTAATTTTACAAATTTTGATTACGTCTGCAGAAGGGTATAATAAACCACCATTACTTTTAATATTGATTAATGAGTATGGTGACTCACAAACAGATGCGTTTACTGGGTTCGAAACAGTTAATGCGTCTAAGCGCTCTTCACAAATTATGGATTTATGCAAATGTCTAACAACAAATCCACTTATGTACGCTACTATGTTAATAGTACAATCACTTAAACTGTTGTCTACAATGTATTTTTTTTAAAAATTATTTATTTAATCAAGTTATAAAGATAACCTTTAATTTTATAACTTATAATAACCTTATGATTAACTACCATTATTATACTTATTTTCTTTTTCAATTATCTTAAATTATGAATCAATTTTAATAAAACATTCCAATAAGAAAACAATACATTCCAAAAAGAAAACAATAATCAGTCTGATATTATTTAAGGCATACAAATTAATCTAGAAACAATCTACATAATTACAGTTTAATAAGAATAATAAATATACTCCATTAGGAGATAAGATACAAAATATATTCACATTCTATTGGTATTTCAAAAATCTATTCATAATTCATAAAAACAGGAACTTAATATTCTAACTCAACAGATAGTTCAATACTGACATATGATGATAAAATAACTTATCAAGGAAATATGCTACAATAATTATATAACTTTAGTAAGACATAAAAATAAATTATTTGTTAATTAAATCACCTTCAAGAAATTATCAATATATTTAATTGCACTCTAATAAGACTATTAACACATTCCATTAAGACGATAAAAATACACTCCAGTAAGAAGACAAATATTAGTCTGATATTTTAAATCACAGGAATTAAAATAAAAGAAAAAAAAAAACAAACTTAATCACTCTACAATAATAAGAATACAAATACTTAATCACTCTACAATAATAAGAATACAAAGAAGATAAATATTAGTCTGATATTCCAAATCACAGGAAATAAAATAAGAGGAAGAAAATCATACTTAATATTACTCTACGATAATAAGAATACCAAATATATTCCAACAAGAGATAAAAAAAAAAAAACAATTACATATACATGTAGTATCTAGTCGTTCTGTCAAAATTCAGAAAACCATTCAAAATTACAGTTGGTAACTATTATTAAATAAACACCTATGGGTATGAAATGTATATCAAATAATCAAAATTATTCATGTCAAATGATTTTCCTATAAGTAAGAAACATAATATCTAATGTATGCATTGTATGAGTGATCATCAACAACATTTTGTAAATTTTCACCTTTACTCTCCTCTGGAATTAAGATATTACATACACTAGGTTTACTGGAGTTGAAATGCAAAATTTTAACATCTTCCAAAGGAATACAATTTCCAGTTGACGTGGCCTTTTAATTAGTGTGAACAACACATTTTTTGAAAACTGTTTTAAATTGTCTCGCACTTGGATTATCATTACATCACCGTGAGAGCGTATAGATCCAAAAAATAATTCTAAATGATCTTGGCTTAATTTGTATGTAAGCAAATATACTAAGGAATTATCACAAGTTAATAAATGTTTACTTAATAATATTATTGCTTCAAGACAAATAGCAAAACCTATAAACCCGGTTTTCCTATTTGATTCTACTATTAAATCTTGACAGGTTCTATTCTATTACATTTTAAATTAATTAAATAATATTTAGCTTCATTCACAAATATTTCCGACTCGTCTATATTGGAGTCTCAAATTTATTGCTTTTTTAAAACCCACACTCTGAAGCGACCTTGAATTGAGGCAATCAAAAATATTATTAATTTTAATAATAAAATCAATGGTAGGCTGGGAATTTGTAAAATCATTAATTTGCAAAGCATTTTTATAAAATAATAGTGAATCTGCAACTGACATGCTGAAAAGTTGGGCTGCTAATTTTACTTTCATAATTTGCATACGGAATTGTACATGTGAAGATTTTAGTTTGTTGCCTAAATTATTTTTTTTTATTGGCACAGAGAAGACGGCCTGCATGTTTATTACATCCAGCTGTTCTGCTGGCTACTCCACTTGTGGGATATGCCGTGATGGTGTAGTAGTAGTAGTAGCCTAAATGTAACCCTTCACTTTCCTGTAAATAATTTAATTTCTCTATATATTTCCAATCTATTAAATTATTACTTTCGTTTACAATTATTTTCTTATCAGTAAAGGTATTTCTTATTAATTTGAGCATATGGCTCGGGTCAGGAAATATAAAAACATTATCCTTCGTTACAGGATGGTTAAAAAATGGCTTAAGATTGTGAAGCAATCGAGAGTTCACACCCTAAATGTTAAGCCATGGAAAAATTGGAAGAAGAACCATCGAAAGTTACAGATATAACACATACTCCAGCTTCATGGGCAAGTGTCAAACACTGATTCAATAATGAAGAATTTTCTTCACCCGACACACCATTCGTTAAAAAATATTCCACTGGAATTTTCCAATTACTGTTTATACTAACAAGTATAAAAACAAGAACCTCCCGAGCTTCTTCTTCACTTTCCAATCCAGTTCCCATATCTACGTGGCCATAATATTTCTTCCCATTGTATTCAATTAACCGCCTAGTTGCCATTTCATCGAACACTAGGGCACATTTCAATCTATGAGTACTTAGATCCACCCTTTTCTTTATGGACAGGAACGTTCTGTGGAAAATCCAGGTTCACCATCTACACATTGATAACACTTAGAAATGGTTTTTGGATGTGGCAAACTTGAATTGAATTGCCTTCTAAAGTAACAGTATGCTTTAGAAGAATAGTAGTGTAATGTTTAAGCAAATGTTCTAACTTTTGCTCCATATTTATTGGGACATTTATTTCCCAAGCTTTTAGCAATTTGACGTTTTAAAAATTCTTCATTTTTCCCACCTATGCTTTTTAAATTGTCAATATTCTCCTCAGATAAATACTCAGATAATTTTTTTTGTCTGGCGACGTGTTTTTTGTTGTAGCCGTTTTATTTTCATGCCACAAGATCTTTTGATACTATATATGGTTTTTCTCAACATGACCTCTCTTGGAGTATCGACAATCAAAGGATTTAGCGGAGTAGTAACATTCTTGCTGGATGTACGCTGGGTGTATAGGTTGGAGACATGTTGCACAGGTGGATTGATAAACGAACTCACACTTGAATATTCAGCTACCGGCGCAAAACTCTCAACTGCTGTTGTTGTACTCTTAATCGTAGGCAATATTCTGGTCTTCTATCTTTTTATGAAACATAAAAAAATACCATATAAGTACTTGTATACATTGATCTACAATAGTAATCCACACTGAGCGATAACATTATCAACCAACATTTAAAATTTATTCTACACAATTTTATAATAATGTACATAATATTATTTCTAATAGCTTCACAAAACCCTTGAAAATGTTGTGCTTTGATGGTTGTATTGTGAGTGTGGCAAGAGTTATTATGTTACACATGTACTATGTAATTAGAGATAAATAACTCCAAGATGACATGGCCCAGATTTGCAAGCACAGGTGTGTCTTATTTCACAGTGTATCTGTGATGATTTTCATGAAGATGAAAGTGAGAAGGTATCAAAGTGTGGCTTTATGTCATCTCTACACACATTCTCTATCTCTCACCACAGGAGAAGCTGTGTTACGGAGTGAAGATTAGATATATCTAAATGAATAATATAAAACATACTAACTTGCAAATGAGCGGGAATTCCGGGAAATTTCATAGGAATGGTGTTTTTCTCCAATCTCACAGAAAATAAAGATGATCGGTCTATGTAACAGCCTTCAAAGTGTTTTGAACACAAAACACCATGTTTACTTGGTGTCCAATTTTGAAGTAGAGTTGCTTTAATCCCCGTGTTTCTCCATTCTGGATCCTTTGGAAAACTATAAAAAATGTTTTTGTTTATAAATATGTTATAATATCATAAACCTGATCAGATTTGATTTCACCAAATATCGGAGATTGTAGGCTCTTTGTTATTGTCAGATGACAGAATGGAAAACAAATTACCTACATGTGTAGACACAGGAGAATAAGGACAGATAATTACTTATATAGAACATATACTTAAATATTTTTTTTTAATTTAAAACACTGTATTCTTTCCAAATTAAATTTATTCACCTCAAACGTTTTCGCCAAGGCTTCTACTTGGCATCATCAGGAGGACTAATTAGTTAAAGTTCATAAAAAGTGAGTCTGTTTTCTATACTAGGGGGGGGAGAGCTTGAAGGTGGGGAAGACTGGGTGGAGTTAAGTGTGTTTGGAAAGAGTGAAGGAGATGGGTATATCAACAGGGGAGATGCGTATGGTATTTGGATATTAACCAAATTATTTCTATTTTTGTGAATTTCAAGGGTCTCCAAGGCATTCAGCTTGCCAACCTTGGACTCGGAGTGTAAGACCTTAGTACCTTGCATGTCAATAGAATGATCAAGCTCGACACAATGGTCTGCCATCTCAGAATATCCGGATAACCCCCTGAATGCCCTGTTATGTTCCTGAATGCGAGTTTTGATTGGCCTATAGGCCCCACTAGTATAGAAAACAGACTCACTTTTTATGAACTTTAACTAATTAGTCCTCCTGATGATGCCAAGTAGAAGCCTTGGCGAAAACATTTGAGGTGAATAAATTTAATTTGGAAAGAATACAGTGTTTTAAATAAAAAAAAAAATATTTAATTATATGTTAATAATGAATTTCCAAAGTGTTAACACAAAAACATTAGATTTACTTATATAGAACGTTGATAACATTCTCATTTTCATTCATTTTGAAGGGTTCCATTCTCCTCCTTCCAAGGGAAAAATTATAATCCGAATATGAAATTGCCACAGGTAGAGTAAATGAATTATGATAAACGACTTTAAAATTGCAATATATATAAATATAATACAAAACAACTTACCGAAAATATGACAATCCTGTTTCCTGCGAAAGTTTACATCTGCTGGATTTATTACCACAACCAAAAGCAGCACACATCACCATATTAATAATAAGTCCTATGCTTTTAGATATAAAAACGGATATGAAAAATTCAACTGACGTGTGAAATTTTGAAATATATCAGCATACAAATGCTACACATCGAACAAAATTTGTTTCATACAAAATGCCCTCCGTTCCCCTCCCCGTACGGCTTCAAAATATTTACCGCCCGTCCACTACTCTATTCAGGTCCAAGGCCAAACCAACCTGTGCTCCCCCTACTCTCATATCAAATCCCATATTATAAGCTAGTAGATTTCTTGCTTTTGAGTATCAGATTCATAAAATTCTTAATAATTTTCATTTTTGTCTCTTAAAAATATATCCTTTTTATTCAATCCATATGTCCGAAACATATAGATTTTTTTCTCACAAAACTCAAAATTGATTTGTTATTTAAAAAAAAACAAGGTAACATTAGCGGAACACTCAATCAAGAATGTATGGAATAGAAAGATAATAAAACTCCATTGTTTATAAAAATACATGTAAACATTAATTTACCTATAAAAATAGAAATATAAATCTTACAAAATATACAAATAATATATCCTTATTTATAAAAGCTAATAACATTCAGTCCTAATTGTGTATATTATCCTTAAATAATAACAACATTTGTATGACAAGCAACATTATGAAATCAACATTATAATAATTATTATGTCAATAACTTATATATTAATATTATTATATTAATATAATTAATAAGTGATAAAAATATTATGATATAGAAGTTTTGGTATAATTTGTTCTCTGGAATGCTCTTTAACAAAATCATCCTGGAAATGTATCAGAAACCACATTACATTCAAAACATAATATATAAATTTACTCTGACCTCCTCCACTTCATTGGCTAACTTTTAGGATTAAGCCTTACACTAGGTAAAATACTATTTTGAATTTGAGTAGTCATAGGTTGATGATTTCAGTTATATATTTATATTTTTTTTTACAGGTCTGCTGCCACAGATGCTGTTAACAGACTGCAGCACTACGTAGAAATAGTTTGGTAAATCATATTGACCGTTATTGGATTGTTGGTGTGGAACAATTTGCGGACTCTGGTAAGCGAGGAGGTATTCAAAACAAGGTTCAATACCTTATTATCATAGAGATGATGTGATTCCTAAAATGCATCCTAGCAGTGATTATTCCCGAAGTGACGAATTTCAAAAGAAATTGTCTAAGCTATTATTTTATAAGTTGCATGTAATGATAATAGCGAATCCACAATGTATTATCAGGAGGAATGGAGATCCATCATTGTAAAGGTTAAATCTTCACAGAATGTTCTATTTGCAAGGCAGCCTTAATGACAGTTGATATTTTCCCATAGGAATCATACCCATTATGTAACGGTGGTAGCTTTGTCTCATTTGAAATCTGTAAAAAGGAAAACAAATTTGTCATTGAAACATTACTATGCTAGCATATAATTTTTAATTAGTTGGGAGAAATTTCTTAACATAATATTTTATTCTCCAATTAAGAACATTTTACCTTGATTTATTCTACCAAATTCATATCAATTGGCATTACACAAAATCCCAAAATATTAAAATTATTTGTCAAAGTACAACCTCTGATTTTGAGTTATAAGCTTTTGTAAATCTAATCTAAATAAATTTAATCTATAAAAGAAGTGAGTAAATGTTTTAGAAATAAACATTAAAATTAAGAAAACTAATATTATAGGTCAAATCAATACTGCATAAAAGAATACAAAAAAATAATAATTGCATTTGGAGAGGTATGAGGGAAGCATATTATGTTTGGCAGTTGACAGAGATGGCAGACTGACAAAGAGAGTTGTTATACTGACCCTTCTTTTTGAAGTAAAAGTCTGGCTTCTGATTGCAGATCAGTTGTCATGACTTCAATGCTATCATAGTTATCTTTGGAAGCTTCGTCAACTAGTCTTCTAACTAACATTGCAGCCACGTGCTTTCTCTGGTATCTGGAAAACAAATATATATTTATTTATTATTCTCAGACCATTTATTTAGTTTTCTCTCTAGTATAGAGCAAGTTGAAATGAGAAGCAACAGAGAACATATTGAAAATATCTTCAATTGTGGATATTGTGACTGAACACCAAAAGCACTCCAATGGATGTGAAATGGATTCCTCAGCGCCAAAGTCAAATCCGCTGGGTTTGTTCTGCAAGAAACCCATATTCAATGTCTATCATATTCAATTATAAATATCATCTCCAAAAGGTACGATCTTCTTAACTTCAAATAAAAAATATCAATATGCACCTAAAATTGAGAGAAAAATCTGCATTGCTCAAAATATTTTCAATATATTTTGACAACACTGATAACTTACTTGGGGTTCACAGCAAGTCCATATAGCCATAAGCTGTTGTCAGGTCCAAAAAAATCCTTTACACTTATCACACCAACAATCTGTGAGTAAAATACAACTTTATTATTTATTTATTTTATTCTTCACTGTACATTGTTTACAATAATACAAATTAACATAGAAAATATCATTTATACAATTCAATGTACAGAGGGCGAGTTTATCGCTAAAATGCTTTAAAGAGAAGGACGAAAGAGGAAAAATAAAGAGAAGGATGTTATTAGTTATACACATACATTCAATGCACTAAACACAAATACATTTGACACCCAGACCCAGAACAATCTGAAAATGGTCATTCTAGTTGGAAATCGAACCCAGAACCTCCTGACTAAAAGGCAACAGCATTACCTCCGTGCCACACCTGTCGTTTTAAAGTCCAGACTTAATTTCTAATACACATTTTAAGTAGTAAGTAATCAGATTTTTAGCATAATTATTGGATTTTTCTCTCACCTGTGATGAGTATGTTGTGGTATCAATATCTTCTGATTTGTAATCATAATCATTGAAAACTCCATATTTTACATCTTTGGGCTGGGAATTCATAAAATATGGTTCAAATGCTTCAGCTACCCAACGTTTTAAAGGCTGAGACTAGAATATCAAATATAACTGAATGATTAAACTGAAAATATCTAAGAGTTGATAATTAATGTGTTTGAGCAAATAACCACAAAATAATCATTTACCTCTGAAATTTGAGCAGCCTTGAAGTAATGAGTAGCATATGTTAAAATGTAAACTGATAATGCTACCAAAGGCACTACACTCATACACATGTAGATGGGTAGACCCAGGAAAATGAAGGAAATTGCAGCAAGAAGCACTGTCACTTGGAAGACAGCCTAGTGGAAAAAATATTTCTTTCAAAATAATATCAGCCACATATCTGTACACAAATAAATTAACAGTGCGAAACTGAATATTTTTTAAATATGGTGGAATAAATATTTAGCACATTTACCTCTTTAAATAAAAATGAGAAGAATGCCGGTGATATGTGCGACATTACCGCATTATGCAGCACTTCTTTACATCCAAATCTGTCAGCGTCTTTATACTGACGAATTATTATAACGTTCCTCATTATGGCACTTGAATATTATTAAATTATAATATAATAAAAGAACACAAAAAAAAGATCTACAAACAAAACACTCGTGAATTTCACATTCCTTCCATTTGATTTGACATTTGATTCATAGAGAGAAAAAGGCTAATTTTGGTGTTACTAGTAGCCATTTCTCAGAAAAGTATCTACGTAGATCTAGGAAAAAGTTTGTGAATTTCCGAAAAAATGTAGTTTTGGTAGAATGTTTAATGTGAGCATTTTTTTAAGATCTTCCAAAATTTAATAATTCTTCTGGCTTTCAAAATTTCTACTCCCTCAAAGTAGACAAATTTTGAAAATGGGGAATTTGAATCATTTCACGAAGGATAATACATACATGCCGAAAAGGTGTCACATTTTACAAGTAAAATTCTAGTATTGGTAAATCCAGTTCTTTTTCAGTAATCGGTACTTGAGACATCGTTCTTCAAAACAATTCGTTCTTAACATTCGTTCTCGTTCGTGGAATTTGTCACGCGATTTTCACCTTAGTCTCTTTGAAAATAAAGTATTTTAAAGGCCTTTTTCCCAAAAGACGACACGAAGATTTAAATCCTTAAATCTCGTTTGTGATATATGTCACGCGATTTTAAACCTTAGTCTCTTTGTAAATAGAGTATTCTAATGGTATTTTTACCAAAACAACTTCACAAAGATTTAAATCTTTGAATCATGTTTGTTACATTTGACACGCGATATAAAACCTTAATTCCTTTGAAAATAGAATACTCCAATGGCGTTTTTTCCAAAATAATAACACGTAGATTTAAATCCAAGAATCTCGTTCTCAACGTTTGACACGCAATATGAAACCTTAGTATCTTTGAAAATAGAGTATCTTAAGGTTTTTTTTCCAAAAAAAAACACACATCGAAGATTTAAATCTCGTTCGTGACTTTATTTGCCACGCGATGTTAAACCTTAGTTTCTTTGAAAATATAGTACTTTAATGTAATTTTTCCCAAAAGAACGAAAAAGACCGAAAAGATTTGGCATTGAGGATTTAGTTCTTCGAGTTAAGTTGAAGAACGAATACATAAAAACGAATACTCAGATTCTGAACAATACTATAAAATTCGTAGATTGGATAAAAAGCGAAAGTACGAAGATTTGGAACTATATTTCGTAGATTAGACTGAAAGCATGTAAATTACCAAATGGAACCAAACGTACGTAGATCTACGTAAAAATACGTAGACTGATTATATTAGAATTTAATTTTTGCATTTTAGTCTGCAATCATGATGGCAGTTTATTTTTTACTTTCATTTAAAGGAAACGATATGACTTGTATTTGCCTTGTACTTGCCTCTGACACCAGCAACCTTAGTTGCTGTTTTGAGGTATTGTTTATAATTGAATAAATAAAATAAATATTTTATATTTTTTGACGTTTACATAAAAGTGAAAATCAGTGAAAATGGAAATTGTCTATGGTCGAATGTGTAGCTGTCATCTGTCGGGTAGTGTCAGTATACAAGTGGGAATATATTATTGAAATATCATATTTAACTAGTTTTCGATTATATCGTTCCATTGTTAGTGTGTTTCCATTATAATAGTTTTATATGATGTCAAACAATCGCATACCTTCGGGTCCGAACACTCCTGGTAGTCAACAGACACCTCCACAACAGTGCCTCAAAGTGTTTGTGCAAAGGGACTATTCTGATGGCACTTCAGTCAAATTCCAATCTAGATTCCCACCTGAATTAGAAGATAAGGTAATGTCTGATAAAAGTACACATTCAGTGACAATTAACACATATTTTCTTGAGTGACAAACAATTTCTCCTTATGTAGAGAAATGCCCACTGCAGTGTTATGTGGCAAGCATATTTATCTATAATAACTTCACACCAATTTTAAATTACCAATTTTTTATTATTATTTCACGGATGTTTCTCTAAAAGCATAAATATTTGCTGTTGTACATCTAGCATTGAGAATATTTATGGTATCTCCTTAGGTATTTTCAATCATGTTGTGTATTGTTGATAAGGGGAGAAGATAAACATGATTAATTCATTTTTTCATTTCATCGCCCTCAACGCTCCTCTCGGGAGCACAGGGCAGAAACCAGCCTCCTCCATTCAGAGCGTCTCTGTGCCAATTGCGTCACCTCTTCCCACGACATTCCTTGCGCTCTGATATCGTTGTCATAGGAACGGTGTATTGTGAAAGAGGAACGCCCGGGCCTACGGAACCCCTGCGGACGGAAGAACAGTGCTCTTTTTTTATAGTATGATTAATAGTAATCGTTTATTGAAATATTAGTCATACATCATATTTATAGCAAAACGAATGTTCTTGGTGTCTTATTGTTCATTTACAGCAAAGTTATAATTTAATATATCAATAATGAGATAATCGCTAAATAAATAATCAGTGTATTTATTAATTTGTATTGCATTTAATAGTTTATTTTCCCATAAGCAATTATTTTAATATTGTTTTGAAATACTTACTCAATATATCTTTGTTAATTTGTTATCAGTATTAGCAGGTTGATAGAAACTTCTCTGACATAAAAGCAGTGTTCAAGATTCAAACCTTTCTGCTCTTATAAAACAATGAAAACTGAGAAAAATAGACGAAAAATACATATCTATACAATCATTGAGGGCAACCTGCTGTGCGTTTTACACAGTACTGGAAATCAGTTTGATTGGGTTTTTTCTGGTTTATACACGATAAATAAATAAATAGGGCAAGATAGAGATTTTTAGAGGTGTTGGAAGAATGTAGATCTCCTAAGTCCATAATTTGAATAATTTAACTAGTATAAGGAGAATTGAAGAATTTTTTGCACTCTATTAGAAGAAGATATTAATGTAAAGATAGAAGGGTTTGTTTCTAATCATTTGAAATATTCTACTGATCTCAATTTGTTGTAGATTGACCGCCAGGCATTTGAATATACAATAAGCCAATTAAATGCATATTTTGCTGAAGCAGAGAAAGCAGCCTGCAGTACGTATTGCGAAGGATGTCTGGCATGTCTTACAGCTTACTTAATATACATATGTACAGAAACACATTATGAAAAGGTAAATCATAATTACATCATTTGAAATATTTATCCTTCCTGTGCCGTGCAATACAAGCAACAACTTAATAAATAAATGTTTACTCATCCAACATTAATAAATTTATCATTGTTCCTTAGTAATATAAGTGTAAAAGAGTTGAAACATTATATGTCCCACATGATAAAGATATTTTCATATCAAGAGGTTAAAACAGCAATAGATTCACTGTATGTGTATTGAATTATATATAGTACTTTACTTACTTATAATTATATATAGTTAATAATTTTTGATGCTGTGAGATGGTTAATATTGTAATCAATGTGCAGTAAAGAATAAAATAATTAAATATCAAAGTCTAAATTTTGCTTGCTTATTCATATTAATTTCACAACATTGACTGTATTGGTGCATCAGTAGTGTAAAATTCCATCTATTTGATTAATAAAAATACACACTTATAAAATTATTTTTATTTTGATCCAATTTACTTTCTACACTAAGAGATCTAATCTTAAATGTCAGAAATTTGTAATACTTCATTAGAATTTTATAATATCTCACATTTTAATTGTTTGTCTTATTATTTTAGTGTCTCCGGAAAGTTTCAAAATTCGTGGCGTTACAAAATGAAAGAGTTTACGGACCACGAGGTCTCTACTTGACGGATCCGTGCACTAGAGGTTTAAGGCTTATTGAAATCTCAATCTTAGATCGACCAAGTAACGCGACATGACTCCCATTGTCCCATTCCACCGAAGAGTTCTTCATGTGAACCACTTACTTATCATGAACATTGCTTTCCATAATTGTGTCGGGTTCTTGTGTGACTAACATAATTCTATCTAAAGTTATGTAAATCACATTTAATTGACTGGAAATTTTATAGAATTTTATACCCTTCTTGATGTATTTATTATATTATTATTGTGAGAATATCTAATTAAATTGTTATCTTTATAATCATAAAGTTATCTGTTATATCTGTATTACATTTTGCTGTTTGTTTTTGTCATTTCAACATGTCAGTTGGTAAATGTATTTTTCAATGGATTTTATGTTTTAATTAAGTATGCTGACTGCCAAAATGTATAAAATTATCGGAAAGAAAATCTTCACTACTGTATAAATACAAAAATCACATGTATGTTTTATTTTATTTATTTACAGTAAAAAAATTGTATTCAATTTATCCATCGATTCATACTATCACGGCATCAGTCAGTGAATTATCCACATGTTAGACATTCATTAGTGTATGTGGGATACTGAATTGCATTTGTGTTTCAAATAAATAATCGTATGAATTTAAGTTTAATATCATTTCACAATTTTTTTTCTACATTAATGTTGAAATGAGCAAAAACAATAAAGAAATGTTGCTGTGTAAAAGTAAAATGTTTTCAGAGATAACAAAGTACTTTATTATCCTAGGTAATATTTGTTATTTGTTTTCTTAGAAGGTATACCACAATCTTTTGATTAGTATAATTATATCCATGACCTCAAAAGTCTTCACAAATAGTTAATTTAGTGCATTACCATCTAATGCTAAATTATCTGTAATAGACTATTATAGAACACAATAGAGCATGAATGTTTCTTCATCATGATCCATTGCGAATCATCGAGGGCAAAATAAGGATTAGACACTCGAGAGGTTTTTGTTAAATTTTACGAACAAATGATCAGTTGTAATACTTTTTTGAGTCTTAGAAGAGACGTTTGATAATATGTATATTTTTCGCTTTTAGTTATAATATTGTATCTGTAAACCACCAGGGTAACAGCTTATTCTTCCCAGACTTTTCTGGCTTCACAAACAAATTGTAAATTATCTTTATCTAATTTGCAATAGTTTACACTAAAGCAGTATAAATTTCCTGATAAAATCTTAGAGTCATCTTTTTAGCTTAACATCACAAGTTAGAAAACTATTTAGCACCCATGAGTTATTTTATAATGATTAAAGAAGTAAATATTTTTATTCTTAATAATATTATTCTTTCTATGATAGATTGTAAAAACAGTGACATATTTTAAAACTTATGGATTATATTGAAATGTATAAAATGAGGTTATTTTTGAATATTTAAAATTACCAATATAATTTCTGTGTTATTCATATGTCTAAATCATTTCTACATCCAAACACCACTACAAAAATTTATTTTTAGTATTTATAGTTGTTTCTAAGAAGTACTAATCAATATAATGGGAGTAACAACAAAACATTTCCTTTATTTATCGACTCAAAAGCAAATCTGCCAAATTAAATGTAGAATTCCTGTAAATAGTAATTGTAATACAAATTCAGTGCAATCATATTATGGTATTGACAATTCACATTAAATTTGCACACAAAACTGATAGAAATCTCTAATATCAGCAGACATTCATCTATTATTTTTTTTGGAAATTTATTATGAGTTTGTTGTCCTAGAGAACAACTTGTATGTTATTTACATGCAGTTAGTCCACTAGCTCTTCTACTTGTGAGAGGTACAGTGATGATATGGATAAGTGTACCTAAAGATGTATTTCATGATTGAAAATCTTTTCAGTGTGCCACATTTACATGCTTATTTATTATTTGATTACTGCGCATCTGCCCTGTACTCCTGAGAAGAACATTGAAGAGCGAGATGGTGATAATGTACTATGGATATATATGGATGTCATGATTTAGAAAATCTATTTTAATTGGATAGTTTATTGAGATTTATTTTAGAGAATCTTGTCGTTTGATAAATTATTAATGTTTCGGTTCATGCAAGATCAAGATTTTATTTTGTTGTGGCAAAATGAACTCAAATATTGTATATTTTTTCTCATATGGATGTTTACTGACTGGTTCAGTTAATTATAAACATGTGTACTCCATTCAGGATATTTGGGAGGTAATACAATATAGAGATAAACTTTCCATCTTAACATTGAATTTTTTTATTCATATCGTTTTGGATATTTTGAAATGATTAATGTTGTAACCAATGTGCAGTGAAGAATAAAATACCTTTAAATATAGAAATATAATGTATGTTGTTGGGTAGCTTACCACAGGGCATCTAAACTTTTTGTATTTCTAAATAAATTTATATGGAGTTGAATGATTTCTATAATTATTATTTTTTCATTACATTCTTTATGTAGGAAAAAGGGAACAAGTAGATATTTTATTATTGTTTATGTTGTTATCTATAATAATATGAAATAGTAAATATTATCATAATAATAGTGTGTCATGATATTGTTACTCTTAATTCTTAGTTTTCTGTGAAAAATATAATTAACTTTCGTTTTATGTTAACTGCGAACATTTTATTTTGCATTCTAGTAAATTTCTGCAGTAATTATAAACATTATTGTGAGATGTTATTGATATTTTTGGGTTTGCTGGGTGGGCCTCCATTGTTCTCCTTTCTTTGAGTTTTCGGCTTCGATGCTAATGCTAATGTGATCTTCATTCCTGAAGATAGCATCAGCATTGAAGAATAAGCTCGAAAATAGAGGACGACGAAGGCCCAAGTAAACCCGAAAATATCAATGACATCTCACAATTATGTTTATATATATATTTATAATTACTGTAGAAATTTACTAAAGATGCCGTGAAAGTTTTAACAATTATTTGGTGATAGTGAGACGTTTATGAGAAATGCATGTTTATGGATGAATGTGTTTACTTTTTGTGAATCTAATTGAAATAGATATGTGTGTCAAGTATTTGTCACTGTACGCTGACACGTTACTTGTTTATCACCGCAGTTTATTGACGTGTCAAGTATTTGTAACCAAACTTTACAAACATGTTTTTCACCGAGGTTAGTTTGAGAATTTTATTTGTATCAACATTTTATGATTGTCATATTTCATATACCATAGACACTGATACATCAGATGAATTTTGTATGGAATAAATATGCATTCAAATTTTTAACATATTTTCTTTATAAAAAAATTGATTGGTTAATGGCCGATCTTATATACATTTTAACAAATATCCGTTAGCATTTTGGTAAGTTGCTGACGGATGGCAGTTTGTAAGCCAAACAAACCGATGGGTGTCTTATAAAAGGTATTGCTATGATTTATTGTTTTTCTATGCATAGCAACGGTCAAATACACACGCATTATTAAAGTTTAACCTCGCAGCATTGCGTAATCACGTTTGAAAATATATTTTTTTGTTTAAATTCAAGAACAATATTTCTTATGAGAAGTGAGGCATCACAAATACACTGTATATTTTAAGAGAAATAACCTTTTCTTTAGCGAACAAAAAAATTGACTTATAAACCGTCGGTTTAACTGTCAAAACCGTTCCCAAAACAGTCGGTATACCTACTAACCTACAGATTTTTACCGAAATATGGCTAACGGACGTTTATAAGACGCAAAAGTTACCGATTTTTTCTTTTTTCGGTATATTTCGTCGGTTATGTAACTAACGGATGTTTATAAGATCGGCTCTAAAACAATCAATTTTGAGTGTTAGTAGTAAAGTTGTATTTTATTTTTTTTTTTTTATTGTATAAAATAAAATTTAGATACCCATTTCTAACCCCTCTCCATATTAAAGTATATAATTAGTTATTATAAGCGACAACTTTATTTTAATATGATATATTCATAATACATACATAACACACATCACAAATAATGTTTAGGATAATAATAATTATATGAAACACTTTTTTTATTTTGTGAATAGTTAATATTATGACTAATAAACTTCTGGTTTTATATATTTATATCCTTGTTTTATTCATCAATAAACAATACGTTTTTTTGTAATTGTATTTGTTTAGAGCTGTTATTTTAATTTTATTTCTTCTTTATTTAGGTATTTCAAACTTAAAGTTACAGCTTATATAACGTAATAAACAAAACAATAATTGTGCAAAATAAAGCCAATTACAACTTAAGTTGTAATAATACAAAATGTTAGTTAAAAGACAAATTATATAAAACCATAGAGTAAGTAATAAAACAGTTATTAAAATTATTATGATGAAAGATAATAAAATCAATGTATATTTAAAAAGGTATATGTTTAAGAATGTGCAAATAAAGAAGAAAAGCTATGAGATAAATTCTATTGCATGTGAGCATTTTAGGATTGAGGGGAAAGGAAAAGGAAAGGGAATGATTTTGTTCAAAGATCTGAGTAACTTGAGTAAAAGTAAATTAATTTATGATGATGAACTATGCATACAATAATTATTTGTGTTATTTTTTATGTAAGATATATGAATGGGGAACATGCATGTGTGAGGAATATGAATACATGTTATCAGTTTATATTAATAAATATATGCTGATCACAAATATCCTAATAAGAAATGATAAAATAAAACTTTTCATTCATTATTTTCATTTTAAAAATCCATATTTTCTGTTATTGAATTAGCTCGTTGTGACGTCGATAGGCGCTATGTTGTATTGGCACACATTTCACTCTTAGTACTGTGTGTAGTGGCTGATGACGTCACAAAGTGCTCCGCCTCGAGTGGACCTTTTTGCGGCGAAGTGCAAAAATTGCTTTTTCAAATGGTGATAAAAGTCTTAAAAATGCATATTTAAAAATATAAAAAGCAACATAATTTTTCTAATTTTCTGTGCTATTTTTGAGCTGAAATTTTTTTTTGTGAAAGTTCCCCATTCACTAAGATTTATTTTGTTGTATATAATAATAAAAATTCTAAGTAAAAGACTCTACTATTAATCTGCAGTCATGATGATTAAGCATCTGTTTTGATAACGTATCTATTATCTCTGCTATTTTTTTCTTATTATACTTTACTTACTGCGATCCAGTAATGCATGCAAGCCTTCACCCGTGTAGGCTGCACCGTATCCTTTATAGCCTTGACTCCGCTGCCGACAGCCAGTCAACCGCCTCTGGTCTTGCCTTATGGATGTCCTGGAGTTTCCCCGCTGAATTATTTGAGATGCCAGCCCTAAAAAGACTACTACTACTATACCATCACGGCATATCCCACAAGTGGGGTAGCCAGCAGATCAGCTGCATGTAAGAAACATGCAAACTGTTCTCTTCGTGCCAATATAAAATCAAGACATTCAGGATGGGTAATAAGACACAGGCTTTTAATTTGACTTAATTAATTTATACAGGCCTGAGTCAAAACACATTTTAGTGTTACGTTTTCGTGTTCCAATGTTTGAGTGCAGACGACGTTGCGCCAAAGTGACAATTTTCGTAACTATTGTGTACTTAGCAACGAAATTGACACTTGCTTGCAACGTCGTCTATATTCGAACGTTAACGGAACGAAAACGTAACGTTAAAATGTGTTTTGACTCAGGCCTACAGAGCCTTATTAGTTCATCGCAAGGTTGTAAAATTGAGATATATAGCTTGCATAAATTAAGGAGTATTTCTATACAAGTTGATAACCAAGTTTTTACGTATATTTCGATAAAATGACTAAATACCTATAATAATATAATATTATTTACTCACATTAAATTGTATTTGAGACTAATATGAAGGGTGCAGCCAAGATTATCTGTATGGGGGGGGGGGGAGGATTATAGCATTTTTTTTAGTTTCAGTTTTCGCTATTCGACATTAATTGGTGTATACATGTAAAATTTCTACCCTACCCCCCGTCCCCCAATAAAGCCTGATTTCTAGGGGAGGGAGTACTTAAATACATTTTTTTCTAGTTTCGTACAATGTTTTATTTTCCACTATTTTTTTGGCGTTTTTCCTCCTCTGGGGGCGCCCATGACTCTTACTTCATTTCAATATATTATTTATCACATTTCATAGAAATAGTTTCTGTCTAATATAATATTTATTAATTAAGAAAATATTACTTGATTTAGCGCTGTTCAGCGGTCATTTGAACGTTTTGATGTCACGAGTAAAATAAACAAAACATTAATGTTATTTAACAGTCATCCCATATTGGAAAAATAAATATAAAATATAATAATCAGCGAAAATAGTATAGTGTCTACTAAATCAATGTATGGTGAAGTACCTACTTATAAAAATTCGAATATGAGATAACAAACGGCTAACTGGATTGGCCACAACATCAGGCATCCAGGACTACTCATCGCCATCGCAGAGGGTAAGACCGAGGGGACAAATGGCAGAGGCCGACCAAGAGACGCATATATGGACCAACTGAAGTGAGACATGAACTGTGGCTCATACGTAGGGCTAAAAAGACTGGCGGAGAATAGAGACGAATGGAGAAGAAAAACCAAACTCGTTGCAGACCAATCCAGTGGATTGTAACTCATTATATATATACCAATGGAGAATGTCTTAAGTACATGTTAGTACAGTAATAAAAGATGATCTCAAGAAAATAATATTTATGTGCTCGCTGTTTTGTGGTACTGTGGTACATAGAAACAATTAAATTAAACCATCAATAAAAATAATAATATATTTACAATTCAACAAATAACACAAAAAACAAATACTTATCACAAAAATGAATCGTGGTTAGATGGAAGAAATCACTATATAGTGATAATCTCGCCACTGCATATCATCAAATTTTTTTTTTCTTATGTAAACTGATTTTGTTATGTGAATGATGATGTGCAAGAATAATAAAATAAATAAATGAATAAATTATTCGAATAAAAATTAATTAAAATCCACTCGTTTGCGAGTGATTTAGGAAAATAACTTATCGTTAGTGTATGTAATAAATAAATAAAAAAAATCGTAGTTAAATAATAAAAGGCTTTTCCAACTGTTTGCCAACAAGATACCTTTTCACTTCTCTCTGATATTCTACATAATTATTATTAATTTAGGAGTCAAGATTCATTCACATACAGGCTTATTTTAAGGTTCCCTGAGGGAAACGAGATCGAGTGTTGTGGAAATAAATAAAGAATCTAGGTAGTTTGAGAAGGCAATTTTATCATCGCAGTATTGCGGTATCTTCCAATTAGTTCAGCTTTCTTTTCAAACTTATTATTTATATATGAACAATTTACGGCTCAAGTCTTTTACACATTAGAGATTTTTATACGTATGTAATTTCAATACACATACCTACTAGTAAAATAAATAAATTTACTTATTATGTATTGGTTGCCAATAAATTTAAATCGAAGAAGGCTGTATCGTAGTAAAAAAATAATTTGGCAGGTACTACCTATCTGAAGTATCATGAAAAGTTTTAGTGTTGCTCATCGAGTCAGCATTGTAGTGCAATTGAAATAAACATGGTAATTTTAAATTTATACATCAACCTCGCGAGTGCACATCACTCATCAAATAGGTACTTCAATAATAAAAAAAAACAGAGAACTTTGTCTTTGGCTACTAATTACTATGTATTACATTCTGATATTTATTCTGCATACATTTAATTACGTCAAAAATTACTTACGCAATGAGTATCTTATGTAGATACTTTAGTATATTTCTTATTTTTCTTACATATACGAGTGATTCAGGTAAATATGTATTATTTATCCATTAAATACTAATTAACCAAGAATTCAATGACACATTTTCTAGGTAGGTAGGTAGGTACCTAATTTTAATAAAAAAATATTTGTTTTCCCTACGCGAATCTTAGAAAAGTTCAATATCGGTATTTATTTTGCAAGTAAACTGCGGTCTATACATAATTGATAATATTGTCCAGTGAGATCAGACATTTTTCGAGAACAATACTATCATATTTTGAACAACTCTTAGATTCATCACTGTGAGTTTGATCAATTGGAATGATTAATCTAGAGTGGTTCAAAATATGATTGAAATCTACACTTTTAGTAAATAAATTCCAGTTCCCGACATCCATATGTGTCAAAAAATTCATAACATAAAGAACAATATTTTTGACCAAAATACAAACAAAAATATTCTTTCCACCGTGGATTTAAGGTCTAAATTTCTATGAAAAATAAAACGTACCCCGTGAGATAGTAATTGGTAGAGAGTCGTCCTTTTCTATTTTTTTGCCAGTACATCAAAACTATAGTAGGTATATATAGTACAACAATGTGTTAGAAAAGGACAGTTCTCTAAGAATTACTATCTCAGGTGGCACATTTTTCAAGAAAGTGCTCAATCTTGTTATATTATGTTGTAAGTTTTCGAATACTTGCCAAAATTATATGTTTAAAATTAAGCGTTCGATAATTTGATACTCTTGTGTGATCATAAGAGAAAATTGAAGAAAACATTAAATAATCTATAAATATAATAATTTGGTACGATTGTGTATTAAAATTATTAAAGAAATAAAATATTCAGATGATTAGGTGGTTCAGTATAATCGCACTTCCCCTAAATGGCCTAAACTAAACTAAATTTGTTTTTCGGATTCTTATACTTAAAAAGAGCTATTAATTAAAATATGTACGTAAATTAAATTCCGAGTGATTTACCATGACCTTCATCTTTGAATATATTATATGGCGGTATAAATTCAGTTAACGTGAGGCAGATATTTAATATTATTTGAAGCCAGGTATGTATAAATACAAAGATATTATATTGCATATTGGCTTCCAAATTTGAAATTAATCGAAGAACCAACCAATCACGCAGTTTGACTGTAGGGTGACCATGTAATCGTTGCTTTGCATTGAAATATTTATACTTAATTACATTTTATGGTTAAACTAAATAAAATGTAAACAAGTTTTAGTTACAACGTGACATTACTCGTTTTCAGGAAAAGGGTTCGTATTTTTTATGGAAACATTTCATTGTCTTGCCAATGATGAAAGTTGGATCTTAAAAACGATGAACGAGTATGATGAAAGTTGTAAATTTTGTACTAATTGCCATAAATTTAACAAATGTTTGAAAAATTTATAGATGAATGTTAAAAGATGGGGTAACTAAAAATGATTGCTTATCAATAAATAAAGTTGATAGCCAAAAGGTTTAAATGTAAAAAATATATTTATAGCCTGATATTTTTTCTTAAATTACTACCGCGTAGAGGGGTCTGGCTAAATATGTTGATCGTGCCTTCTGCGTAGTTGGTCCGTTGATGTGGAACAAAATTCCCTATGATTTGCAAACTCTGAAGATTGAAGTGTTTGCTATGATTTGGAAACAAAATTCCCTATGATTTGCAAACTCTGAAGATTGAAGTGTTTGCTATGATTTGCAAACAAAATTCCCTATGATTTGCAAACTCTGAAGATTGAAGTGTTTGCTATGATTTGCAAACAAAATTCCCTATGATTTGCAAACTCTGAAGATTGAAGTGTTTGCTATGATTTGGAAACAAAATTCCCTATAATTTGCAAACTCTGAAGATTGAAGTGTTTGCTATGATTTGCAAACAAAATTCCCTATGATTTGCAAACTCTGAAGATTGAAGTGTTTGCTATGATTTGCAAACAAAATTCCCTATGATTTGCAAACTCTGAAGATTGAAGTGTTTGCTATGATTTGCAAACTTTGCAGTAGTTTTCCCACAAAACGGCGTATCTTAAAAAGAGTTGGTTGTCTTGTTATTATTATTTTTATAATGAAGATAGATACCTAAAATTTTCAATCGAAATGTGTCATGTAACTATTAAAAGGTGTTCTTGAATAAACTACAAATCTGAATAAAGAATGGATAGGCATGTTTCTAAATTAATATTAGACCTTGTAGAACAATATTTTATTGTTCCGCTGTACGTTGAAGACCGGTCACATTACAATAAACTCGTATCCTACGCATTGTCCATTGAGAAGTTAATACCTACTCACTACTCGACGAGGTTGACTACAGTCAGAGACGGGCTTAGTTGCTAACAATAAAATTAACTTCGTTAATTCATTGATGAAAAATTTAACTTATATAATCATTAATTCATCATTTCTTTTAGGAATGTAACAAGATTTACAATAATTTCGTTTCAATTGATTTGGGAAATCGCTGCCTTCCTTCCCCTGTAAAGAAAAGTTAGGTATTTTTAATTAAACGATTTCATGGAAGTCTTTTAACTATAGTAAGCGTTTACTTTTTTGAAGTTTACATAAATGTTAAAATTATTGAGAGTATGCACGAGGAATTCTATGACAATGATGGAAGCGAAGAATGCAAGGATAAGAGTAAATATCAATCATTACAATGGTGGTGATGATAAGAGTGGGTAAATATGTATTTTTTTAAATTTCGTTAACTAATGATTAATACGTTAATAAGCAGTTCTGACTAAAGCCTATTGGCGCACATATTATTCGTAGTGTCTAGGTATACGTTGTACTTGCTCACTAGTTGCCACTGAGATGAAAGTTCTACGGCATGTCTGTTATATATACACAATATACATAGCAACGATGTATGAGAATAGAATAGTTGTATCGGATAGTCTTCGTTCCTCTTCACTCGTGAACGGTTCGTTTTGTGGTCGCCGTAATAATGATCGATTGCTGAGTGAACATTGTTATTGTATTACCTCCACAACAACATCATTCTTGCCTGTTTGTTTTCTTTTATTATAATTATTATTATCTATGGTTTTCTAAGTGACATTATTTTCAATCATTCCAAGTTCAAATTTCTTAAATAGAACTTTTATTCTACATTATTGCCATGTGTTGGAATACTCGTTATATTTTGTGTTTACGAAAATTTTATTATTAATTTATTGCATCTGTGTTCTCGCGTTTGTATCTAACTTCAAGGATATTGTGTATTATTTTTGTATCTCATAGTTTTTCCTTTATTGGATTTATTTGGTATGATTTGTCATTATATTGTTTTGAATATTTAAGTCAATAAATATATTTTTTTCAAGCTCGTATTTGTATAATATCAAAGTCAAGTACTTTACATTATAATATGAGGTTTTTATACTACGTTTTTAGTTGCTACTGGTAAGACGCAAGCAGGTATTATGTATTGTTTTAATATTTCCTCATTTTTGTGAATATTTTTCCTGCTTTTTGATGTTTAAAATCTGATCGGTCAAAGTTCCAGACTAATTTTACATAAATTACATTTTTTAGTCCTAATAGTCATAAAACCATTTATTAAATTATTTCGTTTATTTGGAAGTAGGTAACAGTTACGCAACATTTTGATAATTTTAAAAGTATTAAGACAGTGTTCTTCTTGTTACTTACTTGATTAAAAAAAATCGCATTCAATACTAGTATTGTTTTTATTAATGGTAATGATTCGTCGAAATTGATAGCGATCACGAAAGTGTCCAAAGGGGTAGGCAGAAAGAACGAAAGGCCACATAGATCTATCCTTACATACCTACTTCTTTCGCTTCTTCAACATTTACCTACCTTTCACAGGACACTCGAATATTTCCAGAAAAGAGTGTCATTCCTATTTCTTACCATGACTCCAAGGAGCTTAATCTGGATCGGCTTAAGTTCAAAAAATATTATTCATATAGTATTAAATATACTTCGATATATCTAGTCGAAATGTCTTATGTTCGAGAAATCGCCATTTCTGTAATTTTGCTATATTTATATTATGCTTTAAAAACACAACAAAAAAGTAAAATATACCATATAATAATCGCTCTGTTAGAGGCATTATGTTGTCTTTGTTCCGTTCAATAGTTAAACAATTCGAAATATTTATTTGTGGAATTGAAAATTGGTACCTACATTATTTTTTTTCATTAACTTTTTTATGAATTACCAATTAAATAAAAAAATTCAATAATTTCGACTTGTTGACCGTCGACATGTATTATGGTTCATTTGAGAAGCGAATTATACAATACCTACCTACTGTATATACAAAAACAATCGCTTGCTTAATTACAAGTTTGAATCTTAGTATGGAGAACATGAACACTAACACATGCCTTTTATAGGAGACTCGAAAACTTGAATGATGAAACTATAATAAGAATATATCATTATTAATATCATCATCAAAAATTATTTATATCAGATACCTTATAACTTCTACTACTACACTACCATGACGTCATTTCTTACAAGTGGGGTAGCCAGCGGACTAAGTATGTGTTGTAAACGAGTCTTCCTCTCTGTGTCAATGGCCTCATGAACAAGGGGTCTGTGGTTCGATCCCAGATGCCGGCAAACTCCCCTTTCACGACAAAAGCTTTTAGCTTACTATGAAAGGTGTATAAGGTTGTATTTGGGTTTATAACAAAACCCAGATATATCTTTTTTAAAAAAAATAAAATAAACCAGATAACCAGAATAGGTGACTATATAATTATCTCATCGCTGAATAGAAGATGTTGAATATCTTCACGTAACGTTTTACGAATGAGATATGAAGTTTAAATCATTACCAACTACGACATTTTTGTGTATTATAATACAAATTTGAGATCAATGTCACAATATTCGTCACTAAATGTTCTCGGAAAAAATATCCTTATTGTGTGACTGTGTTTTATGTTGCCATTAAAAAACTAAATATTTCATAAGAAAAAAACAGGTTTCAAATTTAAATTCTTTATGTTCTAGAAAAATGCTAAATATTCCAACATACGTGTATTCGGGTTTCGCGCTTAAATGTTCTATTAATACAATAATCTATTTAATTATAATATTAATACTCTTAAATAAAGGGGTTTGTTTTTCTTTCTTTTGCGCAAAATTTATAATCAAAATGAAATTACACAGCATTAATCATCAAATATTTGAAAAGCTACATTTTGATACTAACTTTTTAATCAAGGCTTCTTGTGTTAAGTTAGGGAAATTTGTTGTCAATATTGAATGTGCACTGCTAATATAGTTCATAGATTATATTTAATAAAATTAATTAAAAATGTTTTATTGAGTGACGAAAAAATCGCTGAATAAAAGGCTTCCTAATGACCAAAAGTTTATTTTAAGAGTATAATATACTAATTGATAATCAGCTAAAGGGATTTATTTTAAGACAATACTTTTCACTAGCACCTTTGAGAGGCAGTCTAAATAATGATCATTAAACAACACTGAAAAAAATCACCCAAAATAATCGCTATTTCAAAAAATATAAAAAAAAACATGTACAGTTCAGCGAAATGTCACTCATCCAGAATATCTTATTTATTCTATAGTTTCTAGTGTAACTTTGTGGAAATGCCTTATAAAAGATTATGTTTGGAAATAAATTGATTATAAATATAAATTTAATTTTACTACTACAATACTACTACACTATCATGGCTTACGGCTTATCCCATAAGTGAGGTAGCCAGCAGATTAGCTGCATATAATAAACATGCAAACTGTCCTCTCCGTGCCATATATAAAATCAAGAAATTCAGGATGGGTGGCAAACCTCATCGCTGAATTTAAGATGTAAAATGTCTTAATTTTTTCGAACACCTGCCTTTTACAGGACACTCGAAAACTTACGGAGAAGAGTGGGAGACCAATTTTTTACCGGGTGCTCCACGGGATAAATTTAATTTTAAATATAATCTTTTATCTCATTTATTTGCATATCTTGTTGGTGTTGCCATGATGGTATTTATAGGTAGAGAGATGATGATAAAGGTTTTACTTAACATGCACTTATATACAATATGCAACGATTGTAGTATAGGTATACTCTTTTACTCCTAGACAATATTTTCACAATATTCAGGTTTCTCGTCCTATAAAATAGTTCAATGTGCCTACTATCAGCCAGTCAAGAGTGTACTTGCTTGTGGGAAAACGGGTTATATGACTGGATTCTCAGTTGATATTGTTAACTTTATCGGGTACCTATATTATAATATTATAATATAAGTATAAAATAATAATATGCAAATAATATTATTTGCAATGTGTGTAATCGATGTAAGTGCCAAGCGTAAGTGTTCGTAACAATGGAAACCTATACTGCCCTGCTAAGCAAAAACACAGTAATTACCAAACACATACATATGTGTCAGAATCGCAGACCAAGTTTAAAACTACCTTTTGTGTATTTTTTCAAGTATTAAAAAACATACCACAGTTGTCACAAATATCTAAGATATTCAATAATTTTTGAAATATGCTTCCTTTTAATAAGCTAATTTATAATAGATATTTGTGACGATTGTGGAAAGTTTGTTTTTTGATACTTTGAAAAAATACACACAAAAAGTAGTTTTAAACTTGTTCTGCGATTCTGACACATATGTGTTTGGTAATTACTGTGTTTTTACTTAGCAGGGCAGTATACAGCTTCTTTCAAAAGGATTTTGCACAGTTTTCAAAAGATATTTCCATATCTCTAAACTACCATAAAAGCATCTCCTACAAGTGAGGTAGCCAGAATGCCAACTGTATCTAATACGTAAACTACCAGAAAAGCATCTCCTACAAGTGAGGTAGCCAGAATGCCAACTGTATCTAATACGTAAACATACAGAGTTTATCTTAATGCCAATGAAAATAAGACTTTAAGGGTGGGTAGCAAATATTTCTTTTGCAAACGAAATATTGACTATTGATGACAACCTTATGGGCTTAAAATATTATGAATTGTGAAAATGGTACGCACTTTTAAATAGGGTAATGCATTGTTAATATTTTGTCTCTTGTATATTGTTTCAATTTATATGTATTATCTGAAGGTATCTGAAGGTGTCATAGGTAAATAAATAAATAAAAAATATTGTTAAATTTTCTCGTATGTAATAATAAAACTTCAAATATAGTAGTTACACACACTAGTTTTAAACGAATTACTTATTATATTTCTTTTTGCATTGTTTAGTGAAATATTAGATAGTTGCAAGACATCGCATTCGAGCGATAAACTCGCCTTCTGTACATTGAATAACTGATATTTCTATGATACTTTGTATTGATTTCAAATAATATAACCAATGTACAGTGAAGAACAAAATAAAAAGATCAATAAAATAAATATTTTAATTTATGGCAAAATAGCTGAGTTACCTAGTCCATGAAATCATAGACAAAAATGGGTTTGTCACTCTTTTCTGGGTTTATGGGGGGCTCCATGATAATGTAGGATAAACAGGTAGAGATCAGCAGAAATCGAGTGACTTATGGTGCAAATATAAGTAATTAATAATAATAATAAAAACCTTTGTTGCACATATTACACATATTATCTGCGTAGTTTGCCTTCCAGGATAAGGTTGCTCCCCACTCTTCAAGCTTTCAAGTGGGCGGTCAAGGACCACTTTATCACACAAAATATGGCTTCTGTATCCTATTCCCTTTTCCTACCTATTCTTCTCCTTTTTTACCTCCTCTTTCCTTTCTTTAAGATTTTCTTTATGTGAAAGTTGCATGAAATTGGGTTAGTTGAAGGAATCGCGCCTCTGAAAAAAAAACTTTTGTGCAATGGGCGAGTTTATCGCAGAAGCGCGATATCTTCCAATTAACCCAGTTAATCGAATATGTGAAAAATTCTAAGAAGTAAGTTTGTAGATAAAGTTACTGCCGATATTTTATCTTCTTATTTCGCATCGCGTAGTCAATATTGCTATGCAATTTTCTCATTAACGATTAGTTAGATAGATAGATATATTATTATGTACGATTTTCTCGACTGTATTTATCTGATTATTACAATGTGTAAACTTTACGTATTACGTCTTGTGATATATTATATTTTATGGTTGCTGCATTCGTCAATCAGTCATCCTATCACATGTCACGTAGATCATAACTATGCATTAGTGTGGACCAGTGGTGTTCATATATATATTTTAAATATTTTTGTACATTTTGCACATAAAAACGTAGATGTAATCACTGTGACTTTGATTATGTGAGTTTTATAAATTGATTACGAGTTGGGACGTCCACTACAACAATTTTATGTTTAGTTAGGATCAGTGTAATTGTAAATCCTGACTTAGTTAAAACGAACAGAGTTTTTCTAAAACCTTTTCTTGGAAACCTATAGACAAAGTCTGCTTTTGGATTTTATAATAAAACAAATAATTTTTTTTATTAGAGCAAGACAAGTAAGACAATTGACGAAGAATAAAATACTATTGGGAATCAAATTATAACATTTATAGAATAAGTCAAATCAAATCATGAAAAATGAAAATAAAGGAGTGAGAGTATAGAATTTGAAAAGACAATAATATTTTGAACGGACTCAATCTTTGGCATAAGAGCGGTGAATCTACTGTAAAAAAGTGTTTACAAATTTAAATATTCAACTTATTTGCACAGGTAAAATAAAAATGGACATGTAAATCATGTAAATTTATTTAATTTTTGAATTCAACAAATAATGAAAAAATATAATTATGTAGTAAAATATACAATTTTCAATTTGTAATAAATATATTTTTTAGAAATGATTCTACATACTTACACGTATTATTCCTTACGCCTATGATTGTCGAGTATTTTAATATAAGGTTGCACTATTTGTGATGGTTTATTATGAATTAGTACTATTTTATTATTATTACTATTATTCACATCATTATTGTGTCTATGTACATTTGTCTGCATGACATGCCAATTATCTTCAGTGTAGACTGAAAATTCAAAGGAAAAATTGATAATGCGGCCAAACCGGGAGATTTTGCGACCAAAATAATTACATATCAATCAGTTCTAAACGAACATTGGTTCAAAAATATACGTTCATATCAACTTTAGATTGCCTACTCAGACTAGATCTTGCTATACTTTTTATCTCCGAAAAACCAGAGCAACAGATCTCGTGTGCATGGTTTGGATGTTTGATTATTTGTGTGATTTTCCTGATTCAACTGATAATATGTATGAAGCATCTGTTGTACACCTCAAAAAGAAATAAATCTATCTATCTATTCCCTCACGCCGTATCCCAAGTGGGGTAGGCAGAGAGAACGGAACGCCAATTAGATCTGTCCTTACATACTTCTTTCGCTTCCTCTACAGTCATACAATTTCTCATGCACAAACGTCGGTTTCTTTTACTCAAAACACGGCCGTCCTTGAGAATTTGATCTACATGTTCAAGCCATGTAGTTCTCGGACGCCTGCGCTTCCTCACACCCCTCCTTTCAGCCAAGTATATCCTCTTTGTCATTCTTTCCTCTGTCATTCGTTCCACATGACCAAACCATCTCAATTTATTTACACGCATTCTATCCACAACACTCCTCTTGCATCCACTCATTCTTCTAATATCCTCATTCCTCACTCTATCACGCAACGTTTTACCAACCATCCTCCTCAGCGAAATAAATATAAATAAATAAATATCGCCCTCGAGTCTCTCGTTGTAGATACATTTATAAAAATATGTTAGCGTTGTATTCAGAATAATATATTGATGGTCCATATCAGGGATGTTGCGGATGTCGATTTTTACACATCCGCGGATGTGAATGCGGATTTTTGAAGGCTCACATCCGCGGATGCGGATGCGGATGTTTAAGATGTTATAAAAAAAAGTAGGAACTATCTTAGTTGGTAGGCCCCACTGTCAAATAAGTGACGAAATTGTTGCTACAATAATATTATGGATTTTTTGGCGGAACATTTTTTTTCATTTTTGTTATTTGCAAAAATAAAATAAAAACGCGTCGGATCTTGTCACCATTTTTTTCGTTCCCATTGGTTAATGTCAAGTGCGAACGGCACGCGCCATTCGCCGGCCCCGCCCCATTTCTTTCTTGTCGCAAATTGTCTTACATCCGCATCCGCATGAACATCCGCATCGATTATTGCGGATGCGGATGCGGATGCAGATGTCCAAATACATGCGGAAGCTCCGCATTTGCGGATGCGGATGCGAATATTCGCAACATCCCTGGTCCATATATTAGGATTGCGCATCTTTACAACAATCATAATCATAATCGTCTATAACTATATCATGTCCATATACCTAGGTAAATAAGATATTTTGTGTTGCAGACTTGAAGGACGTTTATCATTTTATTTAGTAATTAAGTATAAAATTCTTTTTACTGCTTTCACAGGTATATAGAATGTCAGATAGTTAATTAGAGTAGAAAAGAGACAATTTACATCTGAATATTACGGAGTGTAGCAACATAATATCATTATTTGATTAAAATGATTTTAAAAACACTGTATAATTTCTAAATTAAATTTATTCACCTCAAACGTTTTCGCCAAGGCTTCTACTTGGCATCATCAGGAGGACTAATTAGTTTAAGTTCATATGTAGTGAGTTTGTTTTCTATTACTAACTTATACTAGAGGTGGGGAGGGGGAGTTTGAAGGTGGGAGAGAAAGGGCGGAGTTGAGGGTGTTTGATAAGAGAGAAGGAGATGGGTATATCAACAAAGGAGATGCATATGATATTTGGATATTCGCCAAATTGTTCTTATTTTTATGGATTTCGAGAATCTCCAAGGCATTCAATTTGTTAATCTTAGACTCGGAGTGCAAGACCTTAGTACCTTGCATGTCAATAGAATGGTCATGTTGGACACAATGGTCTGCCATCTCCGAGTATCCAGATAAACCCCTGAATGCCCTGTTATGTTCCTGAATGCGAGTTTTAATTGCTCTACTCGTTTGGCCTATATACTTCATATTACAATCCTTACAACTAATACAATAAACCCCACTATAAAACGTTTGAGGTGAATAAATTTAATTTGGAAATTATACAGTGTTTTTAAAATCATTTTAATTATAATGAATTTCCAAAGTGTTAACACAAAAACATTTGATTTATTATATCATTATTTGTTTTGGAACAAAATTTCTTAGATTGTTTATATTACTGCGTTACCAGTCTATTAGGTCAATGGTCTGTGTATTGGTTGGTACGTATGATGGAACAAGGTCAGTATTATTACCACGAAATCACAACAATAATACAATACATAGTGTAGAGTATGGTGATAATTATATATGTATATATAGGTAGTGGGAAGTTGCAGATAACGCAGTACGGCATTTATCTCTACAACCTGTCTAGTGTAGTAGTTAATGTACTATACAATTATGTATAATATTATGTACACATAGATACACGTTGAGAGATGTTTAGAAAGTTATTAAAGTGAGCTATTTATATTTACTGCAAATTGAGATAAAGTTCTAATTTAATGATATTAGCGTGTTGCCTACAGAGAGTTTATTTGAGGGTGTGATTAGGCGTATGAAATACTATACTATATCCTCACGTCGTGTCTCAAGTGGGGTAGCAGAGAGGACAAAACTCCATGTTGTTGTTCTATATTTACACACGGGTCATTCCGTGTCAATTCAACACAATTTTGAGATATTTTCAGACTTGATGTCTCAGATTTTCATGATTTTTTTTATGCAGCAATATATCATAGACTTATGAAAAAATACCAAATTTCAGTTATGTAGCACAATTATTTTTGAAGTTATTAATTTTTAAAAATCACAATTTTTATATAAAAATCTCAAGTCTTGGCACCTTTGGATGCCTATAGACTGGCAACCAGTGATGATATAAACCTGGGAGAGGTCTCGTTTTAAAGCTGTTGAATGGGGCTTTAATCTGATGTGCCACAGGATAGGGGTCATGATTTGAAAAAAAAATAAATTTTAAAATTAAATTTTAAAAATTAAAAATTTTTCGCTATATATTGTATTTAATTTAAATATTTATTTATCGAAATTGAATATATTTGCAGTAAAGTATAAATAAATAATTTAGATTCATTACAGTAGTGGAATAATGTAAACACTCAATAGTGGAATAACTATATATCGTGTTTCTTTTTAAAAATTATTAATATGAACTTCCACCAAGAACCGTCGGTCGATAAATCAAACTTTAATTTAGAATCATTACAATCTTACTTAAAATGAAATTATGTAGGCACGATATAGGTAGGTACATAATTTCTGTCCTATATTCCCAGGGGAAATTCATTGTAGCAGAAAAAAGTACGATATTTCATAATATTTAAAAGACACTTTAGTAAATTAGTTAATAAAAGCATTAGCTGTATTTTTTGATTAAATATCAACTCGCATATCTGTAACTAGAAAATAGATAGGTAATCCTACATTGGTAATAATACTAAGCGATGAATATTTTATCACGTGCGTGTTATAAAAGTGGCTATTATGATATTAAATATTTAATCCAAAATATTGATTTCATTAATTAAATATATACTTATACAGTTAAAGGAGTTTTATTTTGATTAACTAATAATAAATAATTTGTCCCAAATACTTTTTTACCTCCACTCTGTACCTACTATTAAAAAAAAAAACAGAAAAATTCCATAGACAATCATTTTATGTGTTAGTGTGCAATATTTTTTGCGAGTGAATCATTTGTCTTATGACATTATATTTACCCAAAAAATTTTACTTTTAAAGATTGGTATTGATATTACGAGTGATAACATAAAACGAAACACGGCTAAAAATTTTGTAACATTAATAAAATAAAACGATTTAGTCATAATTCTACTAATGTGGTGTTCTCACTTTGGCGAATATCGCCAAACACCAAAATATCGCCAGCCATTTGAACCGTGTGAACAAAATGACAGCTAGTCTGAAACGATAAAAACCAGTAGAAACGATATCGTCTCGAGTTGACCACCTTCCAACTTTCTCGGCCGATTGAACGATTTGCACATGCGCAGATATGCGCGGCGTTTGTTTCTATGGTAAAAGCTTTATAACCTATACATTTTATAATGTTTCCCGCTTCGTGACAGCTGTTATCTTTTTTGTTGGTTTGTGGCGTTTGTTTCCTTAATTAAAAGGCGCCTTATAACCTCTACTTAAACATTTTCGACTAAAAATAAACACTTCGCGATCTCCATCTCGACGCCATTTTGAAAACAGTGTCAAAATCAAAGCGCATCTGACAGATCGTTTCTATATCGGTGGACTTGTGTGAACAGGTGTGACGATCAATGGGCGTACGGCGAATTTTGTTTTTTCGCCTGGCGTTATATTTTGAAATTCGGCTGGCGATATTCGCCAAATGTGAACACCCCATAAGATGAGAATGTTCCATTTTTGAACAAGTTCTTTGTTTTTATAACATTTTTTCATTTCAGATATATTTAATTTATTTGTGACGTTAGTCTTTCACAACTTGATCTACATAGTTCAAAGTAATTGAAATGAAATTAACACATCTATTAATAAAATGCATTAATATTGTTGCAATATTCCATTTCTATGTTTAACCTATTTGATTGTGCATCTACATTGTGATTACGAAAATATATTCAATTATCATTGTTCTATATTCAATTGAAATTAAACCATATGTTTTGTAATAAAATACTTATTTAAATATAATTAATTTTTCAACAGCAATGTTAGCATTCAACCTGAATGCTTTTAAAGGACATAAAAATGAATACATTTCGTGGTGTTGAAATTTGAAAAAAAGTGCATGTGCAAAAAAGCGAGCATGTTGGATATAATATGGGATGAGCAATGATGGTATAAAGAAAAAGATATTAAAAATATTTAAATTAAAAAATAAGAACAAAGACATGTGTTTATTTTTGATTCCTAGTTTCATCAGTCGGAAGCAAAAAAACACCCAGATATGGTAGTTAATGCGTAGCCTACGTATATTGTAAAAAATATTTTAGTTAAAAAAATATGTCTCCAATAAAACCATCAAATATTAAAATTGTACTTACATTTTACTCGTATAATATTATCAAAGTATATATTGTACCTAATCGGTAAGAAATTACACGCGAACACCTGTATAATTTACATATCTTGATAAAAGTAGGTAGGTACTTCATATTTTTTGGTACTTAGTTGAGTATCTTAAAAAACAGTTGCCCTCGACACTAAAGTACAATAAAATGTCAAAGTACATGAACAGGTTTAACAAATGTTAATTACTTATTGAATATTTATCGCTATTATTTTGTTTAGAATCATCAGATTTGGTTTGTATTTTGTACAATTATGTTTAAGCAATTAAGTATTGTTTATGTAACCAATTTTATGACGTATCAAAATATTCATAATAAAATATGAAAATTAATATTAGGTAGGTATTTTTAGGTAGGTATATTAATTATTCGGGGCGAGCCAGCTTGGATTTTAATAACAATAACAGAATTAGGAGGGCGTCTGGTTCAGCATCAAGACAAAATCATTGTCTATATTTCTCCAATTCTTTTATAGGGCTGAGTTTTGGCTCCTATAATAGCTCAGGAGCGATGATATTTAGTTTAAAAAATAAGTGTCTTAGGGGGATTTTGGTTGCTATATAGGTGATGTTGTTGGTTTACGCACTCATCAGTTATCTGTAGTCTATTCACTGTGTCAGTGTTAAGGTAGTAGAATTTCATAACTTTATAAAACATTTGTTTTATTTATTTCGTTATGTTGTCTTTCTAATACGGGAGAGATGATGGTCCCGTTTGTGTAATTTTTTGTAATATTGAATGATTTTTGACCAAAAAGAACACTGAACTTTCATCCACAAGGATCTCGGATATATTTTTTGCACAGTACACCGTTCCTATGTCAAAGACATTAGAGCGTTAGAATTGTCGTAGGAAGAGGTGAAACAGATACTGAATAAAATCTTATTTTTTAATGACAGCGAAAAAGTCAACCTGTAAATAAGTTAATCTCATACTTCAATTACAAAATCAACCTCACGTCCTCCCATAATTATTGTACATCAATGTTGACGTGTTAGGGTAGATTGAGAGAAATTATACACATACATATCACTCAAGATTCAGTATCCTCCTGAGATTAATTTTTTTTTCATACATTAGCTTAAACAAACCATTCCCTTTAATTCATATTCAATATTTGAATACTAAATGTATGCTCAGTGCTTGGACTTATGTATCGACTTTACCATAACAAAAACACATTGTAAAAAATTATCGTACATTCATGTAATAGTAATGCATAGCTATAAATTATATATAAAATGCGCTTTTTAGTCATAATATAATTATTTTATTATGCAAATTCATCTAAATATGCAAACACCAGAAAAACTGAATTATTTAATTGTTTCCCTATCTATGTAGGTAGGTACATATCGAAGATTCTTAAATAAAATATCTAAGCCAGTGTAATTGATAAGGTCTTAATATTTTGAATATGTATTTATTTCATAATTTATTATTGTTAAAATCTCTTTGCATGTTTTTTATAGTCAGCTTGACATTGTCGAGAATGAACTTAGATAATTCAATTTATAATTAATTTTATGTGTCTTATTTTTCCATTGTTAGATACACATTAATAATTATTAATTACACCTTTAGCTTTGGCTTCGGATAAACAGGGCATTTGGCCCTAAATCTCTATCTCAAATCTCTTTTTGATACAGTTGTAAAATATTTCTTATTTTTTTTTTTTTTTTTTTTCTTTATTTATTTATTATTCCAATAGAGCATACAAAATTAACATAAAAAACAATATAATGGAATATATTGCCCCACTAGATTAAAATCTGTTCTGGGGCAATACTAGAAAAAAATACATATATCAAAATACAATTTTTCAAATATGACTTAAAATACAATTCTTTTATGTAAACTTGAATAAGAGTTAAAATAATTCAAAATACATAATGAAATAGCATGTCATACGTCAAGTCATTTAGAATGTGCAAATAAGATTAATGTAAGAGTAAGTCAGTTATTGTATTATGTTCGTCAGGTCTCTCTCAGACTCCCTTCTTCCCCTGTCCATGAGCCAATTCGTCACCAATTTGTTTAAGTTTTTCCCACTTGGGGAAATAAATTTAGCAATATTTGGGATTATTCGATTATACATTCTTGGCCCAAGGAAGGTGAGGAATCTCTGAGCAAAAGTCGTATGTGTAATAATTGGTTGCAATAGTCTTCCATTTCGTGTATTTGCTGAAAGCATGTGTTGTGGCATGTATGGAGTTGGATTTAGGTGTATGTGTTTAGTTATCGTCTTTATGTATAGTTGTCGTATGTCCAGTACAGAAAATTCTTTGAAAAGTCTATCAGATGAGTATCTATACGGTTTCCGGCAGATTACCCTAATGAGAGACTTCTGTGCAATTACAGCAGGGTAGAGATTCGTTTTAGCCATACCCCATGTGATGAAATGAATATATACAAGATTGTAAATATTATTTTAGATTGTAAATTTAATATTATTATTTTCGTATACCTAGATGGAATATTTGTAGTAGGTAATTAATATAGGAATGAAACTTAGTTTAATTTCAAGTGGATGATGATGATCTATCTATCTATCTATGTAGGAGACAGAGACAGGTATATTTTGGTGTGTGTCATAAAGAGATGGATGTAGTTTTTTTTTTGTTGCTTTGGGTCGACATTTTTCAGTACCTGAAGAGGGAGGATAGATGACTCGTGGCAGTTTAGTTTTGAGCCTGGGAGAGGTGGGACTCAATCATATTAATCTCAGTGTTTGAATTCGATATATTTTAATATTTATTTACCCACCTTCGTAGTAGTTAGTACATTATTTTTTAGTGATATTTCCACAATTGGGAATATATAAAGATCATCCTAAATTACTTTTAATTAGCATTTAAAATCCGTGATGCTGCCAGCTGTCTAAGATAAGATTTTCTTTTAATATTATTAATTTATTATTTATATCTAGGTGTTAGGATACTCTCAGGATGTCTGTTGTCTACAAGGCAATATTTGTACTCAAGGATTTATTATTTTACGGATTTTGAAAACGAAGGAATTATGTGTTATATGTACATTTATTTTCAGTATTATTGTATGTATGTATGTACCTGTGGCTGATTTTATATAGCGCGGTCCGACACATCTAGAACTAGACTAATAACAGTGGCGCACCGCTCTACCCAATATTATACTTTTATTTAATTTACTTTACCATAACGATGGAGTATACAGTTTGAAGAGGAGTTATATGTTGAGAAGGATATTATTTGATTATTAATTTAATTACATATTTTATC
Organism: Athripsodes cinereus; assembly: GCA_947579605.1. Taxonomy (NCBI): domain Eukaryota; kingdom Metazoa; phylum Arthropoda; class Insecta; order Trichoptera; family Leptoceridae; genus Athripsodes; species Athripsodes cinereus. Next base: position 4,375,116 of record OX388309.1, read on the forward strand.
GTCGAATGTCATTTGTATTCTACGAACTTACTGGATTTTTCTACTTATTCAACATGCTGTAATTGCTGCGATATCATGGAAGGAACAAATTTGATATTTTGCATGACACTAATCATAAGTAATATTTATGTATTTATTGGTCTTAATATATTTTTATTTGACTTACATGATACCTAAATTCACCTCACCATAAATATGTAGTCTTTTATAGCTAAATCTTGTCGAGATTACCTTATGGATATGGATCCCTTCTGCCTATCGACACTAGACTAGCTACCTTGTGTCTATAGTGTGGGTTTGATCTATTCGTAACCACATATTTATCATTATTATTATACAATTATGCACGAGACGTATTATGTACTTTGTAGAAACATATACTATATACTAACAATTCCAGTCCTAATCCTGCTTCGAAATGTAGGTGTACCGTTAGCAAGCCCTGCTCCTATCTCTTCGATTCAGCTTTTGAGACAAGGGTCAATATGGGTCTTGCCCCGTTTCCCGCCAGGGTCCTAGACAAAGCTTCTTAACATATATTTATAATTATTCTTATTATATATATAGCTGCATGTTCAAATGAGTATACATATTATATATTATTTTATATATTCGGGATGTAGATTAGTGCACTCGGGCTCAAAATGCGGCATGGGACAGTTTGAGACGTGAGGGAGCGGAGGCGGCGCTCCTTTAGCATGGACACAGCATGCTTTCCATGCACTAACATGGTAGTTAGTCTCTGAAAATGATGTCATAGCAATTGTGTTGAAATTTAATTAATATTCAAAAGTAATAAAGTTATGTTTTTGGGTGCGCCACTGTCCTTTACGACGCAACGAATTAGTAGGTATGTTGTAGAACATATGTACATACATCGGCTATAGAAACTATGAAATGGTTATCTTATGTAGGGACATAGATCGGCAACCAGTTACCATACAACATTCTCGTAATGATATAGAATAATATTATTTGAATTTTATGTTATGATGATTGTTATGTTATATTTCGTTATGTTTTATTATGCACTATTTTTATTATGTTATTTTACAGTATCTCAAGGTAAGTGATCTGACGTCAAAGTTGACCTCAGAGTTAATATGTATCAAAATTCATGTTTAAATTGTTTTATTGATTTTGTGATTTTGTTGTTCTTTTTGATTATTGAAATGTATATTTCAGGTGACTTATTTTGCGTTTTAAAAATACACAACGTAGGTAAAATTATCGGCAAAACACAACGTACTGGGTCCAAATCTAACGTAAATAGTTAATAGATAATTTAGACGATCACGAAAGGCCAAAATTCGTTAATTAATTTAATTAGGAATGCGATATTTCGTACGTATATTTGCAACAATGCGAAAATTCATACAATTCTTAGCTAGTCGGGTAGGGATGTAAATTCTAGTTTGGGAATCATTTATTACAGTAGGTATAGTTTAGAAGCTAGGATGTTGCAAATTCGGAGCTTAGAATGGTTTGAAATAGGTAGGATCATCACAAATGGTGCCTTGGACCAGAATATTATGTCTGTCATTGCAGACATAAACTGGGTTTTTACGGAGTAGAAGTGGGTTTTGGGTTTGCGATGATAAATAACTAAAATCATGAATATTGGAGGGGGGGGGGAGCATAAATGGGTTTTGAGGAGTAGAATTGGGTTATGGACAGAGGAATGTGTTTGGTTTTTGAGGGGGGGGATAAAATCTATTCTTGGAAGATGTAGTGAGAAAATTGGTTGATGATTTTACTTCGAGAACCGCGGGTTGGTTACCCATGGATTTTAGTGTTAGGCAAGTTCGGCAACATATTATATTTATGTTTGGCTATCTATAGGTATATATCTTACATTATGCATAAGAATAGTGAACCCTTAAGAGTTCGTTCGGAATTATGTCCTTATGAATAGTCTAATAAAGAGCGCTTGTGATTCAGGTATAAAATTGGATAGGTATATATATGTTGAAATCCTGAATAGTTCTTTATTTTATTCAATAATGTATATAGGTACCAAAAATATGTACTTTCATAAGAAGATTGGGTGTTAGAAAAATGTTATATTATATTTTCAAACAAACTAGTAAACGTGAATATTATGTATGTGTAGTGTATTTTATGTATATGGGTATATGACTAGAGCTAATAGGATTTTTAGATATTATAGTACATATGTGGGTATTATTATTGCTTGAGAGATATAGTCTAAACATCTTATTTGTAAGTTAAGTGTTTGTTTTTAAACTTTAAGAATTCTGTCAAGTTAATTATTTGGGGTGTGAAATAAATTTATGATTTAGGTATGAATGGTAAATATATTATTGAGTTTGAAATAATATTAGACCAGATTTTATGAGTATCTGATAACATACATAATACAATATGAATGAAGCGGATAAGTATATAGGCGATAATCGAATGATGGGTTTTGATAAAATCACGATTTAGGTGATTATTTTTACAGTTATATGTTAAATGGTTAGCTGGAAGAAATAGTGGATATTCATTCTTACAGGCTCAGGTTGGAGGGGATAGCCTACGCTCTTTTAAGCCCGGGGGGGGGGCAAAACCAAGGGCTTCACATTGGATAACGTTGGAACTCTTTGTGTACCCTGAAAGGTGGTATCTATCATTTTAAAATGGAGGACTGGAAGAAGAAACGAATTTATGAAAATATTCTAAGAAGAAAGAGGCTGGTGTTCGCTGATATAACACATCATGTCTTCCAAATAGAGAAATAAGATGTACAACCTATAAATGCTAAGATATTAATTAATACGTTATAATATTTAAAACCAAGAACGAGAGTGGAAATAATATTATTACTGGAATGACAAAAAACTATAGTTTTAAATAAAGATGCAAGCAGATAGGTATACGGGATATTATAGTACCTAACGGGATGTATACGATCAGTGGTTGTTAAACTGTATGCCTGATATTGTGATGTTGCTGAATGGAACAAAGAAACCTGAGACAAAGGGTATTAGGAATTATGCGTGCGCTAAAATGAGATAATTATTTCAATTGAATATTTATTGGTAGGATAACAACATGATTTACTTGCAAGAAACTTGGTGGAAAGTTTGGACAGCGATGATAGAAGTTTTATGGAAACCAAAAGACGACTAGATAGGATTGTGTAGCATTGTATCCTCTCTGTTAACACAAAAGAGAGTGGTGTACAATAACATAAATTGCTGGAGAGGACTAATGTAAGAAGAAAGGACAACGCTATGATGTAACAGGTTGAGATTCACTTGCGGATCTATCGATGTTACAAATGGAATATTATTTAAAATTTAATGTGTTATAATTTTAAATTGTGGTGTCAAATATTATAATAATATTATTCAATAGTGTTAGATTGGAGTTATTTAAATGTGAACTATGAAGTGTTTAGTTTTAATATTATTTTACAAGTGGAACGAATATGATATTATGTACCTTTGTGGTTATAGTTGTGTGTAAATATAATATTTAGTTGTGTGTGTGATAGTTTGAAATATGTAGATAAGTGTTTTTTTTTTCAGGACTTTTGAAATGAATGAGGACGATTCATTTATATATACCTAATATGTAGGTATATACATTAGGTGACTGTTATATTGGATACAAGGGAAATTCTATATACCTATTATAGAATAACATATTGGGATGTATTGTGTGGGTATTGTCAATGCAACTCGTTTAAATATTGCGTTTTGTATTTTATATGCATAAATGTGTGTAAATACATCAAGGGAGGGGTTCCCACCACTTACCTCTGGATGTTTCAAGAACATTGTATGTTATCTTTCTCCTAATTATTTGTGGTATTATTATGGATGATTTAATTTAGGTACGTAATTATAGGTATTTTGAGTTAGCTGTTCGCGTTTGATGTTATTTAGGCACATTGTCAACACATTATCACGAATTTTGTCTGGTTAGCTGGAGGATGTTGCATTACTTGTAGAATTAGGTGACTTGATCACGTGGATCAAATTCTTATGGACGGCTGCGTGTTGACTAGGAGAAATCGGGTTGCAATCTGTGAGAAATTGTATGACAGTGGTGGAAACGAAGGATGTAGGCCAGGATGGAGGGATTTGTCAATCGTTTCTCTCTGCCTACCCCATCTGAGACGCAGCGTGATGGTGCTGAGAGATGAATGGTTATTTAGTATGAGCTGCCGGTGGAGAGTTGGTCTCCCACTTTTTCCGTGAGTTTTCGGGTGCCCTGTGGGAGGACGGGTGTTTTAGGAAGTTAAGACATTTAGCATCTTGGATACGATGAGGTTTGCCGCCGTTTTTGAATGTCTTGAATTTGTGTCGGTACGGAGAGGACGATTTGCGTATCAGTTGTGTGCTGCAGGACTACTGGTTGCATCAGCAAAGGAATCATGGATATGAGACATCTGGCTAGTAGTACAGGATTGGTGTTACCAGCGAATTGGATCACCCTGAAGAATGCATATATGGACTATAAAGAACCACAACGACTATGAATAATTACAATGATGTGTGATTACATGAAAAGGAATTTTAACAAAATGCAACTTGGATATTAAAGTATAAGAACAATCTTGTTATTATTATATCTATGTTATGTAGATGTGACGACATAAAATAATAACGAAACACAAAATAATAAAATAAATAGTATGTTATGTTAGGGCAATAATGTTGAGCGAGTATTTCTCAAGTGGATGCATCGGTGAATTATGTGCTTGCATGTACTATTATTATTGATGACATGAATAGAGGAACACAGTTGGCGAGGTACCTATGACCTATCGGAATAAACAGGGGCGGACTCGAAAGTTGGAATTAAATAATTATGAAAAATGATTAGAAAATAAAAAATTGTTTGTGAGATAATGCCTCATCCATTTTGTCTTCAGCATGATCACAAGGGGGGGATGTGATGAAATGAATATATACAAGATTGTAAATATTATTTTAGATTGTAAATTTAATATTATTATTTTCGTATACCTAGATGGAATATTTGTAGTAGGTAATTAATATAGGAATGAAACTTAGTTTAATTTCAAGTGGATGATGATGATCTATCTATCTATCTATGTAGGAGACAGAGACAGGTATATTTTGGTGTGTGTCATAAAGAGATGGATGTAGTTTTTTTTTTGTTGCTTTGGGTCGACATTTTTCAGTACCTGAAGAGGGAGGATAGATGACTCGTGGCAGTTTAGTTTTGAGCCTGGGAGAGGTGGGACTCAATCATATTAATCTCAGTGTTTGAATTCGATATATTTTAATATTTATTTACCCACCTTCGTAGTAGTTAGTACATTATTTTTTAGTGATATTTCCACAATTGGGAATATATAAAGATCATCCTAAATTACTTTTAATTAGCATTTAAAATCCGTGATGCTGCCAGCTGTCTAAGATAAGATTTTCTTTTAATATTATTAATTTATTATTTATATCTAGGTGTTAGGATACTCTCAGGATGTCTGTTGTCTACAAGGCAATATTTGTACTCAAGGATTTATTATTTTACGGATTTTGAAAACGAAGGAATTATGTGTTATATGTACATTTATTTTCAGTATTATTGTATGTATGTATGTACCTGTGGCTGATTTTATATAGCGCGGTCCGACACATCTAGAACTAGACTAATAACAGTGGCGCACCGCTCTACCCAATATTATACTTTTATTTAATTTACTTTACCATAACGATGGAGTATACAGTTTGAAGAGGAGTTATATGTTGAGAAGGATATTATTTGATTATTAATTTAATTACATATTTTATCGTCGAATGTCATTTGTATTCTACGAACTTACTGGATTTTTCTACTTATTCAACATGCTGTAATTGCTGCGATATCATGGAAGGAACAAATTTGATATTTTGCATGACACTAATCATAAGTAATATTTATGTATTTATTGGTCTTAATATATTTTTATTTGACTTACATGATACCTAAATTCACCTCACCATAAATATGTAGTCTTTTATAGCTAAATCTTGTCGAGATTACCTTATGGATATGGATCCCTTCTGCCTATCGACACTAGACTAGCTACCTTGTGTCTATAGTGTGGGTTTGATCTATTCGTAACCACATATTTATCATTATTATTATACAATTATGCACGAGACGTATTATGTACTTTGTAGAAACATATACTATATACTAACAATTCCAGTCCTAATCCTGCTTCGAAATGTAGGTGTACCGTTAGCAAGCCCTGCTCCTATCTCTTCGATTCAGCTTTTGAGACAAGGGTCAATATGGGTCTTGCCCCGTTTCCCGCCAGGGTCCTAGACAAAGCTTCTTAACATATATTTATAATTATTCTTATTATATATATAGCTGCATGTTCAAATGAGTATACATATTATATATTATTTTATATATTCGGGATGTAGATTAGTGCACTCGGGCTCAAAATGCGGCATGGGACAGTTTGAGACGTGAGGGAGCGGAGGCGGCGCTCCTTTAGCATGGACACAGCATGCTTTCCATGCACTAACATGGTAGTTAGTCTCTGAAAATGATGTCATAGCAATTGTGTTGAAATTTAATTAATATTCAAAAGTAATAAAGTTATGTTTTTGGGTGCGCCACTGTCCTTTACGACGCAACGAATTAGTAGGTATGTTGTAGAACATATGTACATACATCGGCTATAGAAACTATGAAATGGTTATCTTATGTAGGGACATAGATCGGCAACCAGTTACCATACAACATTCTCGTAATGATATAGAATAATATTATTTGAATTTTATGTTATGATGATTGTTATGTTATATTTCGTTATGTTTTATTATGCACTATTTTTATTATGTTATTTTACAGTATCTCAAGGTAAGTGATCTGACGTCAAAGTTGACCTCAGAGTTAATATGTATCAAAATTCATGTTTAAATTGTTTTATTGATTTTGTGATTTTGTTGTTCTTTTTGATTATTGAAATGTATATTTCAGGTGACTTATTTTGCGTTTTAAAAATACACAACGTAGGTAAAATTATCGGCAAAACACAACGTACTGGGTCCAAATCTAACGTAAATAGTTAATAGATAATTTAGACGATCACGAAAGGCCAAAATTCGTTAATTAATTTAATTAGGAATGCGATATTTCGTACGTATATTTGCAACAATGCGAAAATTCATACAATTCTTAGCTAGTCGGGTAGGGATGTAAATTCTAGTTTGGGAATCATTTATTACAGTAGGTATAGTTTAGAAGCTAGGATGTTGCAAATTCGGAGCTTAGAATGGTTTGAAATAGGTAGGATCATCACACCCCCCAGCCTATAATACCGTAAGTGAGAACACATTGGCCTAGCGCATAATACATCGTTTTCAAGATTTTCATGTCAAATATGTCTCTAATGTTTCTAAAAACGTAAGTAAGTTGTCTTGTCCTTTTAGTTACATTCGCTATGTGTTCCGTCCATCTCAAATTATTGTCTATTGTAATTCCCAGATATTTGTATTTGTTTGTATTTGTTAGCCTGGGACAATTACAAGTCAGTGATTGTGTTCTACAGTCATGTACAGTTATGGTATGTTGGTCAGTGCAGGTGGGTTGCCCTCTAGCATCAATGGAAAAAGTCATGTATTTGGTTTTATCCACGTTCAGGGTTAGTAAATTTGTTTGTAGCCATTCCTTCACCTTATTCATCCCTTTCTCAGCCATACGATGTGTTTGTTTCCAATTTTTCGACCTAAATAATAGGACAGTGTCGTCTGCAAATGAGATCATTGAACCCCCTATATCCATCTCGCAAAGGCTGTTAATGTACAGCAAAAATAAGGTTGGTCCAAGTATACTGCCCTGTGGTACTCCGTATGAGTTTCGTATGAACCCACTGGTAGATCCAGGTAGTTTAACTGCCTGCAACCTATTTTCCAAATACGAGTGGAACCATTTAGAAGCTCTTTCATCACTTATTTGTTTGATTTTATCCAATAGTATTTCATGGGAAACTGAGTCGAATGCCTTTGCCAAATCCAGATAGACAGCTATACATTTATCCCTATCATCTAAAGCCTTTGTTACATAGTCAGTCAGTTTAAAGATAGCATCATTTACTCCTTTTCCAGTTCGGAATCCAAATTGGGCATCTGTCAGTCTATTATTTTCTTCAAGGAATGTTGAAAATTGGTTATTTATAACTTTTTCGAATATTTTCGAGAGACTGTTTAAAAGGGAAATCGGGCGATAGTTTTTTGGATCTGTAGTTTCTCCACCCTTGTGGATTGGAATAATATAAGCTTTTTTTAAATGTTCGGGGAAAATACCAGTGTTGATTGATAGGTTAATGATATGAGTGAGTGGAATTGTAAGGTATTTAAAACAGTTTTTGTATAGTTTAACAGATACACCATCTGGACCCTGTGCGCAGTCTGATCTTAGAGATGTTATGATGTCGGTGATATCTTTTTGTGTGACATTTTTTAAATTAAATAACTTACTTTTCATGTTTCGTACTGTACTTATTTTTTTCTAAATTTTAACACATTTTTCCATTAAATCAAAATACAAATACATAATATCACAAGTTTAATATTTTCTATGAGTATTCATTCTTTCATCTTCATTAATCTAATATAAAAAATCTCGTGTCACGGTTCCTCCGAAACGGCTGGACCGATTTTGATGAAATTTTGTGTGCTTATCGGGCAGGTCTGAGAATCGGCCAGCATCTATCTTTTATACCTATAAAAGTTAAGGGTGGTCTACCCTGATTTTTTTATTTAATTTTTTGGACTTTTTTTTTATATACATTTTTTAATGGTGAGGCATTAAAAAATACATATAGCCCGAAATTTTCACCCTTCTACCATCAACCTCTATTTTTTAATAGTGATATTAGTAATCTAGAAATAATGTATAATGGCAAAACAACGTTTGCCGGGTCAGCTAGTAGATTAATAAATATCAATGTTTAAAAATATTTTATCTTTTACTTAGTATTTCCGTATCCTATTTATGTATACTTTGCTATATATATAATAGTCAGTACGAATTATTCACCAATCGTATAGAAGTTAGTGCTTACATATTATAATTACAAGTATTTGCAGGAAATCAAAGTAGAATAAATGAATATAAAAATATTTACAACTCAATACTTGCTCAATACATAATACATGATTTAGAGTACTTGATATCTAGCAACAATGCGTACCAATAGTTAACAAGGCGGTAGGTACAATAAATTTTTCGGCCCCCCCGTGTAGAATAAGCTATTTTAAAATTTGTTTTTCTTTGTTGTTGTTTTTCACTAGGCCTTCGTTCCATTGTACTTTATTTTTTTATGTTTCCGAAAATTATAAATATGTAAAGTATTGCAAATTCTCCACGGCACAAGTTTATCGCGTATTACGATATCTTTTGGATTTTGACCGCAAATTCATTGAAAATTACCTGTCTGCTTTGTATTCAAATAAGTTAATGAAAAGTGTAATTTTGCTTATTTAACTGTGGTTATATGTATCAAACATCCGTTTTATATCTTGTAATAAATGAATAAATTAATAAAATGCAAAAATCTTAGGTGACAGCAGATATAAAAATCGACTTGTTACTAATATTATACCACAATAATAATTCTCTGCCCCTTAGAACAGACTTAAGTCTAGTGAGGCAGTAAATTCCATTTCTTTTCATTATTGTTTTTAGAACACGTATAATAAGGGTATGGTCGTTGGAAAAGAGGAAGCGACTGCGAACATTGCCATAAATGGAGTGAGCATCAAACAAGTAAGTGAATTCGTGTACCTGGGCAGCAGAATAAACCAGGATGGACGCTCCAAATCGGAAATTGTAAGCAGAATAAACCAGGCAAGGATTGCCTTTAACAAAAAATCAAAGATATTGGAATCCCCAAATATTGACTTAAGCGTAAGGAAGAACCTTACTAAAGCCTTTGTATGGAGCATTCTGCTTTATGGTTGTGAGACATGGACCATCAGCAAGAGTGAAAGCGGACGGCTGGCGGCCTTTGAGATGTGGTGCTACAGACGCATGCTCAAGATCCATTGGTCGGAGCACGTCGAAAATGAAGAAGTATTAACCAGGGTAGGCGAAAAAAGGCAACTCCTTAAGAGAATCAGCCAACAACGAGCTAACTGGATTGGCCACAACATCAGGCATCCAGGACTACTCATCGCCATCGCAGAGGGTAAGACCGAGGGGACAAATGGCAGAGGCCGACCAAGAGACGCATATATGGACCAACTGAAGAGAGACATGAACTGTGGCTCATACGTAGGGCTAAAAAGACTGGCTGAGAATAGAGACGAATGGAGAAGAAAAACCAAACTCGTTGCAGACCAATCCAGTGGATTGTAACTCATTATATATATATAATAAGGGTAAACAAAGTTATTTTTAATTAGGTATACCTATAATCATATTTTTGTCTTAGTCAATTTTGAAAAAAAAAAACGCAATATGCCTAATATGTACTTGTATAGTAAAGACTTGTAAATTTTTTACCTCAATAACCGACAGCTTTTTGTGGTGATAAAAATTTCATTTCAGTTTTAATTTTTAAGCTGAATTTTTCACTTTTTTCTGGTCCGGAGAAGGCAAAATCATATGTATAGTTTGTTCACTGGCTACGGATGTTAATATCTTTCGTTAGTTTAAGACTCCGAACAATGAGGGCCCCCGGGTGATAGATTGTTTCGCCTCTGATATCAATATTGTTATTGGCCATGAAGTGTACGTTCAAAGATGACTTTGAAAGGTTTTATCAAGTTTTTTCCAAGTATCTACGGTAGTGAGTAGATACAGCTAGTACTCACCAAACTCTACAAGAAACTTTTGGAGAAGGTATCTCATGTCATGAGTACTTACCTAAATAAGTACTCCAATACCTATGTTTTCTTAGAAATATGTTTATATCTGATATAGAGGACACTTGTTCAATTCGTGAACTCTTGTATTAGACAGTAATATATGTTTATTTTATTTTTTTATTAATCGCACTTATTTTTTACAGTAGGTACACGTGTTTTTTTAATATCAATAAAACGCAATCTCATTGTCGCACTAACGTAGCTATCCACGTATAACTTATTTCTAAAACATGATCACAATCCAATGTGTATATTATGGCGTGTTTGTCACTGTTTTACGATACGTAGGTAGGTAATAATAATAAACACTCTATATTGTCAAAATAAATTTGTACAAATATATTTTTGGGGAAACTTCTCTAGGAAATCACCGCAAGAGCACATCTTAAGAGTCATAAAATATCATGAATAATAGGGTCTTCCTCTTGAGTACCTCCACGCCGTCCTTTAGCTGTTTTTTGTACTTGTGTCACTGCCACCATAATATACTTATTGTGACATCCTTCTATGCCCTCATCATCCTTGTTCCTAAGGCTGACGTGCGTCATGACCTAATGCGAAAAGCCTTACCTTCTCGGAGCCCAGTCACAATTATAGAGGATATGGATGATAAGAATTTCGTTATTCTCTGCACAAAATCTGCAGACTAGGGTAAATGACGTTTAAATTTTGGACATACATGTGTTTCCGTAGTCTGTTTCGTCAAGGTTCTGGTTAGAATCCGTATTTGTTTGTTATTAAGCTTTAGAGCTTCTGTGGTGAATTTCCGTGAATATCCCGTGACCCTTTGCTTGGATCAGATTTATGTGGCTCTGGTCTATGGCTCAATTTTTTAGGGTGTACTTGATAGCGCTGGACCTCTGGACCCATTGGTGGCCCCTCAACCCAGCTCTTTAACTGTTATAGATATATCTATTTTATTTGATTTTGAAAATCTGAAATAATTTGTTGTCTATTTCATTCTTCTCAAAGTTATTCACTCGTTTGCGAGTGTTTTAGAAGATGATTTATAAATACGTTCGTTCGTACATATCATATTATTAATTATTCTATTTTATTTCTAGATATAAATTAGAAATAGCACTCTTTTTTTACACCGGTTTTATAATAACCTTGCTTCTAGTAGTTCATTATTATACTGTTTTTACTATTTCTCACTTGTGTAAGTGTGAAAATTTTGAATGGATTTGAAGTACTAGGAAATATTTCCAACATAAAATATCTAATGAGATGTTATATAAAACAAATAACCACAAATGGAAAACAAATACAGTATATTTATATTGCCATAAATCTTTATTAATTACTGAAAAATACATGATACTGGTTTGAATATATATCTTTATAGTTTTATATCCACAATGAAATCTCAAGCAAACGAGGATAAGATTATTATGGTGTTTTATGTTTCAACATTTTGCAAAGATAACATAAAAAATACTTCTAAATGGTTGATGAACTTGATTTCTTGAATTTAAAATGTTAAATACCTAAATCAAATTGAACTACCTTTTCAATTTATTATTCACTTCTCCTTGGACTTCTTGCTCCTCTAGCCTTCTCCATTCAGGGCGTCTTTTCGCCAAACCTGAGTCACGTTTTTTCATGATATTTCCAGCACTTTCATGTTGTCAGAGGAATGGTGCATTGTGAATGAGTTTTTTGAATTAATTATATTATATCGTCTCATTTTATTTATTATTTCCAAGTATTTTTTTCTCTTACCACTTCCAGATGACCTTTTCTTCCGGATATATCAGGAGTCGAACTATTTGATGGAAATTTCCATATTTTCTGAATTATTTTTTTCTGAGGACACTCTTACCCACGTCCTATCAGCGACAGGTAATAAAAACTGAGCTATGTTTAGTTCTCTAACAACAAACATAATTATTAGGACTATCGGCTACCATTTCTCTAAACATTTAATAAAACAAACTGTGTGCCTATTCCATTGAAGAAAAAGTAGACTAAATATTGGATATTTTATGATTTAAGATATTAAAATAGAATATTTTACACCCATTCACCCATTGATAATGTATTTAGACTATTTAGTGTGTCAAAGAGATCATCAAACAGCCTCATTCTAACAATGTTGATTTGATTGAATCTAATAATTTAAATCAATAAAGCAGACTTAGTATAAAAAGGTGTATGATCGATAATGTAAGATTCATATATCATCTATGACTTTCTTTCTAATTGGACGCTTTTCTTACCGGTTGTGATTGAAGTCACTAGGTGACGGTACCCACGTACTTAGAGTAACTTACAAAGTTACTAGTTTGAAAGGGAAAGTCTTTCTTGTATAACGGAAGACATACACAGTCTGACGAGTGTTACGTTAAAACGTTATATAAAATGACGTACATACTTAAAAAGTTGACGATTAATACAGTGTGCATATTATTTAAACTGGTTGTAATGATAAAACATTTCGACGATTATGTCATAATATTGTAAAGTTGTATGTATACTGACATCTGACATGATACATTTTATGAAGTTATGTGATGAATACAAATATACTCATCACTTTCTTTGTAGCATTTTATTATTTGGTTTAAATGATTATTGTAATAATAGGTATCGTGATAATGTAGGGGTCATATTTTATTCACGGTCCTTCTGTATTGAATCAGTAGACGTATATAATGAAATAAATTATAATTTTATTAAATAAAATATAAAAATATATTATTGAGCACTGTTTAATCTCCACTATGTTAGGTTAAATACCGAACGTTTTCGCCTATAATTGTAGGCATCTTCAGGGAAACTGAAATCTAAAAATTGTGAGGGCTGTTGTTTACTTCCACATTTTATTTCCACAGCGTAAACACAAAAACTCCTGAATTATTAAATAAATTATAGGTACTCATTGTTATATTAATTGTGCGGCATGTTTTCACTATGGTGGTGTATATATACTATAGTTATATTGGAGATGAATCTAGACTTGTGATTGAATTCTATTTCAGAATTATTTCCATATATTATGATATAAGTAATTTTTCTAGTTATATTATTACGTATTCAAAACTTTGCTTGAACATTATGGAGAAAAACAGCACAGTAAAAATGATAGATAAAAATAATTATAGAGAAAAAAACAAAAATTAGGGATCTTGCTAGAATTTAGTTAGTTAATATATACGTGCTTCGTGTAAAGTATTTCATAACAATAATGAATATTAATCACGCCACTCATAGCACGCATTGTACCTTTTCGAGTAACTTGTAGGACATTCGATAATCGTTTGTATGTAACACGTTATCGCATAGTGATGACTCGAGTACAGTCAGTCACATTCTAAGAGTATATACCTTATTATAGATATAGTATAGTCCTAGATATTTAGGAAGTAATAGTCTAGTGATGCGATATATTTCTGCTTCCACTTGCATACTTTATTTGACCATGTATTCTTTATTTAAAATATTTAAATGGTTAAACCTTAACAGCACTGTTGAATTTATAGACTAATGGTTTATGATTTAAAAGAGGTTTGATTTAAACCTAGGTAAACCACAAAAACTTTTACAGTAAGAACATGATTATATTGTGAAAGTGACGTAAGCCGGAAGCGCGAAAATTCAAACCCAGGATCTCTTGGTTGAAAGTTTAGAGAATATGCTAGCGTCATCTTCCAGTTCAAGTCAATAATTTTTAAAGGATTTTGCTAACGTAGGTGTTTCCATGTGATATTGTCATCTTTCTGATATGGTTGAATTTTTATTTTAGTTTTATATTCAAATATCCGAAACATTATTTAATATCTTATAAAATTTATTGAACTTCAGTCAAATGTAGTTGAATAATTCTATTATTATATGTAATGATATTATACTTTAATTACAACACAGTTAACTTTTCACTTAGATTTATTCAAATCTCCAGCGCATTCGTCAATGTTGATACATTGACATTTTCAGTTCTCTTGAAAATGTCAATGTATCAACATTGACGAATGCGCTCGAGATTTGAATGAATCTAAGTGAAAAGTTAACTGTGTTGTAATTAAAGTATAATATTATCATCATTATGAATTTTCACTCTGTGAATGTACAAACGTGAAAGTACAAATATTATATGTTTGTAAATTTAAAATTATTTTTTTAAAAGTCATCAATTGAATCAAACAAGAAAAAAACATGAAAACGTGCAAAAGCGAGATAATCATTGTAAAGATATGAGTGAATTTTCACCAAAATACTTCATGGCTATACACAAAAATTATATAACACAAATGTAATTCAAAAAGTGCACATCTCTCCTGAAAAAATCTCATAACAACAAGCTGCTTCTATATTTGCTTCCGCGTATCGTGAATATTATAGACAATACTAACAAAGTGGCAGATGTCTTTACTTTATCGAGGTGTAGTTTAGTTGTCAATTTTAGAAGCACAACACTAATGACTTTATCACGAATGAAGTAATTAACTACTTACCAAGTGCACGATGTTTTACTATGTTTTGTTGTTGTGGTTTCTGATTGTTCTTCGCTTTTGAAAGTCGATAAGTCATGTCTGGAATTTGACCGAGATTAAGCTGTACCTGAGAGCCATTTAGTCTTAAGTGCTAAAATGCCATTTTCAAATTCAATTTTTTAATCGTAAAACTCTTAACATTTTACTAGTAATAAGATGTATATAGTATATACAGCTTATTACATAGACACTATAGTGTAGACCCTAAGCATTTCTATACTTAAGACTCACGACTAATGTGTTATTTTTGCTTTTTTCGTAACTTTGGCATTTTTGTCAAAAATGCACTTAAGTCCTAATGGCTCTCAGGTACAGTAAGAATATAACAATAAATGCTCACCGCCATCTATAGGCTAATTTATGAATACGACTAGATACATTGCGTGGAATACTTTTGTTATGGATTTTTAATGATAGTGAAAACGGCAATTTGTTTATCTTATTCAAAAAAATATAAAAAAAGTCGTTGTGAGTGAAAAACAAATGAAAGTTTTTAAATGATATTTAATCGCAGATCATGGTAATTTTCAATCATGAAATTATGTAGTTACGACAAAGTACATTATTATATTCAGAATTATACTATTGATTGAACTAAGAATGTATTTAAATGTGTCTTACATATTTTTTTTTCCATAATTTTAAAACATGATAGTATAATTTGTATAGTCGCATTAGCACCTACCCACAATACAAGATTCATATACTTATTAGTTTGGAACTAGCTCGATCTATGTGAATTGTCTATGCATATTATGTAGTGTAATGTAGTGATGTGAGAAGAGAAAATTCTCCTCTGATAATTTTTCTTAGTGGTATTATGACCTTTCGCCCAGTACACTTCGCAGCCAACCTGATTGATCCAAAAATTTGTGGGGCTGATTAAGGCCCAAATCAGAGGTTATTAACATTTTTTTCCATGTACCTACGTACCTGCAATTTTTTTTAAACTTAAATATGGGCATGTGGGGTGTCAAATATCAAGATTTTTCACCAGTAATTAGCACTTTTTTCTATGTAGGTACCTAACATTTTTTTGTTTCCATAATTAATTGCAGCCATATTGGTGATAAATTGTCTCAACATTTGTACATTGTTATTGATTGAATGAATTAAGTATTTATTATTATTGTACTGTTAAATAAAAAATAAAACAAATTCTCCGAAAATTCTCTAATCTAAAAAATTATTTCTTGAGAATTCCACAACACTAGTTATATGTAATGTTGATTTTGTTTCACATTTTCATTCAACCTATTCAACGTATTTTTAAACTTCACTTGAGAGCTTTTTCTTGTTGAAAATGTTTGCATTCATAACAAACTGTAATCTTCTAACACATGGCAATAGTGTAATATTATAGATGCTCATTTTATAAATTTAACTTTTTTAATATAACCCTATGAACTAAAGTAACAAATCGAACTTTATAAAACTATTACATGATATGAGCCCTACCATACAGTGAATAAATCACAAATGTTAAACACGTACCAAGAGTAGGTACCTACTTGTTTCTTGAAAAGCTTGCTTTGCTTAGAAACTTGTTTAGTAAAAGATGGAGGAAATTGTTATCGACAATCAGCAAGACGAGTAAGTGTTACATAATTATATTAATATGTACTATATTAATGTTTTATAATTTCTTTTACTATTTCAGATAACACCCGAAGTTTATAAAACAAATGGATGTAGTTTGTTAACATTTTGTGCCATTTTATTTACACTTTGTGCCGTTAAAAGTTCTTGTTTATTTGTGTTTGTCGTCGTGTGTGTTTTTCTTAATTTTCTGTTGTGTTGCTGTTTTTGTTTTTCATTTCTGTAACTTTTGTTGTGTAATTGGACGACAGCAGACAATATGAAGACCAAACACGAACCGGAAGCTCCTGAGGAGACCGTGGAACAGAAGAACGAGAGACTGAAAAGGATGTTCAGCTGGTCCAGCAGTATTGTTTCGTAAGTTTTTATTTATTTTATTATTTTCTTTTCCTCTAAGGTTCACAACATGTGCAAGTCGAAAGAGTAATCCATTTGTTGGGGATTGACTACCAGGTGATGCCAAAAACAATAATTTACTATATTAATAAGTTGGATGCAGCTACATATTAAGCTATAAGTTGATGATAATTTCAATATTCATTAAAATTACTCTACTTTATTATACGTTATCAGAATGAAAATTCATTGTGAAGGGATTTAGTTGGATAATTTTGATTTCGATATGATCAAAGTTTTAAAAAGGTTAGAGGATTGCATTGCTTTCTGACTTACTTAATCATAATACTGTAAGAATGATGATATTTTATTTTTATCACAAAACACACATTTTTTCTCTTCAATTTATTTAAAATCTTGAGTACTTAATGTACATAGATTGAAATTTTCAAGAGCACTGATCAAGAAAAAACAAGTTTTGTTTTTTCTTAATCAGTGCTCTTGAAAAATGTCAATCTATATACAATGACGAAAGTACTCGAGATTTTTAATAACTACTACTACTACCATCAAGGCATATCCCACAAGTGGGGTAGCCAGCAGACCAACTGCATATAAAACATGCAAGCTGTCTTCTCCGTGCCAATATAAAATCAAGACATTCAGGATGGGTGGCAAACCTCATCGCCGAATTTAAGATGTAAATGTCTTAGTTTTTTCGAACACCTGCCTTTTACAGGACACTCGAAAACTTATGGAGAATATTTTTAATAAATCTAAGTGAAAATTAACTGTATTTTGTAATAAAAATAAAATATCATCAGAATGAATTTTCTTCCTGTAAACGTACAGATTTTAGAATTATTACTGTAAGAATTTATTATTAAAAAAGCATAATAAAATGCTCATGTGAAGATTTTCGTACTATTTGTTATTGAGATGCATACAGAAATTCTTTCTCACAATGGACCAAATGGATTAAAATATTAATTATTGTTAATGATTCCAAATAGTAATTGTTCGCGAATTTCAATTACAAATGGCTTGCGAGTCTAAAGTATAAAGGTATTGGAACATTTCATTGATAGTTGCACTTGATCATATAAAAAAATAAAATTATGTCAAAAAAGTCTGAGTTCGCTAATGTTTTTGGAATATAGTCCAAATTTTAATGTTACCAAAATACTATAGTGAAAATTATTTAATACGCTTACAACATTCAAATTATATGCACTGATATAGGTACAATATACGCACAAAAAGAAGAAAGTTATTGCAAACAATTAAATGCCAGATAACACTTTGGTTTTATACTACTTGGATGCTGACTAGCGTGACTATTACAGTAAATAATAATTAAGATATCTATAAAATTAATAATTAAATATTTTATTGAGATAAAAGTTCATTCATGAATGATCGTAGTATTATAATACGATCCAGAAGAATAGCGAACACTGCGTGTTATATCGAAGCATTGATGATTGAGCAAAATTTTAAAACTTGGAGTCTGAGGAATAACAGACTGCTTTATATAGTTTCCAGGATCTAATTTTTGTAGCCTGTGATATAAAATTATTTTATGTATTGAATATTATGTAAGAAGCAATTTTTGTGAGAAGACATTTTGTGCTTGAGTTTTAGAATTACATCCTCCCCTCATACCAGCATTTCATTGCTGTTTGGGGAATACGAAATGTTTATTGTTAACTATAATAAAATATCAATATAAATGTATCGAAATATAAGTTGTGTAATATTAAATAAATAAATAAAATAAAAATAAATAAAATAAAATGTTCATGTTGATATTTTCAACATAACATACAATGACTTTATCACCAGGATCGAGACTCACCTTTGATTCTGTCGTTTCTGTTTGATGATGTGCCTTTAATGTTTTTTTTTCACACTCTCTCTTTTGCTTTCTTTTTTTTACTATTTTGCTTTGTTTTTCTAGCTGAGATCACCTTGGTCAAAAACTGTTATGGTCTCTGTGCTGGGTGACATTTTTAAATAAGTATATAATATTGCAGAGATGAGAACGGGTCATGTTTTAGATAGAATGTTCGTCGATTTTGGGCCAAAAAGAGCGCAGAGGTTAGACCAGGCGTCGGCAACCTATGGCACGCGTGCCAGGCTTGGCACGCGATGGGGTTCTGAATGGCACTCTACAAAGTAATCAGGGAAATCACGAAAATAGAATTTTATGTTATTTTTTTTAATAAATATGTTTAAAAGATAAATTTGGTATAAAATTCTTCTCCTCTAGAACCCCATTATATAATTTAGAATTAAGGCGGCACCCTGAATCATATTGGTAGAGTGGCTTGGCACACCACAGCTAAAAGGTTGCCGACCCCTGGGTTAGACAATAGACACAGTATTGCGCTCTTGAGGTCATTTTGCGAGTAAACGGCGCTTGGCAAATTATTGTTCTGAAACCAAATTGTCCAAACCGGACGACATAACATACAGATCCTACAATGACAATATCCGACCGTTAAAGAAGAGTTACTAGTACTCTATTTTCCCGAGAAATTAACTGAAAATTATGAGTTTCCCATTTCTTTATGTTTGTATTATTAGTTCCGCGAGCACACACTGTCATAGTGCTTTGGCGGGTCAATCTATTTATGGAGTACATAATAATTTTAAAATTGTCTTCGTTACATATTATGCTAAATAACGAGACACACAATAGTATTGTGACTATTATTGAGTAACACACCATGTAATTGTTATTTTATTGTGTGCAGTAATGGTACATTAGGACCGTGTGTTATGGAAGCCAAACATTCATCACATTATTATCATTATTTATTATTATTAACGTAATTGTTGTTCAAATTGTCTTATGAATAATGCAAGAAGCAGCATTACGCACATTATGATGAAGGTATTATTCAAATTCATAACTACCTACTGTTTGTTTTGTGTGAAGAACATTATAAAACAAGTGAGATTATGTTTTTGGTTGAATCATTATTTTCATGTTTTCCTATGATTTTTCCTTTTAGTGCTACGCAGTAGTTTAATTATCTATAAGAATAAAAATAAAATAAAATAATCTTTATTGTGGAATAAATAAAGTAGCACAAGTGGCGGGTTTATTGCCTTTAGGCAATTTCTACCAACCAACCAAATGTGAGAGAGATACAAGATACATTAATATTGATGTACAAAGCTAAGTACATAAAAGAAAAGTTATAATAAAAAAATAAATAAAATATATATAGGTACATATAACTAAAGTAGGTATAAGTACTAAAAACAAAAAGCATAATAAAATAATATAAATAGAATAAACACAATAATAAATATACATATATATATAGGGGTGAGGGGAGGGAGTAGTTAATTAATAGTTATCTATCAATCTATCTAACAATCAAGGCATTTTCCACAAGAGTGATAATTATTTAGGAGACGAATTGCATGTAATGAATATGCAGGTAGTCCTCTTCATGCCAATAAAAAACAAGACATTCAGATTGGGTGGGATGCCTCATCATTGAATTCAGATGTAAAATATTATAAATAATGTAATATTTTTCTAATACCTACTAGACTTTTATAGGGCACTTGAATACTGAGAGAAGAGAGGCCTTTTTTGCGGGATAGTCCAGCAGGGTTACTCTTGACAAAACTAAACACGATCTTAATCTAGTCTTGATCTTGATCATACGACGCACGAAGGGACTATGGTCAAAAACACCGCGCTACCGCTAACGCGCGATCGGTTTGCGCGTATTTTTGGCCATTAGTCACTTCGTGCGTCGTATGATCAAGATCAAGACTAGATTAAGATCGTGTTTAGTTTTGTCAAGAGTAGCCCTGCAGCAGAGAATAAATTAGTTTATTTTATTTATAATAAAGGTCATTTATTTTTTGGATATTTAACGGTCACAAGACGCCGACATAATTTTTTAATTAAAAGGATTTTCAAAGGAGTTTGTCACTGTATTGCGATATCTTCCAATTGAATTATTATTATTTTTCTTGTTCGAGTGACGTACTAGGTCTCTATTTATCTCCACATCTATGATCTATTCAGGATACCTCCTTTTTTTCTACTACCTATCACACTACCCCCTTTGCTATTGTCCATTACCCTTTCCACCACTCATAGCACTGTCCGAATATAACATATATCACCCCATTTCAGTATTCCTGAAGATGCCTGCAATTATAGGCGAAAACGTTTGGATTTCAAAAATCTAATATAGTGGAAATGTAACTATGTTATTGGACTTTATTTTAAGTCTATTAATTAAATAAAAATGGATATCCACAGTGTAAACACCAAAACTATTGAATTATTAACTCTTTTTCATTATACATACATATTTCGCAAATAACATATTATATTCTTTTTATTTATATATATTTATATATATATAAGTGTCAGGAAATTGTGGCAAACTCAGTCACTCAGATTTAAATTTAAAAGTTCTAATTAGTTATTATAAATGGCGTGTAGAAAATCAAGCGATATTTTTAACGGAAGTGTTTTGTATGGTATCTTAGTAAAAATGTTGATAGTTATTCACTGTCCCAGTCAATAGAATTGAATTAAAATATAATGAAATGTAAACATTATTATTGTGCGTCAGAATATTTAATTACCTATCTCTACGGCTTATTTACTTTACAATAATTTTTTGACCCTGTCACTTCACCTGCTGGACAAATCTTATTATTTGATGGGCACATCATGATAGACAACCATGCTCTTAGCTGTTGGTCTACGTGCGTCTATAAAGTCTTGAAACTCTGTCGTTTCAAATTATAAGTATGTATATTAATTTAATTCAAGGTTTATAGTAAAGCCCGGCATAGCCAAAATATAGCAAGTTTGCGTATATTGAAAGTATACAATGCCAGTATGCACAGATTGGGATTGCTCGCGTATATTTTCAAATAGTAATAAGCATAATATTAACTATTTTTAGAAACTATACATGGTTATTAAATGAAACAATCAGTTTCCCTTAAGATGCCCACCAGCATAGATGAAAACGTTCGGTTTTAATATCTAACACAGTGGAAAGTAAACGGTATTTTGTAATTATGTTTTTATTTAATTAAAATTTAAAATAGATTTAAGCGGAGTATTAAGTTTCTGATCACTTACTGTGAGATGAATATTTGATATCTCCAAACCTAATTTCCACATTTTAAATACAAAAACTCTTGAAAAAAATATGTTTCAACTAAGACGTGAGGTGTGCCAACTATACTGAATGTTTTATGTTTTTATGACACGGAGAAAACCCGTTGTCTGTTGTTGTTGTCCAAAATGACAAAAAATATGTTGTCCACTGTCCAGCAATTAGGTTTCACAACTGTCAAGCTGGCAGTGGTATATTTTATTCAAATAAAATAAAATATTTATGTCAATTTAATTTATAGTGATAGATGATAATGTACAGATGAATGCGATGACGACCGGTGTGGCGCGGAGGCTAACGCACTTGCCTTTGAGTCACTAGGCCCCGGGTTCGATTCCCGGCCAGGGCAAAATAAAGAATGACCTTTTTCAAATTGTCCTGGGTCTGGGGGTTACATGTATGTATATGTGTTCAGTGCATTGTATATGTGTGTATCGTCGTGTTAGTACCAATAATACAAGATTGATATCTTTATTTGGGACTAGCTCGGTCTGTGTGAATTGTCTATAGATTAGGGTTTGGTAATGTGTACATATAGGCAACTTTTGTGAATATGCTTGCCTTTCAATTTATTAGGTAAGAGGCTGAAGCAATGAGGAGACAGTCGTTGTTTCCTGAAGCTCTATAGTAATTCCAAATGAATTCTTACAAATCACGAAATTTACAATAATTTGTAATTAATTATTACTAGATTTTACATGAGATTCACCAAATACCGATTGTCGGATTTAAATTTTTTGATGAATACAGATATGTATGTACTTAGGTAAATATAATGATGTTATTTACCTTTAACATTATAATTTTGTGAATAAAATAAAATTTGTTTACTATTATCTAACGCCCATTTAAAAAACTCGTTTTTCCAGGTGTTACTGAGTAAATATAAATTATGTGAGTATTCTGCTTGATCTAATCCGGAATTTTCGGCATCCGTTTTTATTGTAATTCTATAAAATATTTATTTCAACCGTACGACGACCCAAATGCCCAGCCCTAAAGTTACCCATTACCATATTTTCATAGTACTGCATGCTTGAATGAAATATACCTACTGATGTAAAAAAATATTCTATGATCTTCCAAAGTTACGAAATCCGTACCTAATCTACGGCCTATGGAATTATTGAATATAGACTTGTGTTGGATTTGAGTCATATAATAAAATTCTTTGAAGACATTTTTCATTGCGAAAATATAATGTCTCTGATAGGGCGTTGATTTTCATTTATAAAATATTAATATACCTATATTGGAATAATCATACTTGAATTGTGTTCAGAGCCCGTAGACAATTTGTACTTGGCGATCGCCTACAAACGAATTTTCGTCAATAACTGCAACAATAACGCATAATTATACGGTACGTGTAGGTAGATTGTCGAAAAGTTCGCCAGTAGACGATCGCTAAGTACAAATTGTCTACGGGCTCTGAACGGAATTTGAACCCGCAACCCCTCCTTTTCACGAGGTGTGCTTTATCCAGTGAAGTTACCAGGAGACATACCAAAGGTTTCGTTATTCTTTCTTACAAACCATAACTGTTGAATAATTTATTATGGAAACATGATTTTACCCTTGTCCTAGTTAAGGGGCCCCTTTAGCAAAAACGATAAAATATTCAATTTTCAACAAGTTTGGTAGACAAACTCTCAAAACTTGTTGACCCTACGAATATTTTGATTTGATAAAATATGAAAACAAATATTATTTACCAATATCAAACTTTAACTTAAAAAAACTTGATTTAAGCTTCATAGTATTCATTTATAAAAAAGCCTATTTCTAAAAATCGAATTCGGGTGTGTGTTTGGTACATAAATGCACGAGAATCCTACAAATTTTCATATTTTTTTTAATATTACGAATACTTAGATAGTTGTTACAACTATAGAACAAATAAATTATATTTTTTGTTTTCGTTTTTTCATGGATACCTACTGACCGATTTAAAAAATATTTTTTTTGACAAAATTTCTCATATTTGGGAACCAAAAATCACCACATGAACTCGAATTTTTGTATACTAAAAAAAGTTTGCTAAAGTCTATAGTATTTATATGCTTGATAGGATGAATAAAAAATATATTTATATTACAAATAATTTGTATTTTGATATAACAAAGAGTACCTAAATATATCTCGTCAGTCTGCGATTTATTTATTTTTTAGTAAAAAACTAATATTGGTAATAAATATTTGTTTTTTTATTTTATCAAATCAATATGTTCGCAAGGGTCAACAAGTTTTGGCAGTTTTTCTATCAAATTTGTTGAAAATTGAATATTTTACCGTTTTTGCTAAACGGGGCTCTTAAGCCAGAGGCTCGTTGCGCCTAGGAAATTCCTCCAATTTATTCTTACTTTCAGGACTTTTAGTTATAACATTGAAATAACGAGAAGTCCTTCTCAAACCAAGTCCTTCAGCACATACATTTTACGCTTGCCTTAATAGTTATTTCCAGAAAATAAAGACAAAATAAATAAAGCATCGTTGTGGCAAAGATTAAGGGAATTGGTGAAGAGTTAAAAATGATGGGATTAATATTTCTTAAGCTTGTATAATAAGAATGTCAGAGATCATAAAACAATGAACAATCTTGAATTCGCAATAAAAGTAAAACTTATTCATTGTTCAAGGATATGGCTGTGTGTAGTTCCATAGGTAGGTATGCGATAAATAAATATTTGATGACAAATAATAATGCCGTCACATCATTCTGACAGTCAATATACAAAAGTATACATCATTAGTGTCAATTTTATTGTTGTATTGGTGTGCAAACATCATGTAATTATTGAATTACCTTATAATAATATACATATGTCGTAGTAGGTATGTGTTCAAATTTTGAATTGCATTTTACTACTCTTTACTAGAAATCATCCGAAATGGGGAACATGCATGTGTGAGGAATATGAATAAATGTTTTCAATTCACTACTACTACTATACCATCACGGCATATCCCCCAAGTGGGGTAGCCAGCAGACCAGCTGCATATAAAACATGCAAGCTGTCTTCTCCGTGCCAATTTAAAATTAAGACATTCAGGATGGGTGGCAAACCTCATCGCCGACATTAAGATGTAAAATGTCTTATTTTTTCGAACACCTACCTTTTACAGGACACTTGAAAACTTATGGAGAAGAGTGGGAGACCAATTCTTTACCGGGTGCTCCACGGGATAGACGCTAATCAGTTAATAAGAAACGATAAAATATGATAATAATAAAAATATTGCACAAAAAAACAAACATTATTTATTTATTTATTTTGGACAATAAACGGCATTTGCCTTTTACAATACATGATAAGCTACAAAGCTATAAGATACAAAACAATAAAATATAAACATTGTAAAACCAGACAAATAAATTTGTGCAATGGGCGAGTTTATCGCAGAAGCGCGATATCTTCCAACTAACCCATAATATAACTTAACTTTCTATTCATTATTTTCGTTTTAAAAATCCATATTTTCTGTTATTGAATTAGCTCGTTGTGACGTCGCTAGGCGCTATGTTGTATTGACACACATTTCACTCTTGATTTTTCTAATTTTCTGTACTATTTTTTGAGCTGATATTTTATTGTGAAAGTTCCCTATTATACTCTTAACAAATTTTGTCCACACCGTAGGTATATAGTGAGCAGCCTGAAGAGACTAAATATGTACCTACCTACTTTTATTGAAAAGAACCTCACCTGACTCACCTCACACCCGATTATCTCGGGTGTCATAGACTCCCTATTTCACATTATTTGCACATTCAATCCAAAAATGTTGTCACGGGAGGGTCATTGGTATGTGTACATGTCAGTGGTGCTTCTTTAAACATGTTTTGTTTTTACAATAAATCTGATAAATATGAAATGAATGCATAATTATAATAAATCGATCACACGCCATAACAAATGCTCCAGTACTATTGCAATGAAAATCATACATGAATAATATTAACATGCCTATACTTGATATATAATTATGCGACTTTAACTCGTCTGAGGTATTTCTGCAGTATTTACACGCGAAGGTTATGTAAATAACTAATTTAATAAAAAATGTGGCGTAGATATTATCTACGTATGATAGAAACAATCGTAATCTAGTAGGTAATGTAGGTAACAAAATGTTTACTGAAAAATGTTTCACAACGATTCTACTATTTATTCGCATCTATGTCTGTACCTGAGAGCCATTAGGACTCAAGTGCATTTTTGACGAAAATGGCAAATTTACAAAAAAAAGCGAAAATAACACAACAGTCGTGAGTCCTAAGTACAGAATGCTTAGGGTCATAATAATTGAAGTGCGCATCATTATGGTATACTATATACAGCTTATTACTAGTAAAATGTTGAGATTTTTTTAAAAAATTGAATTTGAAAATGACATTTTAGTACTTAAGACTATAAATGGCTCTCAGGTACAGCAGGGTTACTCTTGACAAAACTAAACACGATCTTAATCTAGTCTTGATCTTGATCATACGACGCACGAAAGGACTATGGTCAAAAACATCGCGCTACCGCTAACGCGCGATCGGTTTGCGTGTATTTTTGGCCAATAGTCACTTCGTGCGTCGTATGATCAAGATCAAGACTAGATTAAGATCGTGTTTAGTTTTTTCAAGAGTAGCCCTGCAGGTTATTATCCATACATTAATCTCATCAAGGCATCTCCTACAGGTGTACCAGCAGGCCAACTGATTGTAATAATTAATGTGCAAGTCGTCTATCCGTGCTAATAAATATTGAGATATTCAGCATGGGTGAAACACCTCATCGCTGGAGTGAATATGTTAAATGTCTTAGAATATGATGGAATAGGTCTACCACTCTTATCTGTAAGTTTTCGAGTGTTCTGTTAAAATCAGGTGTTCGTAAAACACCACGAATATAACATCTTAAATTTAGCAATGAGGCATGCCAACTATCTATAATGTCAAGTTTTATTACCACGACGAACACAAACTGCATGTTTATTTACTGTGTCAGTTTTTAGGTAGTAGAATTCCATAATAAAATTAAAAAAAACAAAGGTTTTTTTCTAATATAGGTACATCCTTATTTCCGATGGCTGAAAAGTCCTTGCAGGACCTCTGCCTCCGAAACAATAGATCTCCAAGCCTTTCTATCTTGAGCAATGGAATGCCAGTCGTCTTTAACATTTAGCTCTTCTAGATCTCGGTTGATGTTATCTTACAATATTCTTCTTTTATATTATTGATTATTAGAGAGACGTTTTTGGGGGTTTGTCATTGGGAATTGTCAATCATTTGGATTGACAATTTACTTATAACACGAAAGACGTTTCTCTAAATGATAAACAATATCCAAATGATCGACAATGTACTTATGAGACGAAAGACGTCTCTCTAAGTAATAAACAATACAGAAGAAAAACATTGATTACTGGAAATAAAATAGGGGCTAAGCGCCAAACCAAAAATACTCGGATGCTAAAACCAATCCCCAAAAAAAGTATGAGTGTCATGCCTATCTGTTTTCGGCTCTAATGGGGTGTTCACATTTGGCGAATATCGCCAGGCGAATTTCAAAATATATCGCCAGGCGAAAAAACAAAATTCGCCGGACATCCATTGATCGTCACACCTGTTCACACAGTCCACCGATATAGAAACGATCTGTCAGATGCGCTATGATTTTGACACTGTTTTCAAAAGGGCGGACGTCGAGATGGAGATCGCGAAGTGTTTATTTTTAGTCGAAAATGTTATAGTAGAGGTTATAAGGCGCCTTTTAATTAAGGAAACAAACGCCACAAACCAACAACAAAGATAACAGCTGTTACGAAGCGGGAAACATTATAAAATTTATATGTTATAAAGTTTTTACCATAGATACGAACGCCGCGTACATCTGCGCATGCGCGAATCGTTCAATCGGCCGAAAATGTTGGAAGGTGGTCAACTCGAGACGATATCGTTTCTACTGGTTTTTATCGTTTCAAACTAGCTGTCATTTTGTTCACACGGTTCAAATGGCTGGCGATATTTTGGTGCCCTGGCGATATTCGCCAAAGTGAGAACACCACATTAGATCAATCGAAAAATTCGTTAGTCGGTAAGTGCCACACATTATTTAAAAAAAAAGAATTTTTACATGCAGTTAGTTTATATTGGATACCTCACTTTTTAGAGATGACGTGATGGTATTGTATGTAGTAGCAATAGTAGGTAAGTAGGTACCTACTTCCTACAAAATTTTGCATTTATATAGTGTACGGAAATGATTTCCGAACAAAACCTATCACTACAACTTGACACTGACAATTTGGTCATTATAAAATCATTACGGAAATTCCAAGTAAAGGTAGTTACTGGTTATAACGATAATAATTTGCTGGTACCTACTTTGCGACTCACTGTGCTGTGAAAAAGTAATTGATATCAAAACCGATATAATATTTCTAATCGCAAACCTTGTTATTTATAGACACACCAGCATTATAATAATGTTTGTGTCGGAAAGCCATGAATAGAAAATTGCGAATAGGTTGTGTTTTTAAAACATGCGTTTGTATTCCACTATAATAATATATCTCTCGTCCCGATGAAATTATTATTATTATTAAAATTACTCTACTGAAAAAATGTTTACGGCCGATGCGATCCCCGAGAAAACAAATATTTACAATTGAGTTTCAACTTTCCTTAAAAATTCTTCGTATGTGTCGTGGAATATGTCTATATTCGGGGAAATATTAATAAATTGTCCAAAAGCCTTTGCCATTTGTCCCAAAAAGAGAAATTATATGAGTATTAAGATAAAATGAGTATTTTAGTTTTAATCAGTGTGGAATTCTGCAAGGTGCACACTGGATATGCAAATAATTATGTTCTTTTTTGCATTTGTCGCTAGCAGTTTAGAACTAGCGCTTCAGAGAATAAAGACAACAATGCATTTCAAATGGTTATTCTTAACACAATCTTAATATTGTCTTGATCTTAAAGTCTACGATGCGCGAAGTGGCTATAGTCAAAAATACGTGCATGCCAATTCCGCGGTATCTGAGGATTGTGGTTTTCAACGTAAGTATGTATTATGGTTGTATTATGTGATATAACCCCAAGAATGTACCAGAAATTGGTGTATTCATTATATTATTGTGATATTTATCAACTTTTATGAAACATATCTTCTAATTTCGTGAAAAATAATTATCTGACGTCTACTTGAATGTATTTTTAACAATTAATAGTCATCTGACGCATTGTAGTGCTTAGGATCAAAACAAGATTAAGATCTATATATTTTTATTATTATTTTTTTATTAAAATTTACGGCATAAGCCTATTACATGACAAAATACATAATTATACATAAAATCTACAAATTTAGATTGTATTAAGAGTAAACCTGCTGTTTTGAATCGGAAATTATTTATATCAAATCGCTATGTATCTATTAAAACTGTAGATAATTTCATTAGGTAAAGATTTAAAGTGTGCCCCCTACCGAACGTTATAGTAAGCAATTCACACAAGATTATAATATGTTGATAGCGTGGGAGCAAACCAATCGTTGTGTTTGCACGCATAGCGTTTCGAAGAAGAAAAGCGTATGCATCCTTCTTTTCTTGATTGAATTTTCTCTCGTTCACTGTGGAGCTTCGTGAAAAATTCGTTAGATGCCTCTAACTGCAGAATTTCTATACATTTATTTTAATAGTTGAAGTATTTTAAATGCACTATGTATATCTTACAAACATAAGGGATATTTTTTACAAGTCAGATTTATTTTTTTACATTATAGTATCTACAATTAACAAACCATTAAATTCAGCGATAAGGTTTGCCACCCATCCTGACTGACTTAATTTTTGTTGGCACTGAGGGGACAGCTTGTAAGTTTATTACATTTAGGTGGTCTTGCTGGCTACTCCAGTTGTGGGATATATCCTGATGGGAAGTAGTTCTATTAATGTTTCTGAGTATTTTATTCTTTTATTTTTGTTTTATGTTAATAAGCTTCTCACTAGAAAATTTAAAAAAAGAAGAAAATTGTAGAATTATTATTAGAAAACAAATATTATTCTTTGTAATTTTGTCATTTTTTATAACAATATAATAAAAAAACAAAAAAACCTTTTTTCATACAACACATAAAGTGTTCATAAATGTATTATTGTTCGCTTCCATCACGTACAAAGAAACATTGTTTATTTATTATTAGACATTGCATCTCCTTAAGGAGAAGAATTAATACGTTTCTATTTAATATAATTATGTAGGAACATCTTTATAACAATCGCAACAGTTTAATGGGTAATTTATGTCTCTTTGTCTACTCTGTTAGTGGGTCTTTATTGAATTCGAACATAATTTACAGGGCTACCAGCAAGAAACATGCCTTTATAATTATATGGCATAAATAGGAATCAGCAAGTCCTGAAGGAATATAGATAAACCGTTATCAGATTTGTCTATCTGAAATTCAGCAATGTAGTTGAACACCCATATTGACCTAATTATTTTTTCAATCAGCTAGAGAGAAATAGATTGTTAGGAATGTCGTCGGCATAAAATCATACGAAGTGGAGCGGGTTTACATGTTTCAAACCTGTGTCCTCTAGACTGTAGAGAAGCGAAGTGTCCTTTGGAGGACGAAAGAATATAAACATTTTTTTGTAAATATATTTTCTTTGTGATTTTCATTTGCATAATTGACACCTTTGCTATAAACTTGCCTTATTTTAAATGATCTAGGCCTCTAGGGTTTGTGTGTCCACATTGTGAAAAGACATTGTTTAACATATTTGATTTTAACAATACACTGTTTACTTTTCACTATTGATTTATTACTCGACCACTTTTGTCAAGTTAGCTTGACATTTTCAACACAAGTAATTGATATAAAAGGTTGAAGTCATAATATATGCAAAGACAAAAATTATGTAGGTACCTAAAATTAGAAAAGAAGGGGTAAGGAAGTAGGAGGAGTTAAGACAATAGAGGTTTTGTCTTATTTTGATGCCTTACTTTTTATTTTGATTATATTTTTGTGTAAAATTCTTTGTAATCAGTACAAAATAAATAAATAAAATCTGGCTTTATTTAGTAAGCAGGATAAATAATTTATTATAAAAAGATCCACAGCAATCATACAATCGTAATGAGGATAAGAGTGTCAGCATTACATATGTAGTAATAAAATAGGTAACCATATATTATTAAAAGTCATTTGAATGCCTGCTACGTTAATCTGAAGGACAGAAGTGTAATAATCATTTCATACAATACCATTTATTTATTGTTATCATGACCCAGGAAGGTTTAAACTATGCAATATAACAATGTGAATATACTTTGATACTAATTGTACTTCGACACTGCGTAGTAATCTTACGTACATTTCATGTGAAGAAATCTAATTCAAACTATTCATGTTCTACTTGATATTTTAGAAATTTTCTTTATATTAATGAAAATTAAGCACTTCAATGTACTTCCACGGTGACTTTTATAATACCAAATCTACTCCTATTTTACCAATCCCAAAATTAATTGCTAAACCAACAACTGATTAAGAGGTCGAGCATTGCATGTTTGCCATTATTGTCATTTTAAATCGATTGTTTCAGATTAATATTATATATAAAAAAGAAAATAACTGAGTAAATAAAGAAAAACTCAAATCGGTGTGAAATTTTGATTAGTACATTTATTTTGGAAATAAAGTGAATGGTTTCCTGGTTTTCTAAAATTTACATTGCAAGACTTAGTTCTGGATTTTAAAGCGATGAACAAATGGTCTAATTTTTTTTCATAAAATTTGGAAGTCGAGTAAAATGCATGTACAGAAATAGGTACATTACATTATCAACAAATCTGAGCAGGAATTCTGGTTCTTAAGAGGTTTGCATAGAGTTTCTAAGAATAACATAAAATAACAAATTTGCACCTGCTTAACAACAGTTCTCAATTACAGAATCAATAGAACAGACTATATTGTATAACGACAATAAATTAACTAACACAAAGTGCTGTTATTATTAGTATTATAAAGCAATGTTGATTGTTTACACACATTCTTGTCACCGATTTATAAATACTTAAATAATGAGCAAGCAACTTGAATGTGGGTCTGGTGTTTTTACTTTCAATTACCCTCAGCTCAGCGATAGTAAGAGTGATAGTTTAGTAAGGACAGGTTGAATTGCTGTTCCATCCTATCTCTCTCCCTATCTTATAAGGGATGTGATATGAAAAGATACATTTTTAGATAAATATAGAACAGTAAAGAGTCTATACAGAAATGTAAAAAAAAACTACTACACTAAACATTACTGTATCTTCAATATAAATGCACATATTCTTAAAATAATTATAAAATATCAAATTTACTGTCTTGCTAGACTGCTCGGATTATGAATCGCATGAAAATTTAAAAGGGATGAGAAGGTAATTTCCTTCGGACCACCCGGCAAAGAATTGGTTCTCAAACTCACATTTTATATCTTGAATTCATCGATGTTTTAATTTGCTTGTTGGCACGGAGAGGACGGCTGGCATGTTTATTGCTTGCGTCTAGTTTGCTGGGTACCTCACTTGTGGGATATGCCATAATGGTTTAGTAGTAGTTGTAGTAATTCTGTCAAATTTTAGTTATATTTTTTTTCAAAGCTAATTAAAAGGACTTGGTACAAAAAATTGGTATAAAAAAAACTGGATCAAAAGTTTAATTTACCATGCCAAACTTTGTAAAAACAGTAAAACTTGAAGGTAGGCACTAGATATTTTAAATTTTATTCTATATTGTTTGTTTATCGAATATTTATGCATGATTTTGTAGAAGACAATACATGAATTGTTGACATATAAATTCTTCTTCTTGGTACATGCGACGTGCCTCACCGATAATGTAAAATGAAGTGTCGTTGTTTGGATGAAGCAAGTGATCGCAAAAGTTTGATGTATCAAACAGTTGTGGAAAACTGTCGGTGTATGTTTCATTGTGACTAATTACGTAGTTATTTGCAAAGTAAAAAATTGAAATAAGAAGTCAAATGTTGTGTTTTTAAAATGAATTCTGAATTATCATTAAGTTACGTAAAGAGGAATTATTATTCATAATTTTAAAATGCATCGTTGAAATAAATACCTATGCAATTAAATAATAAACTTTGTTTTTTTATTTTACATACAGACCAATCACGGCTTTTGCATGTTAACAAACACAAAACAACAAGTAAATACAAAATAATAAAAAAAAGATTTTTTTTTATTATTTATTTACTTTTTTTTATTTATTTACTTTTTATTTATTTTTATATATTTAAATAAAACAATAAGTAAAAAATAATGACAATAATATTCAGACGTCTCTTGGTAAATGTAATATGATATTATATGCAACGTCAATATATATATATATTCACTCACACACATACGTGTAAAAAATCGATGTGTACAGACAATAACTATTTAAAATAAAATTTAGATTTGTATTATAGAAGTGTGTAGATCTCTTGACTACTACTAACAAAATTTTTAAAAGGAAATAAACACCAAGAGTAGCAATATAATTAAAAAATACTTACGTAGAATTTGGAACATTCTTGTTTTTTTTAACCATATAACTTGTGGGATATGTTTTCATAACAGTTTCATGATATCTTTTTATGACATATTATGACTAATTTTTCATGATAATACTTTTGTCAAAAAATAGCACGTGTTTCACCACTACTAGTTTTTTATTTCTGCCCTTCAAACTAGCAGATACCACGAACGTTTTTTTTTTTTTAAAAGATATATCTGGGTTTTGTTATAAACCCAAATACAACCTTATACACCTGCCACAGTAAGCTAAAAGCTTGTGTCGTGAAAGGGGAGTTTGCCGGCACCTGGGATCGAACGTTGTTCGTCATATTATCATTATTATATAATGATGCAATAGTGCCACACAGTCAGTTGCAAAATGGAAACAACGACACTCTATACATACGTACAAACAAACATATAATAATAATATTATCACAAACAACGACTTCCTCCGAAAGCAGTTCTTGCAACATGACAACTGCATGCATCACACATACATGCAAAAACTGAAAATATAAGTGTATTATTATTATTGCATATTATGTATGCGTCATATTACGATACATTAATTTTGTATATATATATATATATATATACCTAATTCGAGAAACATCGCATAACATTTGACATTTAAAATATACTTGTCTGTCTTTTTTTCTTTTTCTTTTATAGTAATAATAAAATTTATCTTAAACTTATTAATTTCAAAACACAAAATCAAATGCACACAATATAACTACAATTGAAATCAATATTACAATAGTTTTTAAAATGAAACACAATATATAGTTATTCCACTATTGACAATATTACAATATGATACCTCCCTAATAGATATATTCCGTGTATAGAGAGGGAGCATTCATAAATCTCTTAAAGTTATAGGATACATTTTTTTAATGTTATAATAGTACCTAAGCCATGGAACACCCGATAAAGAATTGGTCTTCCACGCTTTTTCGTAAGTTTTCGAGTGCCCTGTAAAAGGTAGGTGCTCGAAAAAATGAAGACATATTTCATCTTGAATTCAGTGATAACGGCTGCCACCCATTCTGTCTAGGCAGCTCCATAAATAAATAAAATAATCAACGCGTAATCATGTTAAAAATATGAAAACTAAATAATTTATTTACTGTCGTAGAGCAAACATTGTGAAAGTTCGTCATAATTTATTATTTAGTTTGATTAAATTTAAACACTGTGTATTTCACTTAAAGTGTTTTTGATTTTCAAAAGCTCTTCGAACTACGTCCATCCTCAGTGAAAAAATATTTAAAACTGTTTCAAGTATTTTTTCACTGAGGATGGACATAGTCCGAAAAGCTTTTGAAAATAAATAATTCCTTAAGTGAAATACACAGTGTTTAAATTTAATCAAACTAAATAATAAAAAAAACTACATACTCGTAAATATGCCTATCTAGATATATTTTTTAAGAATTCAACTAAACTAATATTTTTATGGATTTGATCTCACCTGACAACAAAAACTAAATGCAGCAAGATGTTATTATTATTTAAATGTTTCTGAGGATAGTCTGAAGTTTATAGTGTATTTATTTTATTACAAATGTTTCATAAGTGACCTTTCATATATATGTATGTATGTAGATATTGCTCCTTGAACTAAAACCTCGATGTAATAATAATAATAATTAAAGTGTAGTTAAAAATGTAATCATCAATGTAATAATTGTATTACACTTGGACGGTAATGATTGTAATATCGATTTAATTATGACATTTTATTAGGTATTACAGTTCACATATTATCTCTCCGCATGAATACAATTATTATATAACGTGTAAGAAATTTAATATTGACTGATATAATCTTGTAATTGTCAATCTTTATGACAAAGGTATTCATATTGGATTATTTTATACTTTTTTAAATTTTGTACTTTTTTATGACATTAACCTGATAATGTTACACTGTTTGTTAAACTCTCGTTTTTTGTTAATCTAATCGTTTGTGTCTTTTTTTAAAGTGATCGTACCTTTGTATACATGTATTGTATGTATACAGGGGTTTAACATGTAAAGGGCTCTGGCCGTGAATATATGTATGTAAATAAATAAATATGTTCGAGTCTTGGTTGAATTATGTTTTTTTTTTTATCAAAGTAATTTAGGCTGTACGAACAACCATAATATGTTTATGCTTCTTTTGATTTATTTAAGATAACATGTAGGTATAGACAATTTACATAGACCGAGCTAGTCCGAAACTAAGATATGAATCTTATGTATTATTGGTACTAACGCGACGATACACATATATACAATGCACTGAACACATATATATGTAACACCCAGACCCAGGACAATTTGAAAAAGGTCATTCTTCATTTTGCCCTGGCCGGGAATCGAACCCGGGACCTCGTGACTCAAAGGCAAGTACGTTACCCTCCACGCCACACCGGTCGCCAAAGGGATCAAAAAGATCTAACCAAACTAACTAGCCAAAAAGATACTATACTATACTATATTATACCCTCACGCCGTGTCCCAAGTGGGGTAGGCAGAGAGAACGGAACGCCAAACAGATCTATCTTTACACACGTCCTTCGCTTCCTCCACATTCATACAGTTTCTCATACACACACGCTGGTTCCTCTTACTCAACACGCGGCCATCCTTGAGAATTTGATCCACGTGATCAAGCCACGTGGTTCTCGGACGCCCGCGTCTCCTCACACCCTTTCTTTCAGACAAGTTCTAACTAACTAGATTTTTTCCACCAAAAAGATCTAACTAGATTTTTTTCTAATTGTATAGGAATGTTGTCTGTACGACTGTATTTTTATATCTGGATATCATCAAACTAAGCCTTCTCCCTATTGTCGTACAACTCTTTTAGGCTATTTTTATAGTATTGTTTCTTAAGTAGTAGAATTCCATAATTTAATACATTTAAACAAGCCTTTCGTTCTACTGTCCATTACACCACTATCGATTGATTTTACCCTAGGAAGTCGAATCACGTCTTTTAATCTATAGTAGAACGAATTGCTTGTTTCTATTCAACCAATTCTTGTACACCTTTCACAGTAAGCTAAAAGTTTGTGCCGTGAAAGGGGAGTTTGCCGCTACACCTCTTGTATATGCGGCTGAGACTTAACCTCTAGGCTACCGACGATCTTTTTCCATAATTGTTTTTCTCCACTATTTTTTACACAACCACTATAGAATTGGACTGCTTTGGAGAATGTAGTCTTACAAAATTCATTACGAAGAATATTTCTCAAATATTAAAAAAAAATTGGTTTCAATCACTTCGATTTCAACGATACTTGTGTCTAAAATTCTGCATAGATATAATTTTATTTTAGTACAATTAATGAAACCCACAGCCTTATCTTTTTATAAATTTATTTTTGTAAAACACAACTAACACATTTAGAATGCATTTCTGAGAGTTTTATTACCTATTCACATATAAATTGCACTTAATGAAACAATTTATTTTCTTGTTTATTGGAATTACCGAAATATGCATACTCAAATAACAAAGCAATAATATTTATTCATTTCTTTATTTTATTCGATTTCAAGGATAATCAACTTGATTTGTAAGATATTTTTTTCGCTTTTGTTTTTTTTTTACAGTATTAGCCGTCGAGGAAAAAATACGTAAATATACAGAACTAGCAGGAGAAATAAAAAATATTTGGCATTCTAGGTCCGTTTATATAATACCTTTAGTCATGTCAGCTACAGGGGTAGCTCAAAAATCTTTAAAAAAATAATTTACTAAAATTAGATTTACCGGTTAATTTATACATAAGAATTCAAAAATCTATTATAATAAACACTTGTAATATTGTTAGAAAGTTTCTGAACACAGATATTTCAGGCACAATGCTGGTATTTTGAACCCGCGTTTTAAGCCTAATCCTTTATCCTGTATATCTGGATCTTAGGTGTTTTTTCCCCGGCATTAGACTGTTAAGTTTTTGTGTGACTATGACTGGTTCTATGAAGACTTATCTGGTTGTATAATGCTGAGGAGTGTGGATGGCCATTCTTCCACTGCGTACTAAAAAAATAATAGGTAACTAGTCAATTTGTAGACCATTTTATGGAAATTTTTAATACTTCAAAATAAAAAAAAAATATAGATATTTCGATATACCATCCATAGTCTTACTGTACCACCACTAGAGAGTTTATACTTCCATCCCATCACCGCATATCCCACAAATGGGGTAGCCAGCCGACCAGATGAATGCAATCAACATGCAAGCTGTTCTCTTCGTTCCAACAAAAAAATAAGATATTCAGGATGGGTGGCAAACCTCATCGCTGAATTTAAAATATCATTATGTAAATATAAAATATCATTATATATGGCAACAAAACATAGTTGGTTTTATTTTATTTAAAAAAAAATATTGACTAGGGATCTGGTTTCGACTTATAAAGTCATTGTGAAACTAACTGATTAGTCTATAATTATTAGTTTAGTAGTCTATAATTATTTATTTATTTATTTTATTCTTCACTGTACATTGTTTACAATAATACAAATTAACATAGAAAATATCATTTATACAATTCAATGTACAGAGGGCGAGTTTATCGCTAAAATGCGATGTCTTCCAACTAACCCATTAATTATTATAAGCGGTTCGATCCCAGGTGCCGGCAAACTCCCCTTTCACGATACAAGCTTTTAGCTTACTGTGGAAGGTGTATCAAGTTGTATTTGGGTTTATAACAAAACCCAGATAGGTATATCTTTAAAAAAAAAAGTAAAAAAATAAGTCTAATTTAATAAAAAAATTAAGTTTAACAAAAACTAATTGTGTTTTTTCCATATTGAGTACCTAAACAATATTAACGACATCTCAATAAATAAAATAACATTATTTTTTCGAACATCTTTTAGTAAAAGAAATTGCAATTTTGTGACAGTTGTGACCATATCTACTTTTAAAGAAGTTTTATAAGAATCAATTAAAAAAAAGTGTAGATATATATTTTCGTACATTCCGTCAAATTTACGAGCGGTAGACCATCCGACATGACCACGCCTTCCATGTTTGATAATGAGCTTTTGTACTTTCACGTTTCCGCTAACTGATATATTGCCTTACGAAAGTCCTGGCCAATATTATATATCATAATATGAATATTCTATTAGTGAGTGTGTCCCCGGAAGCTATATGTTATAATATAATTACTAACAAACCCCGCATAAATATTTGAGCATGTTCATATGTGTGATTATAAACATATTAAGAAGAAATCGTTATATAGTGATAATCTCGCCACTCGCCACTCTCGCACATCATCACATCTTTTTTTTATGTAAACTGCTCTGTTGATTTTGTTATAATTATGAATGATGATGTGCAAGAAGAATAAAATAAATAAATAAATATTATGTTTGTAAATCAGTTATAGATATATTTAACAAAAAAATTACGGGGAACAAATAATATTCTCTAAAATAACTTCGATAGTGGAAACATATTGAGTTGAACTATTATACAACTTTCAAAAATTTCTAATCATGTGATAAGTATGTCACAGAGGAGTTGGGAATGTTACCTAGGTTTAAAGAGTACTCTTAACTTGAGTC
Organism: Athripsodes cinereus; assembly: GCA_947579605.1. Taxonomy (NCBI): domain Eukaryota; kingdom Metazoa; phylum Arthropoda; class Insecta; order Trichoptera; family Leptoceridae; genus Athripsodes; species Athripsodes cinereus. Next base: position 4,414,736 of record OX388309.1, read on the forward strand.
GATTCATATGCGACGAAATTCTGTGTCATGCACTTCTAAAGGAAGTTCACATATGTATGTGTATTATACACAACATACCTACCTAGTTAATACCTTTTCAAATAGGTTGACTATCGGTGAGTGTGATCAATTGGAATGATTAATCTAGAATGGTTCAAATATCATTAACTAAATTTCAAATAGGTTGACTATCGGTGAGTGTGATCAATTGGAATGATTAATCTAGAATGGTTCAAATATCATTAACTAAATTTGTTAAAAATAATGTGTTAACATTCATCAATAGAATGTATTTTTTTATTTTTTTTCAAATTTACTCCTCATTCATTGCTTAGAAATTTGCAAATTTCAATAAAATCATTTTCATCAAACGACGCTTATAATTGAGCGAAGCCAGGTTTACCCAAACGTAGTGATGACTTAATATTTCAAATATATAATATTTTTTTAAATATTAAATTGTTATATATCACTGCGTTACATAAAATGAAAAATGTTATAATTTGTATGTAATGCAATGCATTTATGCAAATAACATGTAAAAGATAATAATATAACAATATAGTATGCGCCTGAAATCTAGGCCAAACTCATCTGAGCTCGACGTATTATTTATGGAACACTGATGGAATGTTTCTTTCACAATTGTTTACGGTTCATATTACAGTTGTTTGTATTAGGAATATTATAGAAAAAAGGCATTTAACTCGTTTTCCTTTGCAGCCTTCTGCAATATTCGGGCGGTCGATGAATATCCTTCAATTGTCTCCATTTACAGTATCAATATTTCAAACGTTATTTTTGCGTTACTAATATACCAAAAAGAGATCACTTGTTTGACGTAAAAAGACTTTAAATTTAAGATATTTGCAACTTCTCTAATTTTTTTTCAAAGAAACTGGAAAGATGAATGACCGAAAAGATTTATATTTGAAAAGTTGACAAACTATGAATTTCATATTTTACTATAAAATGTGAATGCACTCACATTTATTACCATATTTATCTCTTTTCTTATTCCTTTATCCGTAAACACTTGCCTCACGGGTATGTACAGAGTAGAAACCAGTACCCTCATTTTAGAGAGTTCTGGGACCACCGAGTAACATTTGTTGATGAAATTAATTAATTTAGTAGAGGGTACCTTCCTGCTGTACTTAAAATAGCTGCTATTTTTAACGTTAAGCGGTGTTATTAGTGTTGGTGTTAGTAGTATGGTAGGTAGGTACCTAATTATAATTATATTGTAACCTGCTATTATCATTAACGTAATTATTATAATTTGAAAGTAAAACCATTGCTGTTTTCATTATTTAGGCCTATTTAACTACCCTACTGTAACTTACCGTAGGTAACTAAATTACATATATAAATTATTACTTAGTCTTATGTTCGTGCTTACTTAAGGTTCTTCTTTCGATATATAATAAAATTATTACTTATTATGTTTTGTTTAATAAAATATTTAGTGCATTGTTTTTGTTAAAGCAACTTACTTATTAAGAAGTTGTTTTAAGATGATTTTGGTTTGTGTAATCTTACAAATTAATAAAATATTTTGTTCTAGTTTTGCAAAGATTTATAGTTGTGAAAATGAAGACGAAGAAAAACAAAGGCAATCTTAATTCTGCCGGTCACCCTATTATATCCTTTTACATTAGATATTTATATGTTTGTAAGTAATAATTAAAAATAGATCCGTCTACTGGCGGAAGCTGTAGTCTAGATTGCAAAATTACGTATAGGTATGTGTGTGTGTGTGTAACAAAGATGTATGATTGTAATTGAAAAAAGTTGTTATAATGTATTAAATGTATTTTTTTTCATATTCTAATGGCCTTGTGCCGTGTATGAAATTAACCATGTGCCACGGCTAGTAGCTTGATGCTTTAGAAGAAATAAATAATTAAATAAGAATCATAATTTTTTTTGTATAATTATGGAAATTTTTACAGTGTATTAAGTGCCACTTTAAGCTTATTAAGAATGCACATTATTGTTATATAATAGGTTTTAAGCAAACGTATTCTACGGCTGGTAAATAATAACAATAATATATATTCTATGATTTAATAATTTAATATAATGTATTGAGGTTTGTAATAATATCGAGATAAAATATAATTAAAGTAACATTTACATTAGTTCTGCATCTGTTTTCACAGTGATTAAGAACAGTAGGAAAAGAACATCGCAATAAAATAATATACCTATTGTAGATACCCGGTAGTTTCAAATAACGCCTTAATAATATTATTATGCTTATTAATAATGCCATCTAATCATATTTTCTTATTATGAATTTTATCTAGTTGGGTGATCTTATGAGGATATACATTGATTTTTTATAAAGCTAATTAAATTCTCCTCATATGAACACCCTCATGTTAAGCAATTTATAGCTTGCATTGCCAATACTTATACGTATGTCAATCAAACAAATACATAACTATAGGTTAACTAGCAAAGTAAGTGAAGCGTTAAGTGGACGAGTATGTGCCCTGAATATAGTCGCTCATTGGGAATTGTCTTGCGTTGGTCAGTCATAGATAAGCGATATTTATTTATTTATAGCCAGTTACACACTTCAGACAACACACAAAAATAAATACAAAAAATATCAACATTATCACAAGAAAACAATGCGTTGCCCAATTTAAAAGTGTATAAAAAATTAATTAATTGATATTATTCAATAGCCCATAAGGTTGTCATACAATATAAAATAAAAAAAATAAGTTATAAGAGATAAAAATAAACTGTGAAAATAAAAACAATGGTCATTAAGAAATTATTAAATATTGGAATAACACACAAGTGTCAGTGAGTTATACAAAACTATTGAAAGTAAAACAAAACGAATCAACATTACATTATAACACAATAAAATCAATGAAAACAAAAATCATGACAATTTACTTTAACATTCTAACCTCTCTTCTATTGCCGTCAACTATTTTTTTTGATGCGTTACATTAAAACTATATTCTATTTCCTTCTTACACATTTTATACATGCATAGAACATAGCAGGAATAGGATGTCTCACATGTAAAAAAATGTGAACAGTCTTTAGTTTTATATGTCTATGACGTCAATATTTTATTAATGATTAGCACATTGCTGGTGTGATTGTTGATTATTACAACATGTAATTGGTTCACTGGCTACTCCATTTTTGGGATAATATGCCGTGATGGTATAGCAATAAAATAAAATATAACAGTTTTATTATTATTGGTCCGTCGTTACTAAAACTGTCTTCTGCAAAATGCTGATTATTTTGTGCAACTAACAATCAAAATAAATACATATTACGTTCATACGTATTATCTAATTACAGTAATCATTGTGTCACTTTAATTACATGCTATTAACATTTTTCTCTTTCTCTGCTATGATATTAAGCGATGTGTCACACTTGTTTGTGAGTATTGAGCTAAACTTTATATAGGACAAACGCTTTTGTAATGACTGCATTCTTTTGGAATATTTCATTTAATCATCTACGACCTACAAACGAACTATTATTGACACAAATATTTAATTCTTTTCGAAAAGAGTTTTGTAATCGTATGTACCTTTAACACATGAGTTCGTAATAAAATACTGGTCCATCCATATACTTTAATTGCTATGTACATAATACAATTTTAATTCTATAGTCTAGTTATCAAAAACTCTAGCTATTGGATGTTTTTGGAAAGATGATATATCTATCTACCTATACTTTATCTAATATACAAGAGAACTTAAAATTAGGTGTAGGTACACATACATTACCATAAATATCGTGGTATTTGGTAGGCACAAAGTTGTTAATTAATTTATTTGTACAATATACAGCATTTGCCTTTTACAAAACATGATAAATTAAGCAATATAGCATAGTCTTCTTCTTATTTCATTTATGGCAATGCACCCGCAATCGAGTGAATTACACCTAGATTTCACAATAAAATGCATTTCACAAAATACATCTTCAAACATCAAAAAAATATATAGAATTCAGGTAAAAACAAATCACATCAACAAACAAAATGAGGTTTGATGATTTTGTATGTTATGTCTATTAGAGAAATTTTAAATGGCTAAAATCGGAAGATAATTAATTACCTATACGCTCAACTTTTCAGGTTTCAAATAATATTTTATACACGCAGTGACTTGTGAAACCTTTGGACTATTTTGGCTACTATAATCTATTTTGATTATAAGTACACGGTACAATATGAATCTAGTAAATCATGTTTGATTGCTGTACTAATTAACTTCCAGAATTTGTCCAGTTTATGTAAAGGTCTCAAATAAAAAGAACATGGGTAGTATTGCACTTTGCTCGGTGCATTGAAGTCTAACCGGTCTAAGAAAACTGGTCATCATAAAACGTGGACATAGATCTTGCCAATAATGTAACCACAAAGATCTTCAATCCCTTTGACCCCATTTAAGATGAAGAGCGTCCTTTTCGGACGTAAACTCGAATAATGTGGGTTTGAAACTGGAAAATTCTCAAGTGGTTTATTTTTGATGATTAAGAAATATTGACATATACACTATTGAAAATGGTTTTGGAAAATTGTCTATTGTACAATATAATTTATTTTATATCACCTTATTTGATAATTCTGTAAGTGCTTATATTCTGTTTATGGTCTGCTGGCTGCCCCACTTGTGGGATATGCCGTGATGGTATAGTAGTAGTAGTTATATTCTATATCGTACAATAAAGTTCATTATTATTATCATAGTGTTGATCTTTCACATAACCAATGAATAGTGTTGATCTTTCACATGACCAAAAACTAAATGAAAAAAAAATAGAAATAATAAATATATGGAAAATTTATTTTATACAATATAATATAATAGTTGTTCAAGAATACTTTATATCTTACTTAACTATAATTATGAAATAACATTTTTTTTTCTAGAATAGATATTCTTATGTCAAAGGTGATCTACTATTAAAATAATTTACTTATTTACTTAGTAAAGTATACAATAACATCATTATTTATTATCTTAGTTTGCATTCACGTGCGACCTTCCTTATGTAAAATCTATTAAAATAATAACATATAGGTATACAATACCTGGATAAATCTAATAATACTCGTATTACTCTGAATTATGTCTGTCCTTTTATTTGCAACTTATTCTAAGGCTGAAATTCTTAACGTTATTTTTTTTTTAAATTTAGTTATTGAGAAGATCATTAGACTCAGAACAAAGTTTAGAGGCTTGATATTTAAATATAGTAAAAGATTAATTGTCGAAGGGTGTTTGTGTTCACACTGTGAAAATTCATATTTAATCATTTATAAATAATTAAAACACTGTTATATTTTCACTATATTTATTTAAACTCTAACGTTTTCGCCCACTTCAATGGGCATTCTCAAGAGTACTGAAAGTGGGCGAAAACGTTAGAGTTTAAATAAATTTTAAAGTTTAAAAAAATAAAAAAACTCCCCTTTCACGGCACAAGCTTTTAGCTTAGTGTGAAAGGTGTATAAGGTTATATTTGGGTTTATAACAAACCCAGATATATCTTTTTTAAAAAAAAAAAAAAGAAATATAGTGAAAATATACCAGTGTTTTAATTATTTATAAATTATAGTAAATTATCATTAGACCCAAAACAAAGTTTAGAGGCTTAATTTTTAAATATAGTAAAAGATCCCATTAGAGCCAGAGCAAAGTTTAGAGCAGGGATGCACAGACTTATAGGGAACAGGGGCCACTCGGGAAGATTATAAGGTAAGGACGGGCCGCTATAAGAAAATTAACACTTAAAGTTTTAATTTCTAGAAATGCTCACACATTTAAATTTCTACCCCCGAGTCACCGAATTTTCAAAATGGTATAGGAATTTGAAATATTTCAAAAACTCCTCAATTTTCTTAAAGAATATTTACTCGAATTATATCGAGTATCTGGTACTTTTACCGAATATCCGATTACCACTGGTGTTGACATATTTTTATATTATTAGCGGGCCGCAGATATACCGACTGAGGGCCGAATGAGGCCCGCGGGCCGCGGTTTGAGCATCGCTGGTTTAGAGGCTTAATTTTTTTACTAGGTTATTTTTTTTAAAACGCGAGATAAGGTTTGGCATTGGGTATTATACCTTTTTGTGTTATTAAGAATGAAAGAAAATTTAAGCTAATTCAGTACCTACCCCAATATGTATGATCAAAACCTAGAGTCACAGATGTATGATTCTTGATAATTTGATTTTTCCAACATAAAGTACATTTGACGTCATAGGCAATCGGTTATTTTGTAAGTTTCGATGGGCTGACCCTCAATAAAACAAATTAAATATTTTTTTAATAAAAAAATTGGTGTAATAAAACTAAATTTGAAATCTTACGTTATTTCATTTTGTTTACATTTTAACATGGCAGAGCCTTTTACATGTAAAATAAAAATAACAATTTGACAGACGATGACAAAAATACAGCTTGTAGCAGCATGCACATAAATTGATTATAAATTATATAAGTATTCCTGAATGAAACTTAATTTGTAGGTACAAAAAAATTGTAATTGATAATTGAATATAAAAATTATTGAAAATTAGTTAGGATTATCGATTGGTTTATCAAAAAAGTTTTTTAACCTTTGTACATTATCGATATTAACTTACAGATTCATAATTGTAAAAATCCTGTTTTATGATATCTATTAAAAATATAATAATGCAATAACTTAAATTGTAAAATTATAAAACTGAGTACCTAATCAAGAGGAAAAACTAAGTTCAAATTTATGTTGATTTGTATGTGTATTAATTTTCATCATAAAAGTATATGAATAGATAAACATGAACACAATATAGGTTAAAACAAATATAAAATACATTTATTACACTCATTGATATTGACTGGTTTATTCATCATATTTTATTTAATGTATAGTTTAATTGTAGTAATTAACAATATATCTGCAATAAATACACACTGCACAAGTGCACACAGTTAATTCCTTTTATATTTCCTTGATCCTCGGTACAATATACATAAGATATTTCTGCATTCTATGCACCTACGATTATTTATTGTTTTTACTATCCCAATATAAATAATAAGGTTCGTTTGTGAATGAGTATATACATTTATATGTGAAAGCGTGGAAGTGGGGCCCTTTTTGTGTTTGTTGTGCCTTCCTTTTTATACCTGAAATCGAGTAAAGCAAATTTATTAAAGATTCCACTAACATTTAAACAAAGCCGATGAAATAAATAAATAATTATGTTAAATTCTTATACCATTTCGAAAATGTTGCGACAATGCTAGAAATTTCACCTGTAAAGGAAATCATCAATGGGAATCTGAGACCTAAAAAAATGTTCTCACTTTGACTTTTTCATTGTTGCCTAGTAGCCTGGAGGTAGTGCTCGGCCTCGTGAACAAGGGGTCCGTGGTTCGATCCCAGGTGCCGGTAAACTCCCGTTTCACGACACAAGCTTTTAGCTTACTGTGAAAGCTGTATAAGGTTGTATTTGAGTTTATAACAAAACCCAGATATATCAAAAAACAAAAAAAAAAATCGACACTCTCAGCGAACCGCAGTAAAATGATCATATGTTGACAGGTTCGCGGCGATAAAAAGCTTAGAGACAGCTGCATTAGATGACCCTTATATTAAATGGATATGACACATGTTAATAGTACAGTGAGGTCTATATTCAAGATCACACACATCCTAAAGAGGATAAATACATGCTATCACGGCATATCTAACTACAGCGATCATACAACTACTACTACTATACCATCACGGCATATCCCACAAGTGGGGTAGCCAGCAGATCAGCTGCATGTAAGAAACATGCAAACTGTCCTCATCGTGCCAATATAAAATCAAGACATTCAGGATGGGTGGCAAGCCTCATCGCTGAATTTAAGAAGTAAAATGTCTTAATTTTTTCGAACACCTGCCTTTTACAGGACACTCGAAAACTTACGCAGAAGAGTGGGAGACCAATTCTTTACCGGGTGCTCCACGCGATCATACCACATATAATAAACATTCAAGTAATCCTCTCCTTATCAAAAAAGTTAAGATATTGAGAATGGGTGGCGTACCTAATCCTTTTTCGTAGACATCAAACATCTTAAACGTGATTTCTTACGAACACCTGCTTTTTACATGACACTCGAAAGCTGAACTCGAGAGCAGAAAAAAATGGGAGACCAACTCTTTGCCAGGAATTTCAGACAGGATAAACCTATAATATGATTATTACCTACAATAGGTATGTTGACGTGCACGTATGTGAGGTTAATAAAAATATGATTTTAAAGAATCAAATACTTCTTGCGGCAAAGAATACTTCTACTTCTCTTTTTTCTGTAAATTTTCGAGAATCCTGTAAAAGGAATGTATTCGTGAAACATTACGAATAAGATAATATTTAAGATCTTCCATTCAGCGATGAAGGTACGCCACCTACCTTTAATGTATTAATTTTTATTAACACGAAGAGGACAACTCTGTTGGCTACCCCACTATCAAATTTTGAAATCAAAAGATAAATCTAGGCTTGCAATAAACCTGAATAATCTATTAGTTAGCAATAATATGGCCTGCGCCGTGAAGGAGGAGTAAGTCGATAGCAGCAGCAAATCCTTTCGGTCAATTTCTACTATAGGTTATCCAATAGTATCCAGTTAGAAAATATATATTGATGATCATAATTTTACGTATTTTTACATATTTTCCTTCACTGTGTACCGTAACAAGATATCACAGAAGCCATATGGGGGGCGAGGGGGTGCATCTTGTCCAGTGATTGTAATTTAATGTAAATGTATAATTATGCCATGAAATTCGACTATGTACAGGAATAAATCATTACAAATACAAATTATATTATAAATACAATTTGTACCCCTCACCCATCTCATACTTGGATACCCCATGATATCTTGTAGCGGTGTACAGTGAAAGATAATAAAAATAAATACAACAATGATCATCGATATATATTTTCTAACTAGATACTATTGGATAATCTATAGTAGAAATTGACCATCTTTTCCCCATCCCTCAGACTAAGAGTTAACCACAATTGAACTCTAGACGTGCTTATTAGTGGGCGTGTGATAAATCCAATAGGTCGCAGACTCGCAGTGCATAGCACACTATTGGCTATGGTCATCTTTTAATTAAGTATGCCTCTTAAGTAATGTTGCCATGGGTTCAATATACTATGACCCTATTCTTGAAAGAATAACAATATAATAAAAAGTATTCAATACATTATGTCACAAAAAACGTTTATTAAACTTTTAGCATAATTTAACCGTTGTTGTTAATTATATTAGCAAATATATATTTTTTTAATTAGACAGATGTGCATATTTGACTTAATTCACACTTTGCGAATTAATTTCGATGAGAAAAAATTGCGTTCAATCGGCATTGAAAAATGGCTATAAAAGTATTGATAAAATTCATCGATAGCACGTTCAAATAAAATTGTATTCATCAATTTGATTATTCATTAAAATTATAGTGCCAAGTTGTCAGTTTTGACACGAAACGTATTGTGAATTCTTTGTTTTAATATTTATTATAATTTTTAATTTATGAAGGTGTTTTCATAGCTTATACCTATACATTTCATTTCGCCCAACTGAAATATAAATTGCGCTCAACAAAGTGTACAGTTTTAATGATGAATTTTCGATGAAGCATAAGTGAATGAAAGAATTCCGCAATTAATGTGAAATTATTCGATGTGGATTGAACTAAGTTCTAGCAAAAATCACTGAAATTTCCTCTACATTCTCTATGAAATTGTATTGTGATCAATGTGAAATCGAATAATAGGTATGAAAGATTTATATATGGAAACCATCTCAAGGGGGCCGTGATTTCTCCTGAGCAGTAATATTTTTAATTGCTTCACAATGTAGTCGTCTAGGTCTATATTATATTTCTTACTTTGAGAAAATGTTAATAGTACCAATATCAAAACTTTACAATAGAAAATAGGTTTTATTTGCAACATTATGGCCCTTGCTGAAAATACCCCCATTATATGATTGCATTGTTATGAGATTCAAGGTTTAAACATTATTATTTATGTAATAACAAATATAATTACTCAATAAGTAACTAATTATTGTACATCACATGAACCAGGAAAAGTTGTTTCATGAGATTGATTAAAATATGTTAGTAGGTATAACTATCTTTATCTGATCTCATCATGGAATTTTTCTCAAATGAGTTGAGTTGGGGCGATAAACTAACGCTCTAATTTAAATTCAACGAAATATATAAGTGATCAACATACCATTGGCTAGATAAATGATTTAAGATGAATGACGAGTGAACACAGATGCAGATAGAAAGAAGTGGGAGATCTCAGGGGAAAGGCTATGTCCAAGTATGGGCAGAGAAGTGCTGAAGAAGGAGAGAAGAATAACAACTTTACTTACTAAATAACCGCTTGCTTGCTTTAAAAAAATCTATTCCTTTTTGTCCTGATCCAAAAGAATCCATGTCTTTCCCATCACTTGTTCAATGTTATCAGTCTATCTTTTTTGTAATCTCCCTACGCTTCTCTTGTCCTTCCACGGTCTCCACTCCAGGTTCCTAGGTGTCCATCTGCCATCCTCTCTTATAACTCTCTCCTATGACCAGCTAATTGCCAATTTACCTTGGAGACTTTATCAATTATATCTACAATCTTAGAATAACATAATATAAAATGTTTTATCCTCTTCTCAAAATCCGTCATCCTTAAGCAATATGATTTGTTTATTATAATTTACTTAGGTATTTATTTTATTATTCACTGTACATTGGTTACAATATTTCAAATCAATACAAATTATCAGTTATACAATTCAATGTATAGAAGGTGAATTTATCGCTAGAATGCGATGTTTTCCATCTAATTGGAGACCCTTGCAGGCGATGTCAGACACTAACTCCTTGACGGCCTTGTATCTTCCTTTCTAGTAGTATCAGTCCAAGCATTTCATACTACGTTAAGTAGATAATATAATATTATGTAGATCAGTAAGTGTATTATTTCTTCAGCAAAATGCCGGGTGCAAGAATATTATATATTGATATAGTGTCTGTTTGTGTCTGTAAATTGTTGGTATGGTATTTGTGAGGCTATGTTGTCATCGTATATAATATTATTATAATAATAATACAGCCAGTTCTGTTATATATATTACGACTAATACCACTACGGCTATGTATACTTATCATACGACCACCATTACACTGACTGCTTACTGCCTACAAACTACTTGTTCACTTTCACTATTACACCAATGTCTGATTGGTCATTATGGCAAACCACTACTCGCACTCAATCGCAACAGGGCTTGCGAATATTGTGTTAATGAACACTGCAGAAATAATTGTGTAGATCAAGAAATGAGTCATGAATATCATGAGAAGAGGTTTTTAAATAAGCACAGAGTCGCTGATGTGATGAGCACTTAAAGGGGAATAAAAGTAATGAAAAAGACCGTCACAGAATGAGTTGCTAGATAATTCTATAACGACATAAATTTGGGTAAATAAATGTAACAACATAAATTTGAGAATGACGCCCTAAGTGACATTTTGAAAAGGTTTTAAGAAATTTGAAAATGAATGCTTTCATAAAACACTGCGGGAAAGATACATGTATAGTTCACATTAGAATGGAAATCTATTTATATATGGGAAAAAACAAAATTGGTTTTAGTATTACTTAAAAGATTTTAATGATCAGTGACCTGATCTCGACTTCTAAAGTCATTGTCAAACTGATACATTTATTATATCCATTTATTATATAGATCTCTATTTATTTTTTATTTTACTATTTTGCACATTATCAGTTCTATAAAAAACAACAATTCAATTTACACTTAAAAAAATGTAGAAATGTGGCTAGCAAAAAAGTGGCGAAATTTAGTGATTTCTTCAATCTAACCAAATATTTATCCCATCATTGCATCCCGCAAATGTACGTAAATGATATTTGACTTGGTAGCCCTGTCTTGTTGTTTGCATGTTACACGGTACAAGATACTCTTATAGACACCATACATGACCTAAATATTATACTCAAGACGTCGTTTGATCAATCAATATTACAATTATTAATAATATAACAGCTAATTACATATCACCTGGTTCCCTGTCGTCCAGACCTATGGACAAGACAATATCCAATAATTAAGACAATATATTATTTCTTCCGCATAAAGTCACCGTGCATGTGGGTATGTAGGCAATCATTTGTCACGATTACTTTAATAATTAATGCGTACATTATCAACTATTATTAAGTATTTATTATTAGTTCCAGTTCCAGTATTATACAATCAGGAAAGATGGTATTAATGAAAGGAAGTGCATCATGAGTGGATATAAAACTCAGGATGTTTTTAGACGTTTTAATTATTTCGAAAGTATGTATTTCCTCAAAACATCGGCGTTATATTATAGTTTTTAACACAAAATATAACTTTCAATAAATTTATCATTCACGTGCAAGAGGCTCCCATTCGCTGAAACTTAAAAGGCATTATGAAGGTATAAGAAATCTTGGACATTGTCTTAATAGGACAAAAGAAAGCTCTCTTAGTAATAAAACCTGGGGCCAACACTTAGGAAACAATGAGACACATAGATAAGAAAATAATTGAATTTCCAATAAAAAATGGATTGATATGTGCAGCAAATAAATATCCAAAAATATGTGTCCCTAAATGAAAAGAGAACAGCTTGATCATGTAGAAAAAAAGATAATTAGGTGGAGGTGGGCATTTATCAGGCTAGCTTAAGGAAGACTCGCGACGAGTCAAGTCACAGTGGTTGTACCTACTATAGAAGTGTTTTATTTATAATTAATTTAACATGTACTTCCACCAAGAACCGTCGGTCGAAAAAATCAACTTCGTAATTGATTCCTTAACACTTATTGAAACGGAATGTCAGATATGAACTGATAGTGTAAATAAAGTAATAATTAGTACTTAAAGTATCTATGTAGGCATATCATTGTTATGTTCAATTTCTTGATAAAGATTAATTAATGGGACAATCACTAGCGATGTTTATGTTGTCACATACGCACTTTTGATTTATCAACAAATACCTATGGAAGAAATAGCGATTCTTTCCGAGTAATTCTACTTTACTGTACTTCCAATACAATAGAAGTAAAGCTTAGGTATATTATTTAATACTTCAAATAATCTTCAATGTATCTATTAAAGCATCATTCCAACAATCTATAAAACGGTTGGTATAATAGACTTAAAACATTTTTCCACGCGAGAACTGGTCGAGGTGATAGGTTTCTCAAAGTTGGGAAAGGTGTACCCCAAGGTTGTTTACTGTAACCAGATCCCTTTAACACAAATGGTGAACATATTATGAGAGATAAAGGCGATAAGGAGTGACAAATGGAGATAAAAGGTTTTCCAACCTAAGGTGTGCGGAAGATACGAATCTATTTACAAAAGTTTAAACTGAAATGGTAGAGATACTTTATTGAATCGAAAAAAAAGCTGCAGATGGATTCTGATTTCAAAAAAAATCCTTAACACTGCAGTGAAAAACTCAGGAGAAATTCAAACGATACTTTTTTTAAACCGGGAACATCAGTTATTCAACGCTTCTTATTTTTTTTATTAAAAACATTTATTTACCTAATATAACTGGAACAATTAAAATTTTGTTAGATTAAAAAATGTTGATTTAAAATTTATTCTTCTTCTTAAAGTGCCATGTCAGGTCCCACCGACGTCGGCTATCACGCTGGCGTAGGTTTCTCCGTCTTGCGCTAGCCGGAACAGTCCTTCCACCCTCTGGATTCCGGTCCACTCTCTGATTATTAATAAGATTAATAATTAATGTACTTTGTTACTATGCTCGTATGATGAAGATATTTTTATTATCGAATTCAAACTTATTACTCAATTCACATTTCGCATAAATATTCCAAAAAAATTAACATTCATATAATAATAGAATATTACTTTATCTCAATGAGAGTCCACTATTTTATTTATTGCTAATTGCCTTTTACCTGTCCTAAATTAAAAAAAATAGACTATCTGTACGTGACAACATTTGTAAAAAAGGTAAAAATAATAACCTTGGCTTCGTATTGATTATGAATACTAATCAGACATTTCTTCGTCGATGTGAAATTTCGACATTAAAATGTAATAATATTATTATGCCGATTCGTTAAGTTAATATACAATATATGTGTATGTCGTCACACAAGGTAAAATTATTTACAAACAGTTTGATCAAGATTCCACACTCGTAAAGGCGCCATTCCCACGACTAATGCGTTCGTTATGTATGTGGTATTCGAATTATTGCATTCACAAGTGCACGGAAGAATGAGTCTTATAGTGAAAATGATTTTGTTAGAAGTGTTGCGTTAATAATATTATTATGTACTGCAGAAACAACACTGCGTGAGTTGAGATTACGTTCATGATTCAGTTTTAAGTTGACTGTCTTGAGACTAGCTTGTTCCGCCTTAACGTCGTTACCACAATAACAACTTTTATATACAAAACGTCAGTTTTTGCGCGCGCATCGTCCGGAGTCCGCCGATATTCATAAGCGACGAAACAGGTGGACGAAGGGCCTAACCATAAACTTATACAAAAATCTAAAAAAAAACATTGATTTTTAAGTGTGATCGTAGCCGATAAAAAAGTAAATATATTTTAATAGTTTGTGATACATTTATATTTAAATTAATATTTACAAATTTTATATATCATTCGTGAATGTTTTGATTTTGAAGAGATTTTCATTTTAATTGAGCGTAACAAATAATTATTATAATCATAACATATTATCATGATTAAAATAGTGATTTTTGTACAGTGATTTATTGATACAAATATTTTTTATTACACAATAATTATAACATTTTATTCTTATTACATTTATTTATTAATATTTTAATTCAAAATGTATAATAGTTGTATTGAGTGCTTAATGCGGAAATTAATAATAAGAGTTTTGTGAAAGAAAAACGTTACATCACAAGTTATTCAATCGCATTAATAGAGAGAACAAGAGGAGTGACGATAATTTATTTTTATTCACATTTGTTTATTTATTTATTTTCTATGATTTATTGCAGGCTGTCTTAAGTCTCAATAGGCAAATAATATTATTACGCAAACCACTTTGAATACATCTAAGTAACTTTGGTATAAATGTACCTACTTTGCGGCAGAATGTTCCTACTTTGTAATAAATATACCCACTTTGCGGCAGAATGTTCCTACTTTGTAATAAATATACCCACTTTGTTAAAAATATACCTACTTTTCTATGTATTTACATACGTTACAAAATGTACCTTCTTTGCTGCAGAATGTTCCTACTTTGTAATAAATATACCCACTTTGTTAAAAATATACCTACTTTTCTATGTATTTACATACGTTACAAAATGTACCTTCTTTGCTGCAGAATACCTACCTTGTTATAAATGTACTCACTTTGATATAAACATACCTACTTTTCTGTATATGTACACAAGTAATTTGCTACAAATGTACCTTCTTTGCTATAAATGTCGTATATCTATATTATTACGGCATTTTCCACAACGAGTTTGCCAACAGTCGAACTCCATGACGTATTAAACGTACAAGTTGTCATCTACGTGGCGATAAAAATTGAAAGATCATTTGAGAAGCTTTGTTCCTGCTTTGAAATTTTTGTAAAACACATCCTGACATCTCGTTCAAAGATCCACGAGTCAAGTAGATGGATATTTTTGTATCTGGTATCATTAAACTGACAGCTGCGTAACAGCACTTATATATATATATTATTTATATTTTACTCTTTGTTAATCATTATAATATTATGCAAGGTATTGTTATAAGAATGATATAACAAAACCTGCTATAGCGACCAGGTGCAGAAATAACGCATCAATATTTTTCTTGTACCGAGATCATTTTGCTGTTCATCATATTTGATAGCTTGACGCTTAAAGCATAATAATATTATTGGTTTGCGTGAGGGAACCTTTACTTCCACGAACTTCTTCTTCTTTGTCTACCTTCAATTCTACGTTGTCTACCTTCTTGAATCTATCACGGCCTTCTTCAAAGTATGTACACTGAGAAAAATACTAACGAAATTTCACAACGAATCATTGGTACGTACTATCAGATTAGGACCAGAGATCGTACAAACGATTCATTAGTACGAATCTATAATATTAACTCTTCGCAAACAAATCATTGGTAAATTTACCAACAACTTGTTTGCGAAGAGTTAATATTATAGATTCGTACTAATGAATCGTTTGTACGATCTCTGGTCCTAATCTGATAGTACCGTACCAATGATTCGTTTTGAGTATTTTTCTCAGTGTAAATAGGTGAATGAAGTGCATTCTGGGAGCTCGTTAATCTGATTATTCCAAATAATTAGTATTTGACTTCTTTCACGTTTTATTTCCATTGCATTAGCCATAACAAATTATCATTTTTTAATGGTAGTTTCAACACATACTACAATATTCGCACAAACTATGTTCTTACAGCTACCTAAGCATTATTTTTTTATTGGTAGTTTAAAATTCGTTTACTACTATTACTATACCATCATGACATACCTACTAGTGGGGTAGCCAGCAGACTAACGGCAGATGATAAGCGTTCAGATTGTCCGAATGGGAGTCATGCCTCATCGCTGAATGGTAGATGTTAATTGTCTTGTACGTGAGGTTTTACGAACACCTGTTTTTTATAGGATACTTCACTCACAGAAAATTTGGAGCATCTTCAAACACGAAACGCGTTTTTTGCATTCAAGTGAATGAATTCAAGGTGTCGTCAATTTTTTTTATAGTTGATGATTATACATTAGTGTATTTGATAGAAATATCGTGATAGTACAAAGAGATTTGTTTTTGGGTGTTTGGAAAAAGAATATGTAGCAATTAGCCTTTTTTGTGTATCCAGTAAAATATAAGGTGCGATTCATTGTGTCGTAGAATGTGTTTAGTTAGTAGAATTCCTGGATGAAATTAAAAAAAAACTATACTTAATTAAAAATGATTTTTCTACCATATTGTTTTTTTATCGAGAGAAACGTTTTTCGTCTTTTAAGAACATTGTCAATCTCTGAGATTGTAAATTAACTCGTACGAAGAAAGACGTCTCTCTCGATTTAAAAAAAATTAATAAAGTAAAATTTATTTTAGTTCATAAAGTGCGATGGTATGTTTTGATAATGAATGGCGAATAATTTCTTTATATATCTTTCTAATGACTAATATAAAGCTATTTATATTATAGGTATATAAACTATAAACATTTAGATTATTTCAAACAATAGTATAACGATTGAGGCAATGACAACTAAGAATAATAGTCTATTCTATTCTATACTATCTATAAAGGCTATCCACTCGTCTACGAGTCATCAGCTCTGGGTGTTGCGATATTGTCTCCTCTTCCGATTGCACATACAATTAATACTTACATGTTGCTAGATACCTATATAATAATATATAGTTATTATTATATATTTTATTATTGTCTCGATTTGCAAAATAGACAAGTACCAGCTTATTTGTTAAGTTCACTCGGTCTTTGTACTATCCGTACGGCACCACGTATTATAGTAATGTCAATGTACTAGCGCTTTTTACTCGATTTAATGTATTGGTAAACAAAGACTAACATTTTTTTTTATTTATAGAGTCGACGTTAATTTTGTTAAACTCCATGTTTATATATGAAAAAAAAACACACAATTGGTTTAAGTTTTACTGAAATTTTTTTATTGAGTAGTGACCTGGGGCCGTAGACAAACCGTACTTAGCGATCGACTACTGGCGAACTTTTCGACAATCTACCTACATGTACCGTATAATTATGCGTTATTGTTGCAATTATTGTCGAAAATTCGTTTATAGTCGATAGCCAAGTGCGTGTTTGTCTAGGGGGTCTGGTTTTGACTTATAAAGTCATTGTCAAACTAATAATTTTCCAAATATAAAAAAATTCCCTCACCTTTTTGGAATTGATTTCAAAAGTGTCGATATATTTTTACTGTGAAAGAGGAGCAAGTTGTTGTATTGTACATTGTACATACCTATATACCATCACGGCGTTTCTAACAAATGGGGTAGTCGGCGGACTAGCTGCAAATTTTCCTTTTCGTGCCAATAAAAGGTAGGACATATTGTTGTATTATAAGTTTGTAAATTTTGTATTGCATTGTAAAAGTTGAAAAAAATAAAAAAAAAATACAAGAAGATCGTCCATCAGTGGGAATTTTGTGACTTAAAAACACAGCATTTCATCATCATCATCATCTCCGTCGGTCCCTCAATCCTGAGGATCGTGACCATCATGCTTCGTTCTGTAGACCGTTTGTCTCCATCTTGAGCGATCCTCCGCCATGTGAAAGGCTCCGTGTAGTGAGCTCTGTGTGGCCTCCTTAATTTGGTCGCTCCAAAATTGCCATGTAACATAACATAAAAAACAAAACTCCGCCAGGATTTTAGTTTGTTCTGAAATTAATTAACTATGTTTAATATATTCTCATTTTATTTACTCAGAAATACATTTATAAACACGCATTTCAATATAATAAAATTCTAGTTAGCATTATTATGAGATTGGCATTTTTACAGAATGAGGTTAGGAAAATAATATATTATATATAAACACGTTTAGTTCTAGAGTTAGTTAGTTGTCAGTTACATCATTTTGTAATAGATAATATATACTACTACTCTATTGGATATATAATTATGTATACATATCTATTTAACTTTATAACATTATATACCTAATACATAATATCATATACACACTAGAAGTACCTGTCACTATTATAATATTATGTATATTAGGTAGATATTATTTTATATACGCTTAAATAGTCAGGTGAGTATATATACATATACACACATATTAATATATTATTATTTACACTTTCATCTGTGTAAGAGCAGTCAAATATTGTTTCGCATTGTTAGATTATAGGTATTTTATTTCTGCTTCTTTTATTACTTTTTTGATGTGCAACGTTTGGTTTTTCGACGCACTCTGATAAAGTGACTTTTTCTAGGGTTCAACCTATTACATTTCTGTCTTTAATATCAGATGCATTTGTAAATCTGGTATCTATTAACTTTAATTTATTAAATCCCTGAGATATGAATTCGAATAGCTTAATTATTTTTCTGAATAATCATCCCTGTTCTCAGAAGACGATTAATATATAGTTTTTTTTTTAATTTTGAATATATATATATATATATATATATATATATATATATATATATATATATATTATACGTTTTTTCTTCTTCTTTTCTGCTTTTTATATTTCAAACTGTATTTTGGTATGTTAGCGATGGCTGCTTGTGTGATATGCTAGTGAGAATAGATGAATGAGCGGAATATGTGATACTTAAATAATTTACTTATCTGTGGTACATGTTTGTGGATGACAGCTGAGTTATGAACGTCTTTTTTCTATTTTGTAAACCATATTTATAGTTGTTATCTGTTATGTACTTTTACTAATAAATAAAAATAAAAAATAAAAATAAAAATATGACATCTGTGTTCTTCCTACATTGCTTCATCACTGAAATTTTCAGCAGTTCATGTAAAATATCAAATTACGTACTTCTTTATATCTAGTAATGACCTATTTATGTATGTAGTTCATTTGCACTATTCATCCATCAACCAATTTATATTTAAATTAAATTTTATATCTGTATAATATCTTGATAAATTAATATCTTGTGGTGTTCATGGTAAACAAATGATCTCGTATTCTCAAAGCAAAGTATTTGTAAAATATCACGTTTAAGAAATTTAACATCTTCAGTTCAGCGGTGAGGAATGCCACCCTTCCTGAATGTCTTAACTTTTATTGTCCTAAGAATATAACTTGCATGTTTATTGCATTCAGTTTGTCCGCTATCTACCCCACTTGTGCAAAATGCTGTAATGGTATGTATGTATTAGACATATTTTAGTATTAATTTGCATTACCTTTATCGTTAGCGTATATTTTGGTTATTAAAATTGATAAATCTTTATTGAAATTTGATCATTGGGTAGCATTTGAATTTACATAAATAAAGTAAACATTATGTTAATAATAAAATAGAAAGCATTAATTTATTATTATGATATTATTCATAAACTCAAACTTTCCATTTCCCCGAGATTCGTAGAGTAGTATTCTATACGTGTATGAATACCAAATACTGTATATTATGCTAAATATTTCTATACTCACAATTTGATAACGCGATAGTCAAAAATATTCACATCGAATTGCATAACACCATTACTTTTATGTTACACAGCATATATGAATTAATTATTTTATGGCTGTGCTCAGTGTGTACAAGTTGAATCTATGGGATTTTTGTATTACTTCTTTTGCATATTTTCTTCAATATATACCTCTAAAGGCGGTCTATGCTAAAACGTTTTATATGCTAAAATGACAAATTCGATGAAATGTTATGTACACCATCAAACTATTATAAATTGCTGATTGTTATGTGTTTTAGTTAATTTTACAACACAGTACGTCATATTTCCAGACACAATTTGAATGGTTTCGAATGTATTTTTTTTATATAACTTCCAAAAATTTACTTACATTATTATTATGGTTTGAATGAGCCGAAAATAAGTTGCAGACTGCGTCAAATTTATTTATAGTAAGGATAAACACTGTTAAGGTATATTAATTTGTTGAAAAATTACATATTATATCATGGCAAAAATTAACAAATTAAAAAACAACGAAAATATTATTTATTTATGTTAACACTCCATTAGTATTTTTATTTTATTTCGTGCAAGCAAATATAGGTACATTACAACTAAAACAGTTTTTTTTTTTTTTATATCAATTTCAATTTATTCAATTATAAACAATACCTCAAAACAGCAACTAAGGTTGCTGGTGTCAGAGGCGTGCAGTATTACAAATCTGGTAAAACAATTCATAAATTTAAATTATTTGATATTATAGTAAAATATAAGACACCAGAGCAAAGAATCACAGAACAGCAACACTATTGAAAACAAAAAACACAAAACACTATCACAAACATTGAGAAGTCATTACTAACTCTTGAATCCTCTTTCCAAACTCCTTAGGATTTTTACATTTCTTCAATTGGTCAGGCAAACTGTTATAAATCATAACAGCAGAGTACAAGAAACCATCTCGAACTTTATTTGTTCTGGGTATAATGTTTCTTATATTGTTTGAAGTCCGCGTGTTGTGTCCATGTACACTACTATTAGTCGTCAAGCTCAAGTTTGATTTCATATGTCCGTTTTTTATCTTATGTATAGTCTTGGCTTTTTCAGAAGTTATTAATTGGTTGAGAGTCATTTCTCCTGTCACTTTATATAAATCAATAGTTTTAGTAAATCTATTAAATCCATGTACGTTTTTCAGTTAGCAGTAATATTACAAGTTTTTCGTTAGCACTTAATATAGGTATGTTTTAAAATTGTACAAAGTTTTGTTCATTAAAGTGTGCATACATTAATCAAAAATATAACTAGATACCCCAAGTTTATAGATTTTCAAATACAAATAATGAAGCGCTCACGAAGGAGGAAAAAGAAAGGGGAAGAAAACCGTTACAGCAGAGTCAGCGTCTTATAAAAGGCTAAAATATTTGTATCTTGAATTTGGTCTTGGTATATTGATAGATATCCACCAATAAATAACATATATGTTTATAATATCATTTAAAAGTCTAGCTCTCTCAAGTTTATTGACAAAATAATGTTCCTTAATATGAATAATGTTTAATGATTTTTTTTCTAACACTATACCTATGTAAAAAGAATGTAGCGACACGTCAATCTATTTTCGTATGCATACCTCTTCGATATTCGACCAGCAATAAAAGAGCGTTTAAAATTCAGATCATTCACAGTTTCAAAAATGCGAATATATTCTTTATGAGTAGTAGTGTTTAGCTTTGAGGATTTAAAAAGATAAGAACATAATTCGGTACATCTCAAATTAATATTAGATTTGTATCGAGAGTTTTGTAAAGGCGAATATTGAATGAATATAAAAATAATGACTCATACAATAACTAAAAATTTTATATTTGAATATTAAATTTTTCAGATTTATTTTGGCTAAAATGTTAAATCTTCTTCGCCTTCGTCTTTATCCCATTCATTTGGGGTCGGTTCTCCAAGTCCTCATCTTCCAAGCTTTCCGGTCCCCTGCATACTCCGAACATAACTCTGGCTCCTTCAGGTCCTTGACAATTGTGGACATCCAGTTGGTCACTGGTATGCCTGGTCTTCTGGTAAAAAATTTAAACATCTCAACAAAATTGTTAAGTACTTATCTACATTTTATTCTTCAAAAGCTTCGATGTTCCATTTTGAATTTGAATTTAATTTCACAATGCTCAGATCGTACGACAGCGAAATCAGAGCACTAGAAATGTTGTGAGAAGAGGTAACTCAATGGGCGCCAACAACGCTCTGATTGGGAGCCTGTTTTCTGCCCTGCACTCCCAGAAGTAGTGATGAGGTTGATAAAGTTGTGTTGGTTGATAAAGATCTTGCAATGACTATATAGAAAAAGAACAACAAGTACTATCTGTTTCGCAATATCTTTCACTCGATGTGACATATTATTTTTACCAAAACTATTAAGTAAGAACAGCAAATCCGGTGTTTTGAATTTCTAATACCAGTTTTTTTCGCAACGTTTTCTTATTATGTATAATTTCCGCAAATGTCGTTGTTGCTTAGTGATAGCTTTATCAAAGTTTGACAGTGCAAAACAACATCGGTTGGTAAATACTTCGTATGAAATAGTTTAAGTACACGGTGTATACATATGTAATGGATGGGTGAATAACAACGCAATATCGTTATGAGTATTTAGACATGATGATTATAGGCCGTGTCATAGTGACATATCATTTACGAAATTATTACTTGAACTAACTTGAAACCCAGTCATTAAGTGACTAATAAAACTGACCAAATTTTAATGTTAACCGTAGTTTTCGCATTTTACTGGACTTTTGCACCTGCGTGAGAAGATATTTAGAAAATTACTCCACAGACATCTCATCCATACAGCCAACAGACAGTAGGTACAAACTCCTTTTGCTAGGAAATAGAAAAGGTGTTCCGATGCTTACGAATCGCCTTAGGCTAATAATTAGATGATGCTTTTGCAAAATGTCTTATATTTTACTGTAATTAGATTTGACTATTTAGGAACATGTTTATTATATGTTTTTAAATTCTTTATCGGATGTCAGGTGTAAACAGCTACAGGTAAATATTATATCAATAAATATACTTATTAACTAACGAAGTCTAATTTAATATTTATGAGGGAATAATATTGCAACTTGGAGACCTTACATTGTATGATTTACAATGGGTGACGTATGTTTTTACTATTAAATCGTTCAAGTATTTTACAAAATGTAATTTTATGCATTAATAGAATCATTGTTTGTATGACAAGGTTATCTTGTATTTTCTTTGTAAGGTATGAGTAGGTGAATATAATTTCATTTGTAGGTTCATAACAAAATGATAAATTTTCATATTATATTCTTACATCTTTGCCGGACACGTGTATTATAGTATAAAAATATTATTCAATTTATTTATTTATTCAATCATAAACAATACCTCAAAACAGCAACTAGGGTTGCTGTTTTGAGGTATTTTTATAATAACAATTGGATATTTTTTCCTTTTTTTGCCTATGGATATAATGACTGTCGCGGAAAATCAATAAAAAAGTTTTTTGCCAATTTCGTGGCATATTATTTGCTGTATGATTTTAATTAATGCATAAGAACGGCACTCTCTAGGAAGACGATCTATCTATAAATATATATAGTTTTTCATAGCAATCTTCTTTTTTATCTGAATATAATTTTGTGACAAGAAAGAGAGTCGGGGCCCTCGACGTTGACGATCACTTGAGAGAAATCTCGTCTGTTCAGAGCAGTACGAAACAGTTCCTCCACACCTCTCATCCCGGTCCACTCTCGTATGTTTTAAAACCAGGAAAGCTGCTTTCTTCCAACCCCTCAACGGTAATTAAATCTAATTATTATCAATTCATATAAATCTTCCACAACATTTCTAATTAATTGTACCGATACACAAAGTGTGCTATAAAATACCCTTTTTCTTTATACTGTTAAAATTTATAAAATAAACATAAAATAAATTATGTTTTTTTACATGTGTTCAAAACAAACAAAATATTTGAAATCGTCTCTCATTACATTTTTCATCAATAAGATTTATTTATCAAATATGATAATCAATAATAACATAATAATTAATGTGTTGGTTGCAGATCTCAATCATAGGTATGTTTGTCATATAATTAATAAAGTAAGGATGTATGCAATGCCTAATAATAAGTTTTTATTGACATTCGCGAGTAAAGTCCAGTAACATATTAATGCTTATTTGAAATAATCATTTACCTTACACTTATGATGCTAAGATGTAATTGCAAACATTCAAATGACGTCACTTGTACGTATAGAATAAAAATATATTTTTACCTATTGAACTAAAAAAAAAAACAATTATATTGTGATGTGATGAAGTTAAGTGTTAAGTGATAGGTATATTGATTAAATTTAATTTTGATTTTATTAATAATGTGTTGTCATTATTGTTGATGTTGTTAATGAAAAAATGTCTGTATATGTACACCCTGAACTTTCGACAGGGGCGTAAAAAAGATATTAATATTTATATTATTATATGTACTTATTATTATATATACAACCACGGCATATTCCACAAAATGGGGTAGCCTGCAGACCAACTGCATATTATTAACATGCAAGCTGTCCTCTCCGTGCCAATATAAAGTCAAGACATTCATGATGGGTGGCAAACCTCATCGCTGAATTTAAGATGTAAAATGTCTTAATTTTTTCGAAAACCAGCCTTTTACAGGACAATCGAAAACTTAAGGAGTGGGAGATCAATTCTTTACCGGGTGCCCCATGGAATATATGGGATAAATTTCTTTTTTTGTATTAAAGGCTATTATGGCCTTCCACTGTGTCAATAAATAAATAAATAAATATTATAAATAAAATTATTATACGTGCAAGGCTTTTGGTCAAGGTCAAAGCTTTTGAAAATCCATCTTTCCCATCATGGCATGTCTCACAAATGGAGTATCTAGCGAACCAAATGCTTGTAATATAAAAAAACTAATTATAAAATAATTGATCTTGAATTCATTGATAAATCAATGACCATTCTTTCATACTTGCCTGAAAATTGAAACGTTTCTCATGGTTTTTCTAATAGCAAAATTAAAACTAGCTGAATTCTATAATTTAAAAAGACTTTATATCGAATTACTTGCCTAAGAATTCAGTTACTTATCATGATAGCTATAATATTTTCTTTCATTTATGCATTTTTTTAATAAACCTAATTATTATTAATACTAGAGAACTCAAACTAGTAGATTAGAGATTTACACGTAATTACATTACGTAGATATTTGATGTAATAACATCAAATTTATAAAATTAGGCTAATAATCCTCATAATAAGTAAACGAAATATTACAAATGATACATAAAACAACAAAAGCCTTGAGTTGTAGTTGAAATATCACCGATTTCTACTACTGCATTGTTGCATTTAACATTATAATAATATTGCATACTCAATAACAGTATACAGCAAACAGAGTCGAGATGGATTATATAATAATAATGTTCTTGCCTCAGGCACAATGGACTGAGGGTACGAAATATCGAGAGTATAGGTCTACATAATATGATATATATTATAACCTTAAAATATGTATTGTGACTAAATACAGAATGTGAAAATTTGAATATTTACTGAAGTTTGACGTTTTCAGCACATATAAACTTGTTTTTTTTTTACGTGTATATCTTGTACTAGTTTACATAATGGATGTTTGCAAAAGAATTTCTTTATAAAAAACGCATTTCTTCAAAAGTTAAATTGATATTTTTTTAGAAAACTCAATGTTTGATCATAAAATCATTCTATGTAAGAAGTTTTACTATGAAATCATTCTCTGATGAATGGAATACGTTTAAAAAAATCATCTTTAGTCTATAAAGCCTAGAATGTATTGATTTAAAAATAAATGTATAAAGAAAATTTATCATGATTATCTTAAAGTAATTAATATGGTTTAATAATTATTAAAGATTGCGTTTATTAGATTGTTGTTACGATTGTGTTCTATTGTTTAGTTAGTGTAGTGATAAGACTAAATCTGCAAATGGATGCCCCAAGGGCAAAATATCTCCATTGTTTCGGCCCTGATAAAGAAATCACAACCTTACGACCATAGATTATTGTAAAGATAGAGATGAGCATTTCATGCATGTTTCAACATCATCCACCATAGACAAGACAAAAGTAAATTAAGTATTTAAACACTGCAATTATTGTCTATGCTTGATGCATATTATTGTTTGAAGCAGTTAATAGCAAAAAAGATGGTTGTTAAGTCATAATATTGTTATGACTGGATGTTATTGCGACAAAAGCGCCGTTGTGTTGTACGTTTCCGTGATTTGCTAACTTTACTTAAACGTTGTAGTTTAATCCAATTATTAATACCTACCGTGTATTGTTAACGCAATATTTCTTGTATGGTTGCAATAATATGAACTACCTACTTAACATTGTTAGTATGTAATAGATATGTATTATATTGGTATATATATACTTATGTTTTATTTTTGTCATGTTATTATTTATTGCAAAATTTCTAAATATTTAATGTACTTTACTTTTACTAAAGCAAAGTAAGTAATGAGCTGTAATGTATCCCAAATGCTAAGAATGAAGTAAAATATCTTTTGATCAATTTTATCTCGGGTTTGAAGCAATGTGATGTATTTGATTTTTTGTTTACAAACCGCTACTTATATGATTAATCTACTCTTTACATAATTGACTCATCTTCGTTTTTTCAAATTTATTCTTATAAAATTTCTTGTACCTTATCATAATTTCTTATATTCCACATATTGCGCTTAATGTATCAAAAAGGGTACAATCTTTTAGTTAATTTAACCAACAGCCCGTAAGAACTTCTTTAATGCTACACCAATTTTAGTAAGAGCATTAGAAATATCACAAAAGAATTAATTACTAAGTTGCCCGTAGAGCACTCAGTGATGAACAGGGGGGCTAAAAAGGCCACTTTATATGAATCATAATAGGATCATATTAGGAATTGTAAAACGATTTAACGGCAACATTTCACCAAATATGAATTGCTGAATGTGGCCCCCTGGTCTCTCACTCTTTTCCGCAATAATTTAAGAGTCCTGTAAAAGGTAGGTGTCGAAAAATGAAAGAATATTTTTACATCTGAAATTTAGCGATGAAATTTACTACCCATCCTGAGTGTTTTAATTTTAATGCTAGCACGAGTAGGACGGCTTGCATGATTATTACATGCACCGAACTGCTGGTTACTCTGATCGGTGTGGGATTTACCGTGGTTGTATAGTATTTGTAGTAAGTTATTATTACAGCACTGAATGATTCTAATCTTGTTTTCTATATTATGTTTTTTAAACTGAAAAAAAATTGAGAATATGAATGAATATACAAATAAGAAATCGTAGTAGAATTTCATTGATAATAAAAATATTATTATCATATTACCTATGTCAATCTAAAACACATATAGGTTGAAGCATTCGTATCTAATATAAGTAAATTTTTCAATGAAACATGACTTTGTAGTTTCTAATGGCATAATACAGGTAAATACTAATGTAAATAGACTTACAAGTCATTGGTTGATTAGGTATATAGGCATATACCTGGTTAATGTATCAATAAGCAAGTACAAACCTACTTGTTAGCATTTTGCAATATTTGCTAACGATCACCAGAATGGTATTTAACCATTTAACTATATTCTGCAAGTGTCCATTTAACTTACTACGCACACTCATAAATGATAAGTAACTTGGTAATTATAATAATGTCGATAATAGCGTTTATCCAAGACCCGTAAATTTAATTTTAATTTTTACTAGCCGGGTGAAGTCCGAAATCAATTCTTTGTTTTCTATATATGTACAAGACATGCATGGGTAACATTATTGTTGGTAAAATGATAGGATGGTGATTTTCTGAGTAAGATTATTTCTGAATAGTTTTCGAGGGTCCGCAGTAAAGGTCAGGTGTCAAGATATTTTACATATTTACTTCAGTGATGAAGTTTGCCACCCATCCTGAATGCTTTAATTTGTTGCCACTTTGAGAAAAGTTTGCATGTTTATAACATGCAAACTTGGTCCGATGGCTACCTACCCAGCTTGTGGGATATGTCGTGATTATATAGTAGGAATAGTTTTTTTTAAATGCCAATTTATTTGTACCTAATTTCATCAAAAATCTATAGATCAATTTTTCAACAAAACACTTCATTCTACGATTTGTTTTAAAGTTTAACTTTTCTCAAGTTTCAATATTTTTTCATTATTCTAAGAAAGAAAAAATTCCAAAAAATCGATATAGTTTTCTGAAAGTGCAGAACCTTCGTTAGTTCCAAAATTGATTTGGCTTATTTTGATGTTAGATTCCACAAATTAATACAAATACATTCAGATAATATATTTACTTTAAATAAGTAAACTGACCTCGGGTACATGTATTAGTTCTCCAATAGCGATTGAATATTTTGTATTAATGTTTTAATAATAATCGTCCGACTAGGTGCATAAACCAACCGTGAATCGAATAAAATACCTTCTGTAAAGTGTTAACGACCCTCAGCATCGTGTATTGAACCTTCGATATAAAGATCTCTCTTCCTTTTGGAAATATTATAATTATTATTTATTTATTTACAAAACAACACCGGCCAATGACACTTTTTAAAGAATTACCCGATGTACGTATATTTTGTAAATATATACCTAGCTATAATACAAATACATATAATGGCATTCCACTTGGGTCATGGGTTTTTCATACAATAAACAAGTCTTTACACTGCGGCATCATATATCTCATCGTTGAATTGGAGATACTAAAAAATATCATCTTTTTGACGTTTTCCTGAATACCTGCATTTTATAAGAGTCTCAAAGATTTAAAAATATGAGTAAGAGATAAATTTTATTTCGGGGACCGCTGATAAAATGAACTGTGATGTCTTGCGTAATAGTCTGACTAGAAGTATACTTTATTTACTTTGCAAAAACTTATTTAGGAAAAAGAATCTTTAGAGAATAGTTTGGGCTAATTTAGTAGATTTATAATATTGTAACCAATGATTAGTGAAGAATAAAATAAATAAATATTCTTTAAAAAAAAATTCACCTTTCATCTATTTACTACACATAATGGACAAAATAGATGTAAAAAAAAATACTAAATGTCTCATAGCTGAACTCAAAGTTTATCTTCTTCTTCTTATGGCCCGCTAAACTTGGATTTCGAGGGTCCGAAGCTATGCTTTTGCGTCGTCTGTTACAGATTAAACTCGCCCTCTATATTTTGATTGTATCTAACTTGAATGTTTACCTTTTGTGTAATTGTTTGTAATCAATGTACAATAAAGAATAAATAAATACATAAATAGTATGTTGTATTGGATAAATTGAAACAAGCATTTCATTCAAAAATATATATATTCAACAACGCGAAAGAGACTCTTTCGACTTCTTTAGTCATTGTCAATCGATTGTCTCCCTCGCGTTGTTTAATCCATGGTAGAATGAAACGCTAGTTTCAATATTACTCTATTATGGAGTTCTAAAACTTGTGTACCAACACTTTAAAATTAATTATGTAGGTATTATTTTTTATCAATATGCACTTGTTAATTAATTGTTAAGTACTTGATCGTGTAAGAAATACCTTTGCCATTGAAATAGACCGTAACGTGCTTACAATAATATTATAATAGGTATACCTATATATATTTACAATGGTAGCTGGTTGCCTTACGAGTGTAATGGAATCAATCTTAATATTTTTGTGTTTAATATCTCTGCAATACTAGCTTATTATGTGCTAGATAAACACCAAAGAAAAAATGCACTCATCATCATGCCGGTTTTTTGCGGAAAAGATTGATCGTAACTTAGTCCTATCTTTGCAACATTTTTCACCTCGTTAACTGGCATACTACTTTTCATCCACATTCATCCATTTGACAGCATAATTCACTCGATTGCGGGTGCATTTTCATAAAACTAAACATCCATTTGACAAAAACCGCTCGAAGTTATTCCATCTTCAAGTTATAAGTTATTGTTTAATGCGAGGACGTGTTAGGGTTGTATTTGGTTTAATCATATAAAAGTTCTCTTCGTATTATATGCGGAAAAACAGAAATTAAATTAGAGCGCCCTTGAGGTGGATTTTTTTTTCACAAAACGGCGCTTTACAAATCATCCAAATAATAATAATAAAGGCTGAGAGAGGAAGGCAAAAATAAACAAAGTACCCTTGAATATTAAAGTTATTAATACCCGAATTTATTTACGATGTCAACCACTCAAATACGAGTGATTTAAATACAGAACTATAATTTTGTTTTGTGGTCATAAGTAATATCCGTTTAACGCAAAATACATTTTATATATTAAGATTTGATAAAGATACTTGTAACATGTAATATTACGTACCTACATATAAACTCGTTGTAGAACTATGTATATAAAAACGCACATAAGTATCGCGTTATTTCATAATGATATTCTAGTATTTAATCTGATATTGGAACTTGTATAGGTAAATCTAGAATATAATGGTAGGCAGTTCATCTGTACTTTTGAGCAAGTGAAAAATCCAGTAAAATACATAGGAATCGTGTTTCAAAATTTCAATTTGATTTTTTTTAATTGTATCGGTGAAAACGTAGGTTGAGTACACCACCTACACTCAATAATTAGGTAAATTGAAATTGATCAATTGGATTGATAATAACCTGATAAGTCGAAAGACGCCTCTATCACGATTTTTTATAATAGAATTAATAGTAGAAAGAAACACTTGTTTCAATTTCCTGAATTGAAAATACTTGTCCAAACTGATGATATAACCAAATTGATATATCTTTAACATCTTTACGATGAGCAATAGGTAGCCTATCTCGTGTGGGTGAAGTCGATAAGCAACGATATTCGAACTACTGATCTTATATTCAGGAGTTAACCAATACACACCATGTCGTCGGGTGGGTATTGATTATATTCGACAATTATTATCGAACGCCTAATGAATTTGTCATAATCTCGTTGCTTCCTTTTGTTATTTTAATCTGTGCATTATGTATATAATTATTTGAAGTATTTTTATAGAGAGGGTAAACATAAATGCAGTATAAATGATTCCCAAAGCCGGTCAGTCTTTCAGACTAATGAGTACACTGAGAAAAATACTAACGAATCATTGGTAGGTACGTACTATTAGATTAGGACCAGAAATAGTACAAACGATTCATTAGTACGAATCTATAATAAGTAAAAAAAAGTTGATAAATTTACCAACGATTTGTTTGCGAAAAGTTAATATTATAGGTTCGTACTAATGAATCGTTTGTACTATCTTTGTTCCTAATCTGATAGTACGTACCATTGATTCGTTGTGAGTATTTTTCTCAGTGTACCTAAAAAGTTTTTTGTTAAGTAAGTTCAGTTGAAAAAAGTAGTACCTCGACTTCTGTGATATCTCTGATATAGATGCAAGTCCTCAATGTAGTTAAAAAAGGTTATATTGACCAGAAAAATAAAGGTATTACAATAATTATATCACCTGATCATTCATGAACGGAACAATATAACTGTTAAACAGTTAACTGGCAAGTTTTGTAATCATTCGATGTGAATATAATATATAAGTAAGTACATATTATTTTTAACATCTATAGCTGATAGATGATAACCCATGGGCTATGTTATGTAATAATACTATACGGTGTAGATATTTTTACATTAAATAATTTTGTATGAAAATGTACAGGGCCGTATCACGTTATCGACATGGAGAGTGAATGATTAAAGGGTAAAAATGATGAATTTTTTTTCTTAGGATAAAAATTATTTGTCAAATAATTTATTTTACAGTTTTTAAGCGTCTGTCACTGAAGATGGATCAGTTCCGAAAGGCGGCTGTCATTTTACTAAATTATTGTTTTACTCGATTTGTAAGTATGAACTTTCATAGTGTTAATGCCGAAAAAATAAAATCTTTATGTTCTATTAGAATTGCGCATTCGCTCTGTTTCTTTCAAGTTTTTGCTAATCTCGTTAATTCAACATATGTGCCACGGCTCATATCCTTCATCACTTGATACATGTAGGTGTTTCTTGGTCGACCTCTACAATTCCTGCCTTTGGTCATGCCCTCCAACCTTTGGCCAATCCAGTTCATAATGGCAATTTCTTTAAGTAGTTGCTTATTTTTGTCTACTCTAATCAATACTTCTTCGTTTTTGACATATTGCGACTAATGGATGAGGATGCATCTGTAGCACCACATCTCGAAGGTAGCCAACCACCCGCTTTCAATCTTGCCGGTGGTTTACGTCTCAATGCCATACGGTAGAATGAAAATTTATAAAAAACCTTTTTAAAAATAAGAACCTAAATTTATTAGTCATCGATGTGAGAAGCTTCATAAAATTCATTATGGTAAATTGTTAATAATTCAATTAATAAATCGTCTACATCACATTCAAAATAGATAAATGCGACTAATTTCACATTACTTAATTTTCTCTGAGACCGTCACTGTTCACTGCATCTTGTTTCATTCACAAGAGGTACCAGCATATAGACATTACGTTGATTGTGCGTTACGTAATGACAGAATGCTGTTACAGTATGATATAATATTCCGATAATAATATTACCTACATAATATACACACTGACATGTACTCCATAATAAATGAGGGAAAGAGAAATAAATATACGAAGGTTTACATACAATGATAATAAATATCAATATTAGGTTCTTGTAACAGAAAGAGATGGCGTACAGTATGTTATTGTGGTGGTTGTATTGTGACCTTAAAGGTTTCGCCTTTACCAATTTTAATCATTTAAATTGTGGCGCAAGAATCATTGCGTGGAGTTGTAATTTGGTACTTGTTTGTACGCATGCTTAAGTATTTCTTATTTGATAGACAGCTACATATGGACATACTGTAGGCAAAGAATACATATAAAATTTAAATTGGTTAGAGTTTTAAAAGATTTGCCTTAATTTAACAATACCTATTGCTAGTAGTAATTATAAATTACGACGTAATTATTAACTATTCGACAACGAATACCATGGTTTTTGATATTTGTGTTTTTCTAGCATAGTATTTACGACTATTAACATCATTCTCTATGGAGTTCCTGGTTTAAAATAGTTCTCCCACTCTTTTTTGTAGATTTTTGAGTGGCTTCTAAAAGTCAAGTGTTAATAAAACCTCAGTATAAGATAATTGACATCTATCATTCTGCGATGAGGAATCCATCATATATTTTTTTTATTCCTGTGGAAAAGACGCCCTACGTATTTATTGCAAGCAGTTGGTCAACTAGATACCCCACTTATGGGATATGCTGTAATGAGGATTAGTTAAGATTTATACTTTAATTTTAATATCTTATAATTAGTTTTATCTTAAGTTATAGTCTAAGATCCGGTGTAGGCAAGATTTGCTTAGTGTAGCACTTCGGATTAAAATAAGTCCCCAGATTTTTCGTTTTTTGAGAGTCAATAAAACGAAGAACAAGTAGCATGGAGTTTCAAGCTTGTATTTCAAAGTTCAATATAGCATTATCAGCCTCCTAAACTTCTATTAAAAAATTTATTCAATGTAAAAACGAGATGAATGATTAATTATATAAGAACTATTTTGAAACCTTTTCAAGGTTATTGTCCTCTTAGAATGATCATTATAAGTAGGTATATTTAGTTACTCACTTATCAATGCAGCAAGTCCATTGGATATTTCGATTAAACTAACGGTTATATCTTCCCACAAAGTATATCAGTTGATGTTACGTAATTTTCTAAGAAACTGTTGCATTGGTCAAGAAAAAAAAACATTGTACCTATGTGAAACAAGTTTAATTGAAACCTTGTAGGTAATTTTATTACGTTTTTAAATAATACCCATTTTACACGTGATTGTATCGAAAATAACTTTTGAATTAATATAGTATTTCATTTATTCATTAGTTTTTTTTTTCATTCATACCATTACGGCATTTCTCCCTAGTGCGGTAACTAGTGGATAAACTGCAAGAAGCAAATATGCAAGTTGTCATCTTTGTGGCAATAGAAGTTAAAACATTCAGGATTGGTGGCTTACCTCGTCGCTGAGCTGAAGATGTTAAATGTCATAAAAAGTGATATTTTATGAATACCTGCCTCTAACAGGATACTCAAAAAGTAACAGGAAATAGTGGGAGACCTAATCTTTACAGGTGATCCTTTTGAGTTTACCGGAAACTCCTCAGTTTTTAGTTTGGAATATTTTTTTATAATTATTTTTGGATATTTAAAATGTAATCTTAAGAAAGAGACTACTGCTGTTTTTGGCTTATGAGTTTTTCCATTTATATTAATATTAGTGTTTATAAACTACCCTGTGGTGTCCCAGGTAAATAATAAGCCTTCTACTCTTTTTTGTAAGTTTTCAATTGTCCTGTAAAGGGGAGGTATTTTTAAAACATTTTATGTGAGATCAATTCAGCGATGAGATATGCCATCAATCCTAAATGTCTTAAGCTTTGGTTGGCACTAGGAGGACGATTTGAATGTTTTTATATACAGTACGCTGGCTACTTCACTTATGGGAGATTCAGTAATGGTATGAATAAAT
Organism: Athripsodes cinereus; assembly: GCA_947579605.1. NCBI lineage: Eukaryota > Metazoa > Arthropoda > Insecta > Trichoptera > Leptoceridae > Athripsodes > Athripsodes cinereus. The sequence goes on from OX388309.1 coordinate 4,449,684, forward strand.
TAATGGTAATTACTAATTTCTTTATTGATGTAAGATAAAATGACATAAGACAAAGATAACCTTGAATACTTAACAATTATCGTTAATTTATACACCCAGATATTTATCACTCATTTTACCTTTTCTTTTGTCATAATTTTATGTGTATTTACCAACCCAACACATTATGCAATCGACTCGTGAATGCATAATTTAAATAAACAATAAAATAATATTAATTAGAATCCCTCCAATGGCTAAATAACTTCGTGAGAGATTACAATGAGTAACTACAGTATGGTATTTATTGTTATTTTGTTCAGCAATTAAGTAAGCCGCAAATTTTCTAATATCTCATTATATTGAACGTGCTGTAGAATATTGTCTCTGTTTTATACTTGGTTGTTACATAAGACATGTTATAAGAGATTTTACATATGAAACCGTTGAAATGATTAAATCTTCTTTTAGGTAAATGTGTAAATAAAAATTCCGTTCCGTTCTGGTACGGACACTTATGTATGCAAGTGAAACTTGGACGTGGTTGAAGAAGGATGAAAGTGAAATAAATGCCGTGGAGATGCGTTCATTGAGAAGAATGGTTGGTAAAACGTTGCGGGATAGAGTGAAGAATGAGGATATCAGGAGAAGGAGCGGATGCGAGAAGAGTTTTGTGGATAGAATGCGTGAAAATAAGTTACGATGGTTTGGACATGTGGAGCGAATGCAAGATTAAAGGATGACGAAGAGAATGTATTTATGTGAAAGATGGGGTCTGAGGAAGCGCAGACGGCTAAGAACCACGTGGCTGGATCACGTGGATCAAATCTTCAAGGTCGGCCGCGTGTTGAGTAAGAGAAATCAGCGTGCATGTATGAGAAACTGGATGAATGTGGAGGAAGTGAAAGAAGTTTGTAAGAATAGATCTATATGGCGTTCCGTTCTCTCTGCCTACCCCTCCTGGGACATGGCGTGAGGGTAAAGAGAGAGATAATAAAAAGTATTAAAAATTTCCATCCTTTAATGTGACGTCATTTAGAAATAACTCAAGTTCGCAATGTGCATTATTTTATCAATAATAAAATATTTTGTTAGAATGCGTTTATTGTTTTAAATGTGCATCAAAAATACCACTCGTTGATGTTTTTAGGTACAAATTTAAAATTAGGCATCGTTGTTTCCTCACACGTTCGCGATAAATAATATTATATTTTATCATTTAGTACAATAAAGAAGATAACTTTGCATTCTAGTCGCGACCGGCTAATTACCATTTCTCAATAAATACACATACAAATATATATGTTTAAACGATTATAAAATTAACACTAATAAAGTTTTTTGTAATAGCAATAATACATACATATTATATCCAGATGTAATGTTGCTAGATTTGTATTGTTGCATATTATAAGTATATAGTATTGGAATGTAGGGTAAGTGCTTGTAGATTGGTATGGTAATTTCTGACATGAATTTTACTGTAGTGTTATATAACATTATGTTAACACACACACACACATTAATATTAGATACATATACAAATATAATAATATTGTTAGGTTTAGCATATAGATATCCTAGATAATTTTTCATATTTAATTAGCAACTGATATTCCTTATCCACACTTGCGTGATAGTAGAATATAATCATTGTTTTCTTAAATAATAATTAACTACGCTTTGGTTTTTACTATATTGATTTGTAAATTACTATTGATAATAGTGATTGTAGATACTTTCTTTTAGTCATCGATCGGAAGACATTTTGTTGGGTTTTGAATAATAAGTTTGAGATATATATCTTGCTGCTCTTTATAGCGGCGAATTTATTTGACTATCAAACGTTTCCGTAACTGCATTCTTACCGAGTCATATTTTTTTGAGAATTGTGTCAAGGCTCCAATGTTCAATGCGATGTAAAAAATAATATTTATTTTAGGTAAAATAAATTTTTCTTATTGTAAAAAAATTACCCCTTATTTTGTTTAACTCACTTATTTTGTTCCATGTAGTCTTGGGCAAAGATTATGTCTTCCCTTTGTTCCTGTAATATTTTAAGTAGGTATTTCGCAAAATATTGGTATGTAGGTATTCATAAAACCACTACTACTACATGATCGCGGCATATCACAAATTTGGGGAAGCCAGCGGACAATCTACATGTAATAAATATTCAGATTGTCATCTAACATCAACATATCGTTGCCTAACATTAATGTCAAATGTTTAAGTGAGCTTATTTTGAGTAAATTCCTTACGATATTAAAATACTATAGTATACTTTAACCTCACGCCGTGTCACAAGTGTGGTAGGCAGAGAGAACGGAACTCCAAACAGATCTATCTTTACACACTTCCTTCGTTTCCACTACATTCATACAGTTTCTCATACACGCATGTCGGTTCCTCTTACTCAACACACGGCCGTCCTTTAGAATTTGATCCACGTGATCAAGCTACGTGGTTATCGAACGCCCGCGCTTCCTCACACCCTTTCTTTCAGACAAGTATATCCTCTTTGTCATTCATTCGTTCAACATGTCCAAACCACCGTAGTTTATTCACGCGCATTCTGTCCACAACACTCTTCTTGCATCCGCTCATTCTTCTAATTATTATATTAAAATACTATATTTCTATCCAAATTTTAAAATAATTACTGTTGCAAAAACCTTCAGCGCTTAGGTTTTATAACTACGAATCGTACTGCATCTTGACTGTTGTTAGCTGTAACCATTCACCGGTAAATTTCATAATAGGGGTAATACCATTGAAAATAACATACATACATACAAGTTAGTATTACGAATAATTTTACTTGTAGTAGAAACATAGAAGTAGTAACGTTCCGTAGAGAATGTAGAAAATGTAGATATCCGCAGTTTAGCCTCCGCCTCTTCTCACTATGATGAAATAATTATAAAATCTACCGCTTAATTTGATAATATTATTTTAGTAAGTTATTATTAAAATTCCGCAATAGTTTGATAACTAATTATTTATAAATTGCCTAGAAAAAAATATGTGTTGTCAAACGAGGGTACGGAACTAGGTCGTTAATTTGGTACATTCACCTACGCGAAAATAAAATGTTATATAATCTTCCATAATGTGACTTATACAAGAATGAAAACATAATTATACAAGAATGTCTTTATTCACATATGGTGACTTACCTCTTGCTGGGTGGGTGGAAAAAATGGTCGTCAAATGATTGTTTCAATAAAATATTGGTATCTATCAAATTCATAATTATTTCATCGTGTAACCGCACTAGTTTATTTATTTCTTTATTTACGGCATAATAGCCTTTGATTACAAAAAATATTACAAGTATAAAGTGGACAATTTTACAAAATTCAAAACAATGAAAATATAATGACTATCTACAATAATCTTGATAAAAATCTTTATAGACTCTTCTTCATTCCACCATTAATAACTTTTTTCAAAGATGTTTGGTGATTCATTAAAAAAAACTCATTTTGTCATATTATTAATTCCTGATTCTGGTTGTTGATGCAAGGGTACAAAATTTCATATATAGTTATTTACAGTTATATTAGTTAAAAATACATCCTGATGATGAGATATTTTCTTTAAGGTTTACTTATTTTTCCCCTTTTGTAAAAATATTTTTCCATATAATTTCACTTTGACAATTAAAGTTGTCTAAAAATTGACATTGAACTTTTGAGTAGACCTTCACATAACTAAATAAAATTTGATTCAGTATATTATCATTTATGAAAAGTCCGAATCAAGTTATTTGCCATAATCGATGTTTAATTCGAACGTAATATATTGTATATATACCTCTTTTAACCTTCGACATACGCAAAACCTTCAACGCACCTTTGAATCTCCATGGCCGATAATTATATCTTCAGAATTAAATTATAAACTTGTTCTAATTATTATCTTGAACAATAAATCATATAGTTTTAAAAATTAGACGTGAACTATTAGACATAAACCACCCATTTCAACATTCTTATAGCATTTTGATGACTAGATATAAAATACTCGTTTTTAGACATTTATGTACCTACTTTGAATTCTCTCTACTATCATACCTTCCTGATAGTACTTTTAAATAATATTTTAAAGTCCTTTATCAATTTAAAGTAACAAACGTTCAAAGAACTTTGATTACATTATTATTTTTAGTTTCTTTCAAAAATGTTAGATATAATATCAGTTATTTTAGAAGGATTAACTATGTAACAGTTATGAGACATTTTGTGTGTTTTTTTTAAGTATTCTACAATGCACATCCGTTAAGTAACGGATGTGCATTGTAGAATACTTAAAAAACATTCAAAATGATAGATATATTTGATACAAGCACGATACATAATAATAATAAACTGTGTTTATCGATATTATTTTTTACAATAAACCGTTGTATGAGGTATTATATAAGAGAGAATATCGTCTTCGGTAAGTCTCCCGGTAACTTAATTGGACAAAGCACTCCACGTGACAAGGTAGAGATGCGGGTTCAAGTCTCACTCGGGGCACTGTCGAATAAGGTGACGTTGCCTTTTCTAAGCCTTATATGTTAATTCCATGTATTATCTTTAAATAATCTGTGTGTCAATGAACTTATATTTTTTTTAAATATCATAAACTTTGATTTGACCGAGTTTAATCAGTATTTAATCAGATTATATTTTTTTATTTATGCAGTGTATTAAACTTGATATATTTAAATCAAATCTAATTAAGTTAATCATAATAGCTTATTAAAATAATTTTAAATAGCAACGTTGATTAATCTGCGGTGTTACGTTTTTCTTGCAAAAGTAATCAATTTTCCGCTAGAAATTTAAAAAGTTTCGTATTTATAAATTAAATTATTGTGAATTTTCAACAGGTGACGACATAAAATAAACATAATCATTTAATCAAATCTGATTCATCAACATCGACATCATCATCATTATTTAATTGGAGTTTAATACATCCTGGATATAGAGCATAAAAATGCTTATAACGTAAGTTCTTATCATTCATAGCTTAAAATAAAATTAAGCCATTAACATATTAAATTTACATACTAACCAATAGGCTATTCATTTATTTTAAAAGATGTATCTGGGAGTTTTCTGGCACCTGGGATCGAATTACGAGGTTCGTGAAGTCGAGACTCTACCTTCAGGCTAACGACGATGAAAATTGAAATGCTTATTATTTAATCAAACTTAATATAAATTTTCTTTTGATCACAAACTAAGCATTTAAAAAGGTTAATGTTTTCTGATACACTTAAAGCTCGTGCTAAATACAATTAATTTTATTAAATAAAATATAAAAATATAGGTATTATTGAGCACTGTTTAATCTCCACTTTGTTAGGTAAACCCTGAAGGTGCCTAGAAGTATAGGCGAAAACGTTCGGTATCTAACCTAACAAGTGGAGATTAAACAGTGCTCAGTAATATATTTTTATATTTTATTTAATAAAATTAATAATGGATTTCCACAGTGGAAACACAAAAACTCTTGAATTATAAATGCAATTATTTCATGACTATATAAAAAAATGTTTCTTTCAGTGTCCAACGTCAATTGTACAGAAATTTTGTTTAATTTTTTTACAGATTAGTTTAATTAAGCATTTATAAAACATCAGATTAATACGTAACACATTAATTTGTTTTAATCTACTAACAACATAATATTGGTTGACTAACATTGAAAATAGTTTTGTTGCGCTTTTAGTTCGATATGTTTTATATATTTTTCAGGTTATTATTATGCTTTTTTATCAATCACACACTTTTGAAACTACTAACATTAATTAGGCACTTATTGTTTCATAATAAACTAATTATGAAATTTGCTGTAAATATTAGTATGGGTGGCAATTAAGAGACGGGGCTATTTTTTTGTACTTATATTTGTCATCGTATTTTAGGCGATTCGAAATCATAATACGTAATAAATTTCTGTATTAATTAAAATTGTTAAAAATCATTCATGACATTCTTTTAAGTTTGTTTGCTTGAAGAAAAACATCAACTATGACAACAATTTACTAGTAAGAAATCAGAAAAAAACAGTTATGGTTTAAGCGTTATACTTGAATTTCAGAACCTGCTTATCTCAATACCATTTCTTATTTTACAGTATTCATGTTAGTACATTTATACATTATATGTTTCTTATATTGTTCATGACATTCATATATTTCGTCTGACCACAGAAATGTCACAGCCATAAACAATTGTTTATTGCTAATGTATGTAAGTTCAATGTTTCATTTATTTGGTTAGTCACACATATAATATGCAATAACAATTGAAAAACTACATAAATGTGTAGTTAAAATCTTGACACTCAATCTCAAAAACAATTGTTTTTTTTATTAACTTAACGCGTCGTAATTGTTGGCTAATTAAATATCCACAAGAATTTATTGAACAATAACTAAACAAAAATTCAATATATGCTCTTTGCACATCTCAAGAATTTGTAGTATGTTATTAATTTACACACAATTCATAGATAAAAAAAAACATTTTTCACGATTCAATTTCTTTAGGGAACTAATTATTTGTTCGGCTATTAATCCATTCGTTCGGCAAGAAAAAATCAGCATTTAAGGCATTTGCACAGCAAACAATGTTTTCATCAGCAATAAATAAAAAATAAGCGCATCACTTGTATAACAAACAAACTTGGTTTTATCGGCAAATTCACACAGCTTGATAAATAACAGCTTGATAAATACTCGCACAACAAAATAATTAATTGACCAGCAGAATTGTTATTTGAGCAGCAGAATTATTATTTGAGCAGCAGAATTATTATTTGACCGGCAGAAAATATTAGATAAACAATATTTTAAACACACCGATTTACCGTCGGATCCACATGAAGTTTTTGTGATATCTTACCAAATTAATGATGACTACGAAAATAATGATAGTTTCCGCTTTGCTATATTAACGAAATATCTAACTGATATGTCGAAAAACGCTAGTGTCGTTCATTCAGATGCTACACATAAAATCACATAAAAAGATGCAACATACAAAGATTTATTATTTGAACAAGATTAAAAATTTAGCTTTCACAAGTTTAATTAAAATTAGCTCACGGTTTGCTGCTCATTTATTTATTTTGCTGGACAAATAATCATTATGCCGGTCAAATAATAATTTTGCCGGTCGATTAAATTTAGAGTTTTACAATATCATATTATTTGCAATAGAAATAATTATAATATTCTCGCTGGGCATAAGTAGCATAATTATCAACATGATATATTTGTCGGCAGAATGCATTTTTCTGCTGAACAAAACATCAATATTATGGTGATCGTTTAAATGATAGCCATTTCTTAATGATTGATCAGAGTCCATGCCTTGTGGTTTATGGAAAAGATTGAATTTAAAAAGAAATTGTTTAACTATGCAGTAGTAGTTTTTTACGACTTAAATGTTGTCATATTATTATTATTAGTACTTTATGTGCGAGTATAAGAGTACCGCTTGCAATTCACCCTCAAGAACGTCTATTTTTAATTTTTTACTATTCACTAATTACAAGCAATTTTCTATAAAAAATAATACAATTACACCAGCAAACAGATTAGTTTTCTTTTTTATGCTCTTTTAAATCTGTAAATTAGAATTAAGATCCGAAATTATGTTAGATTGCCTGATTTTTTTTTTATAAAAGGGGCATCGCTTGCTATTGTTTTCTTGAAAATTCATATAACATGCCAGAGAAATAGAAATAAAATTCTCGAAAAAATAATTGAAAAAAAAGCTTTTTTATAACACTAACACTCAATAGAAATCATTTCTAAAATCGTATCTTATTTCAATAAGTTATTTATTTAGGCATAAATATTTAAATAATAAGGTATATAATGTTGTTATTTTAGCAATATGTACTTATATTTTATTGATATTAGGTATTATATAACTTAATACAAACTTTTTTTCGGTTAATAGTATGCTAAATATTAATTTTAATAATAATCTGCACTTTCATATTATTTGATGACACATGTATTGGATATCCTAGATGTTGCGAATTAATAAGATACTAGCCTTTGAACTCGAATTTGGCAGCTAATTTAGAAATGCAGATAGCAAAGAGAGAAAATTATACATACAATAGCTAAATATTTTAAGTTGTTTCTTGTGATTTCATATAAATTTATATCATTTTTACAGTGGTCCAAATTTTATTATCGACCGTTTCATCTGCTTGATTTTTATTTAAGCAGACCAGCTGTATATGTAATAAACATGCACGCTGTATACGTGCCAACAAAAAATTAAGACATTCAGGATGGGTGGGAAACCTCGTCGCTGAATGCAAGATGTAAAATATATTTATTTTTCCAAACACCCGCCTTTTACTGGAAACTCGAAATCTTGCGGAAAAGAGTGGGATACCAATCTTTGCCGGGTGCTTCATTGACAAAAATTTACACTTATTTGACCAAACTTTGTTTTACCATATTAGTTTTCCATTCTACAAGTAAATATAATTTTTGAAAGCAGTAGAAATTTGTTTAGTTGTAAAAGGTTGAGGTCATTTTTCGTTGTCATTTATAAATAAATACGATTTACTTCTACAAAGACTCACATGAATATAAACACATATGAACGGATTCAAATATTCATATGGTGATAATATTCTGTAAACTACCATGAACAAATTGTGCAATAATTGAATTATTAATGTAAAGTGGTTATATAACATTTTGCACTCGTTTGGTGTGCAATTTTTCATATTTTTCGTTGCACGTTGAGTAATAATTATAGTCGTAATAATGAATGCTTAAGGCTTGTGACATTAATGTTTAGTATATACATACCACACCTGTACATGATAATTACCTTTAATCGATGAGAACTAGGTAGGTACTAAATTTATTGAAACGGTTTATTAAACAGAGTTTTAATCTTGCTAACAAATGTGGATTTTAACCATTTTTTGTCTTAAATTATTTCAAATTTGGCAAATAATCAACTAAAGATGAAATGAAAATAATGTATGAAATTTTTGCTATGATTGCTGAAAACTATTCAAATTGATTCGTTCACACAGTATTTGGCTTTAAAAAGTGTACAAAAATAGTTTGTATGGAAGAAAGTTCAACATTTCAAACTCCTGTAGTATTTTGTTAGTTTGGCGACAGGTAGGTAGAAATTTAAAGTGCAAGGGATTTCCCAATTTTTGGGAATCTGAAACCGTTTTAACTTGCGAGTAAATAGTTTTTCTTCTCTTTTTATTTTTGATGATCGCAGATAAATTTGCCCACCCCTGGGCTAGACTAGTGATTAATACATTCGTCTCAAAACAGAGGGATCACTGGTAAAATGTCCAAAAATACTCAATAAAAGTCGTAACAAAAATATCACAATGGAAAATACAAGTCTTTGCAGAGTGCGAAGTCATGCATCATCATTTTATGGCATGTACAATGTACAATTGTACATATTACTTATATTCTCCCAAGACATTTATTTTCAAATTTGAATGTCATTGATAAAAAACCAAAAAGTAATAATATTAAGCCATGCACTTGGGGACGAATATATTTTTTTATTACTTTTATCAAACTGACTTTTATACATTATTATTTTTACGATAACAATTTAGCGATATAATATCAATTATGATTAATTCAACAAAATTTATTACATTAAATGACTGACTCCGAGATCGGAAAAGTTTACCTAATTACATGATTCAAGCTTTAGGTATGTCGCAAAAATGAGTATTTATTCCCCATACGTAAGTCAAAGATGGATAAAAAATTAACCGAAAATTTTGTAGTAGAATTTTAGTATCAATTTCACAAATAATATGATATCGAATTAATAAAAAGAATTTCAAACTAATCTTTATCATAAAAGTCCCTCATCTCGTTTAATAAATACAAAGATTCTCGTATTAATTTAATAATATGTTGAAAATCTCACATACATCAAAAATTATTTGTATATAAGAAAATGCACTGAAATTCTATATCGGAGACATTGAAGACTCCCTCCCATACCCGGATATCTCAGAAGTTGGGGAAATTCTATTTATCCGCTCTTCTAAGCAAAACTTTTGTTGTCACTGGTGGGCCCTAAACGGCAGCCTGAAGGACTGTCCGGCCAATACCGCCTCGTGGGAATTTTTTATGCTACATTTAGGTCTTGAGGATAAATTGCAATCATAAACGATTCAAGCACAATGAATAACAATAAATAAACATAGCTCAACAAAAATAACTAACAAAAGACCCAAAAAAATAACAAGAAATCATAATTATTAATGTATCTAACTGTATATAATAAGTATAGTATATCGGAAACAGGCTAAAGTTTTAATATTTTGAGAAGTGTACTTATGCTTTACAACTTGTGAAACTAAATGTCTTACTAAAAACATGTATTAAATAAGCGCTTAGCACCGGTTAAAGTCTAAAGAGAGGTCACATGAAGTTAAAGCAATCATTTCCTGACGATCTTAAACTTTGGTTTTACAAATAACTTGATTGTGAATATATTATTTTAAGATATTTTTCTTGAGGACATCCGCTTTGGGGAACATAATAATAATTTACTACGATGTAGACGAATGACCCATAAAACCTTGAATGTTTGTTAAATACGAAAAAAAATTAGGCAATTGTCTAGGCCGCTTTGAGATATGGTTAGAATATCCAACTTATAACTAAATATATATATTCTACAACTTGATTTGTAGGCACAGCTTTTTCCCCCAAATTCGTTCATCATAATTGTGTTATTTCAGTGCTAATAAAAGTCAATACATTCATGATGAGATACTTCAATACTGATATACTTCAATAGAAGATCTTAAATATCTTATGCGGGATATTTAAATCGTACAGAAAAGAGTGGGAGACCTATTCTTTGCAAGAGGCTCCATGGAACATATTCCTTTTTACAAACGAATATTTAAACTATTAAGTTGGTTCACTGTGTCGGTGTTTAGGTAGTAGAATTCCATATCGAAATAAATAAAACAAGCGTTTTATTCTACTATTGTTTTATTCGGTGAGAGAGACGTCTTTCGTCTTATAAGGACATTGTCAATCTGATTTTAAAAATACAATAATATTCATATATATAAAAATATTTACAATAACAATGATAAGAGAGTATAGTATAATATTACAATGTGGTATGTATCAGTAACTAATTCTAAGAAATTGAAGCTAAGATTATTCCCCGTCTTTTTTATTTCTCTGCCTACTTTTTCTGAGAAAATACCTAAATATTCTATACATTTGTATCTAGATTCTTCACTCTTTGATTGTGGTGGGTAAACTGATGCTAAAGCTTTCTTGTTCTCGTGTTTTATTATTATTTTATCAATAACTTGTCGGCTAAATCCATTATTATTTGCTATTTGGTATATAATGTTTATTTCGTTTTTGTAATCGTTCTCGTTCATAGGTATATTTATAAGTCTATATAGGTACCATAGAGTTGTATGCCGCTAATTTATGTGTCCAAGGGTGCATTGAAGATGCATGTATGGTGGTATCGGTATATGTGGGTTTTCTAAATATTTTAAACTTGTGTTTGTTGCCAACTCTTTCTATTGTTATACCTAAGAAGTTAATTATTTTTAAAATCAGATTGACAATGTCCTCATAAGACGAAAGACGTCTCTCTCACAAATTAAATCATTAGTAGAATAAAACACTTGTTTTATTTATTTCTATTAAGTTGGTGCTTATAACGCTTGATTTGTCAGATTCTTAATTGATATATAAGAAAGAATCTAAATAGATACAACAGCATTGTTATCGGAAGAAAATCTTCATTGATAGATATCTAATTCAATTCTCAATCTATATTATAATAATATAATTTTTTATTGTTTATCATTTGTATGATCTCAAATAACAACTTTTACTTTTATTACCAATTAATAATGCTGAATAGTTATTAAGAAATAAGTAATTTCAAAGAAGGTCTTGATTGACAGGACTTTATACGTATGTTGGGAGATACTATGTTTCTGCGATAAATTCGTCTGTTGAAGTTTTTTTTATCAATGCCACGTTGTAGGTATTTGTACTTTTGTTTATTATTTTTTGTAATAAAGTTTAATTTCAGTATTATAGACAATTATTGTTTTCATGGTAACTTACCGATTCGTTCGAATTATTATCAGTTGGACATTGGTAAGGTTAACATTGATAAGTATTAGTTGTAACTTTTAACGATTTTTATGTCTTTTAACAATATATCTTTTATTAATCAATGTATTGTATTTACACTTTGACAATTTTATTTTACTTAATTTCATTGACTTTCCTCTTGAATTTGAATTGACTTTGTTATTGACTTTCTATTGAATTTCTCATTGACATATTCATGCTTGTTAGTATTGACATAAATGATTTATTTGCCGTAGACCTATTGTTTCCCATCGACTTCTGTTTTATATTATTTTATTTTTTGACTTGATATTAATTAATTACTCTATATTTACTTCTGTTTCGCATTATTTTATTTTTGACTGCTTTTTTGGCTTTATATTAATTAATTACCTACTCTTTATATAACTTATTATTTTATATTTGACTTGTGATTTCTGATTATCGTGTATGTTTGTATTTGTTGTCTATCATTCTGATGTTTGTAAACATGTAAAAGGCTCACGCCGTATATTGTATATTGATGTAAAAAAAAAAAAAATCACACTTTTGCGTCTTTGTGAATTCTGCTGTATTTTTTTCTTGATACAAATCAGTGTAGAACACAGATAGGATGTTGGGAACTTTACTTTTAAATATATATAAAGTTAATACAACAGTTTCGATCTTTACGGCTATGTTTTTTTGATGTTGACAGTTTCTTAAGCATGTTTTCTTTGCTTTCAATGCTTGTTTATATTTAAACGTATATATACACTTCAATGAAATCGCCTCGAGGGTAATTTGAACGAATAATCTTCCGCTTGTTTGCAACAAGGAATAGATACCTCAAGAATTTGGACCACTCATAAATAAAAATAAATCATAAACGCATAATCTTGAATAATGAAATTGCGTAAAAAAAGTCTTCGCTCTTGACCCACATAGAAATTTATTTATCTGTCTTATTAACAACAATGATTAAATGAAATGTGTACACAGTAAAATCATATTCACTTTTTTCTTCGGATGATAATTAGTAATGTCAATATTATGTAAAACTTGATTTATAATTCAGGTTAACAAATTAGTATACAATATTTTTATTACATAGTTTTTATTTATTTTTAGTAAACGACCTTAAAAGATTTGTGGGCACATAAAAGTATTTATAGTAACAATTTTAAAAAGTAATATTTTTATGAAACATTTTTATTAAATAATATTTGGATAGTATGAATGTTCTTTGTAAATTGTGCAATTATTTGTATTTCTCTAGCATTCAGATTATGTATTAGTGAGAACTATCACAGCGTCAACTTTTCAGTTCTTAGAGTGTTACATTATTCTCCTCCCCGCTGCCTCCATATAATGGCAGAATTAGTCGGTGTTGGCTAATATTTCGGCGCTGTACTCTGTTTCACTTTTTTTTTATATATTGTTGTGTATATTTAATATTACTTACCTATTGTTTTTTTTCTTCCTTTAAAATAGTTGGCTGGAGGACGTTGCTCTCGCAATAACTCCGCCTAGAATATTGTTGTTGTATTGAATTTTTTAAAAAGATTTATCTGGGTTTTGTTATAAACCCAAATACAACCTTATACACCATTCACAGTAAGCTAAAAGCTTGTGTCGTGAAAGGGGAGTTTGCCGGCACCTGGGATCGAACCCCGGACCTCATGTTCATAAGGCCGAGACTCTACCCCGAGGCTACCGACGAACTCTTTTATGAAATTATTTTTGTATTTTTTGTTAAAAAAAATTATTGTGATTTTTTTAGGCATCCTTCTTAGGAGATGTGGTGTGATGGTACTAATATACAAATAGGTAGTTAAAGGGTCCTCAGGGATTCATTTTAAGTATTTAATTCTTTTTAACTTTCTAAAATGACCCTTTACATACGTGTCTTGAAGTTATACAAAATAAAACAGACAGCTGTAAGATTGCATCGACAAAAAAATAAGTAAATATTTATATGTATTGATGCAAGTAATGAATGATCTATGTACCTAAAACAGAATATGTATAAGTAAGCTAATTTCTAAGTCAATGTGAAATTTCCATAGTTTGATATCGTTTTTTGAATATTTCTATAATTTTTTCTAATCCAATAATCAGTCCAAAGCTTAATTCAATGCGTGCAGTTAAATGCTGGGTACTGAACTTGAGTGACATATCGTGATGGTATACTCGTATAAAGATAGATTATAAATAATCCATAGTTATTGGTAAAGACTAGTTAAATGCTGGGTACTGAACTTGAGTGACATATCGTGATGGTATACTCGTATAAAGATAGATTATAAATAATCCATAGTTATTGGTAAAGACTAGTTAAATGCTGGGTACTGAACTTGAGTGACATATCGTGATGGTATACTCGTATAAAGATAGATTATAAATAATCCATAGTTATTGGTAAAGACTAGTTAAATGCTGGGTACTGAACTTGAGTGACATATCGTTATGGTATACTCGAAGGTAGATAGATTTTAAATAATCCATAGTTATTGGTAAAGACTAGTTAAATGCTGGGTACTGAACTTGAGTGACATATCGTTATGGTATACTCGAAGGTAGATAGATTTTAAATAATCCATAGTTATTGGTAAAGACTAGTTAAATGCTGGGTACTGAACTTGAGTGACATATCGTTATGGTATACTCGAAGGTAGATAGATTTTAAATAATCCATAGTTATTGGTAAAGACTAGTTAAATGCTGGGTACTGAACTTGAGTGACATATCGTGATGGTATACTCGTATAAAGATAGATTATAAATAATCCATAGTTATTGGTAAAGACTAGTTATAAATAATAAGTTTCAGATTAAATTTTAAGATCATAGAAGCTATAACTTAAGTACAGATGCCCTTAAGATTAATATGTAACACATAATGCATCTCAAATATATACAAGTATGTTGCATGCACCAACACTAAACATTATTTATTATTAGAACATATAGTTGCTATGCACCGTTATTATTCAGATAATATATAATAAGATACATAGAAATGTACAACATTACGAACGACTGTTAAAATATTCATTACTAGAGTAACTGTACTCGGCTCCGCTCAGATAATAAACATTGAATTGACAAACTTACATATTTTGTAGATGTAATAAGTAAGCACTTCCCTATTCGCTGGATCCACACAGCTGGGTGCGAACGTCAAACATCAATTATCAAGCGAAAATCTTAAATCTTTCGGAGAATGCTCCGAATTGTCGCCGAAAGATTTAAGATTTCTGCTTGATGATTGATGATTGACGTTCGCATCCAGCTGTGTGGACGCCGCCATTGAGAAATGGCAAAAATTATCAAGATTTAGGTAAATATATTTGATAGTTCTATCAATGTTCTATAGTACCTAAATTTGATGAAGGTATATAAGTGATTAATTTTTTCATAGTGGTCTATTTTATTTATAGCAAATGTAATGTTTTTATTTAGATACACATTTTAGATTTTATTCATCAAGGTATTAACATAATGATTTAATTCTTACCTTGATATACCTATATGCGATAAATTTAAATAAAAATGTTATGTTTTGATACAAGATGCAGAGCAATATACTCAATTCCTATAAACAAAACATGGTGTCAAATAAGCTTTAATATCTTTGTCAATGTTTAAGATGTTTTTAATTTTTTAAGCCTAAAATCTGACCAAAAGACGCGACCTTTCATAAAGTGTATCAATTATCCTTTGTCTTGTCTAATTACGGTGTCTTTTGAGGACTTAAAACGTTTATTAATTTATACAGGTAATTCTAACAGAATAGTATAAAGCCATAAGTGGACCAGTAAAGTCCCTTATCATTACCAATATGTAATACAAATAATGATTGCAACAACAATGCCAAGCACGTGGATTCAATCTAACTTAAGTATGAGATTAAATACAAAGAAATTAAAACAAAAAACAATATGAACATGTTAAAACTCAAAAATCGCTATAAGATTCATAAGGATTATACAAACAGTCGCACATATTATTATTTATTAGATTAACAATAATATTTTAACTAAAAACAGCATTGGTTTTACTTTCATTCTTGTTATTATTAATATTATATCCAGTCGAGCATTGAACCATGTACCATCTGTGAATGTAACCCATTAAGGCTACTACTGCCGGCTGGTCCGGTTTTCTGCTAGGTATTACTACTACTACTACGAGTTATAATATGTATTACGTCACCACAGTATGAATGTATTAACGCTACCTTAATGCTAAGAACTAGCCTAAGTTAAAATTTTGGTCGAACTGAGTATAAGTATTAAGAAATAAGAAATGATAATAATAGATACGAGATAATTTAATGAATGAGGGTTATTAGATTCCTAAATGAAAATGCATGTCAAAATTTGCTTTTGATATTTTAAATATTTTATTTATTTCAAAATAAAACTTTCAACTGCTCAGCTCGAAAAGTCATCCTAAAACACTTAGGCTAGTTCGTCATTAAGGTAGCGTTATGTATCATATTTGAATCGGTCATTTGTGAAACCTATAAGTCAGTCAATATAAACTTTTCATCAATCACGAAAACTGTTGTAAAAATTTTGAATGTTGATATCAAACTCAAGTCAAAATGTAACTTGAAGTGTACTTTGTTATTATAAGCCTTTATTTTTTGATAAAATATTTTATTTGCACATACATAAGTTTGTTAAATAAAAACCTTCTTCATATCCACTTGAAGTCTGGCTTATGGGGTTTCTCAAATGACCGATTCATTTAATCCGTAGACCAATATGTTAAAATGTTATCTATACCTAACAATGCTCAGTATAAATATATAAATGTAATTAAAAACAAATGATTTTCTACCATACTCATTTTTTTAAAAAAGACGTGACGAGATACTCAATAAAAATCAGTACAGCAGAAAGAACATTATTTGTTTTTTATTTCCCTGCGGAATGGGCCACTTGCAGATTTTTTTTTATTACATAAAATTGTAAATTAGTATGAAAGAAACACAACCACAATTTATTTTAATTTTTCTTGAACTATTTTCTTAGATATTAGCTTTTAAAAATTAGATTTTCTGGGAATGATCAAGAACGATATGGCGGCGCTGTGACGTCACGGAGTCCCATGTTTGTATGAGATTATAATCTGTGGTTGCGAAAGTTACTATATGATTCACGGGACTCCGTGACGTCATCAGCTGTTCAGAGTGTTTTGCAAAACGTCAAAAATTTTGGGTTTTATTTTTGGAAATTCTCCATAATTAAGATATTTAAAAAATTTTAACTGACATATTTGTGTTTTCCGACCTCAAATTTACTGAATTCAATTATTTTTATTAAAATCCCCCACCCATTCTACGTAAACACCGACACAGTGAATATTAATAATACGTTACCCATGTGATAATCACGTATTTTAACGAGTATCAAATATTTACTTTGTTACGTGAAACAATTATTTTTAGTATCATACTGTTTTGATATCTTCTAAATGTTCCGTAGTCAGAACACATTTTAGCGTTATGTTTTCTTTCGAAAATAGACGACGTTGCGAGAAAGTGTCAATTTTCGTATAAACTTTTGTATTTTAGCTACGAAAATTGATAATTTCTCTCAACGTCGCGTCGTCTATATTCGAACGAAAACGTAACGCTAAAATGTGTTTTGATTACGGGCCCAGCTGGAAATTGATAATTACTTATCTCTTTATATTTTTTATTGTGTTCTGTCTATCACATAAACTACCTATTTATATATTTATCGTGTTGAAACCCAGAAAACCAGTCAAACAAATCTCCAGTAGGTACTGTGCAAAACACACAGCACTTGGAGTAACGTCAGAAATATCCTCCATAGTGCATGCCTTAGGGCACAGTGGACACTCCAACAAGTGTGGCATGGTCTGTGTTGCACCGCAGTCGCACGCTCCAGATTCGTCTTGCAGAAAGCCCCATTGTTCTCTTATCTCACAGCAGTTTCCTACATCAGATCTCAATCGATTCAGGGTTTTCCATATTCTATACTCTTATTTACTTCATGCAGCAAGGTGTTCTTGGGCGACAAAAGGTTCGCATATTTGCGGATTCTTCGCCCACCTGCGTAGACGTTCAGAGAGAGTAGGGCCTGAAGCAAGGAAGGAACCTCCAATTGTCGCCCCTGGAGGGTAACTAAGTCTTATACTCGAATGCAAACGGAATTTCAACTGCAAAGTTGCCAAGAATCGAACCTTCCAACACCAACGAGAAAAGCTTTCTTATAATATAACTTATCACTTTACTTTTGCCTGACGATGAGTGCGGAATCTTTTGAAAGCCAGCTTGCAAATTAATAAAGTCAACAGTGGAATAGCTACATATCTTGTTTAATTAATAACTTGTGATAATTGCGCTTTCTTATTTTAATCTCTTAAGTAAAAAAAAATCTATGAAATCTTTATGTCTATGAATCATCAACAGAATAAGGAAAGAAATTATTTAAAACAGGTAAAATTTAACGATGTAAATATGTATCATTATGTTGTAATATTATTAGCATTGATCACGATCTATTTGAATGACTTTCAGTACATACTTATAATAGAGCCTTCTCACACAACGTAATATTCATACGCGCCGCAGATTTTTCTGATGGGAACAATGTCAATTTTCAACTTTTGAAATATCGTGTGATAAATATGTTAAGTTCTGAAGATGAAACGGTAAGTTGTGAAAATGTTGAACTCATAAAAAAAGTGGAAAATACAACTTTTTAATTTTTTAATTTATACCAAATATAAATATTTTACAGTCAAATTTCACTTTAAATCCATCACGATACATTCCACAAGTGGGGCAACCGGCAGACCAGCCGCATGTAATAAACATGCAAACAATCATTAGGAAATTAAGGATGGTAGGCAATATATAAAATCCCTTTATTTTTGCGAACACTTGACTTTTACAGGACACTCGAAAATTTACGAAAAAGAGTAGGAGATCATTTTTTTCTGGGTGCTTCACGGAATAAAAAAACTATAAAAATAAAGGAACCTTTTCTTGTATGAAACCGGGTGTAATAATTTGATACCCCTGTCTTATAAGAGACGCTGAATTACATACCTACATGCATACATACATCTTCTTTCCCTTGTCCTAGTTGGGTCGGGGGCCCATTGCGCCTAGGTACCTCCTCCAGAGATCCCTGTCCACCGCCGCTTCCAGGACCTCTGGCCACTCCAAACCAAGCCTTTCAACACACAAGATCCTGAATTAGAACAAAATAATTTCTCACCTGTTTTTTCAGGAAAAAAATTCAGAATGAAGGAAAGAGCCGCGAAACCAGACATAAATTCCATTGTGTGCAGTGGCTTTATGGCAGTAGAAGATACACGCGATCTATCGAACTTAATTATTGTTATTGTATCATATTGCAGAATAGTATCCAATACACATACTCATACGAGATTGTGTTACGCTATTGTCTGATTGTCTGTTACATGCTATATGTAACACTGATACTTATACCTACCTAGTTGTTATCATACATGCAATATTGATAATTGTAATTACACGTGTTATACATAATCATTACAGCATATTGTTAAATACATGGATTAATATTTAATACTACAATATCAGTGATGGTAAAATAAGTAAAAAAATAAACACGACTGACCTGTGGCAAATTATGTATTCCATCCCATAATTTACGTATTGAACGAATTTTGGTAATTTGAAACAAGTGTTTTTTTCTACTATAAGATGTCTTTCTACATATCAGATTAATAATGACCTGATAAATCGAAAGACTTATCTTTCGTGATCAATAACTTATAGTAGGAAGAAACACTTGTTTCAAATTACCTAATTATGGAATTCTACTACGTGTGTACCGACAAAATTAATGAACGAATTTTGAATAAGTATACATTTATCTTTCATTATTGTAACACAAAAATTATATTTCGATTATTTACATACGGAAAAGATAGCTTGCATGTTCATTTAGTTAGACAACTGGCCACTCTACTTGTGGGATAAACTGAGATGGTATAAATAGATATAACATATTTAGTATTAACACAAAATTCTGTTAACTATTCACTATCTATTAATTTTATTAAAAGCTTGACATTTTCAAATATTTGTTGGATTACTTAGTTCTCTTGAAAATGTCAAGTTAATTTGACAGAAATACTCGAGTTTAGTAAAATTTACAGTGAAAAGTAAACAGTGTTTTATGTTGATATTAAATATGTTGAGAATGTCTCTTCACAGTACGAACACACAAACCCTCGATCAGTCAAGTAGATTTTGAAGAAATTATAATATAATTATTATGTTATACATTCTGTCAAATTATTGAGTTTAAATTTGCTTGAAACTATTTTTTGGATCTTTATATTCATATTTTTTAGAAATACTAGAACTCCAATGCAATCATCGATTATTGTAAACCATTAAAATATCAATATTTTTAGGTCAATTAGTGGAATTGTAAACAAATAAGATTTTTTCTCATATCATGCTTCAAGGTTAATGCGTATTGAAAGTGCCAGAAAAGGTAATATATTTATATTAAAGTAAATTTGAAATATTCAATAGTGAAACGATATTTTCAGGGCTGTTCTTGTTTGGTTATTAACGGTTACGTATTTCATAATAGTATCGGCAGTGATTCATTGGTTTTCTTAGGATTTATGCGAAAATATTAAGTAATCAACATCGATGTGGTCTCGATAATAGATATTATATATCAAATTAGTCTATAAAAAATTCTTTAATTGTATCATTGAAACTATTTTATCTGAAGCATTGTAACTTGCCGTATTGTATGATTAAATTCACTGTCCAAATTGATTCTTAATGCATGTTCGTAATAAATTTGATTTTGAGGTCTACATCTTTATAAATTATTTTTTATTTCACCATTCTGGCGAACGTTAATGAAAAATGTTCCGTTTAATGCACATGTTAAAATATCTCGATAATATACTCTTTAAAAGCAATATTCTTGTGAAGACGGAATAAGTGCCATCCCTCACCGGAACGCCAAAGCGACGTCGCCGGCTACGTAACCAAATAATTCATATCGAAATGTATTGAGACTAACTCGCGTGCCTACGGATTGGCTACGTCGCCAATCGTAGAATTTTTTGGCTATGTAGCCGGCGACGTCACCATGGCGTCTCGGTGAGGGATGGCACTAAGCTTACAGCTGAATTCAAACCCAAGATTCCATATATGGAATGATTCCATAAGACTAGCCTAGAACTGGATTCCATTAGACCAGCGACCATCCTAGACCAAATACGATATTATCAGCATAATTCTACCATGCCGCTTTCTTTGCGGGTTATGCAGAAAGGATCAAGCGTCATTCACTCTTATTTTTGCAAAAGCTTTTTGAAATGAAAATAATACGAATATAATATAACATTGTTTTCCTTGACTAATTTCAATATACTTACGCAATTCGTACAATCACCAACTAACTTAAGTAGGTAAAAAATGATTGATTAATATTTTTTTTTATCTGGAATATGAATTTGTTTAATCTATTATTATTTAGATGAATGTGTTAGCATTGACAGAGACATGCGCAATGGAATAATTAAATGATGGCAATAATAAATAATAATAGAAATAAAACTACATGCTTTAGATTTTATCATAAACAAGCAACATGACACTCGTATTATCATATGTACTTAATGCAGACAATAGAATTATTTATTGTTGAGAAGAACGCACGTGTTTGCGACATCTATGTATTGATGAGGTTAGGAGAATAAATAATTATTTAATAATTGTAACATTGTACCAAGTATGTATTTTCTTTGTTTTTCCTTAACGACTTAAACCTATATAAAATTCTGTATGGACTTGACATAGATTAAGATTATAATTCTTTGAAAATAGTTTTCGAAAACCATATTATAAAAGACAGTACGTGTTAACAGTTTGATTTGCAATGAGTGATGTATTCTAAGTGCTTATACTGTTGATACATTATTAATTGTTGTTTATTCATCTCTCGTGTTTTGTCTTTTGGTGCGGTATTCAACAAAGTATTCTTCGAGTATTAACTCTTGGTTAATCCAGACGCATTGAAGTCCTTCTCTGTGTACTTTTAATAAGGACAGAAAACTCTATTTCTTTAACATATACCTATAGATACTTGATTCTGGTTGAACCTTTCAAGATTATGCCTTGATTTCATAAAAATCTTGAAAGTATTATTTTCAATAAATTAACAGCATTCAAAATTTAATTACTTCGTAATGCGATGAAAATTTCGTGAAATACCTATGTGTTAAAAAAAATAATTTTAGAACCACTAATCGGTAATTTCTTTTAGTCCAATTTACTCAAATGAGGAACTCGTATAATTGATCGGCTTGATCTTTGAGATGTGAGTATGAGCAGTTTATTATTTACGATGTAATTAAATAATAATTTCATTGTGACATATTATGTTTTATTGCATACATTTGTTTCAAATAAGTAAGTAAATTATCTCCAATAATAACCATGCATTTTATTTCACCGCCTTATACATCGAAATAAAAACATATGATTTATTTATTACGCAATAATTCACAATGATTTCGAGTTTATGAATCGTAGTATTTATACACAAGTTTCTTTGATATTATAGATTATTTAAGATCTAGATTCTATAAACCATTGACACTGTTAACAGAAAGTCATGATAAAAATATATCTTAAAACTTGTATAGTGAGCTTACTACTCATAAAGATGCTAAAAAAATTTTTTTTGTTAAAATAGCATTTTATTATCTTCTAATCTGTAGTGTTGCTAAATTGCATAAAATTAATATTAATTTTCTAAAATAACTCAATGTTCTTATATAAAAAAAAAATTACGACAAAAACGAGATCATATTATGTTTTTTATACACAAAATAGTAATTTTTATAGCAGATAGCTCATTTTATGACATCTTAAACGTTCTAAGATATTTGTCATAATAACAATGCGCTACTAAAGATCTCCTAGACAAGCACTGACAAAAACATTTTGTAGCTAACATCGGAATTATTTGAATCGGATATCAAGAGTAAAGATTGTTAATTATTACGACATGACTGTAATAAATAAATGATTCATCTCTATGTAACATTTCTAAGTAGACAAGGTATAAGGTAAAGCAATGCTAAGGTTTAGCTTGTTATCATTGCATTCCTGACAGTTTCTCTATCGGATGTAACCTTATCGCACTGGTAATATGCAAAGTGTGAAGGTATTATTAATTAAATTAATATAACTACTCATTAATTAATCTTATATTCGATGGTGTAGCGCACAGATGTGGTAAGTGCAGTTTTTACCTAAAATGAGTTATTATACGCATGCGAATCTATATCATCTGAAGTATGTTCCTTAGGAATATTATTGCGTAACTCTGTGTCATTCACGAGATATTTAACAAAAACTATGTGTGGTTAGTACTAGATTGTATGACATCTCAAACTTTCAACATTGATTATCTCAAAACTATGAAAACTGTACTTACCACTTCTGTGCGCTATGCCATCGATATTGATTCTACCTTCGTAATGTTATTAAATATACCTACGACTGTAATAATATTATGCCTATAGGTCATTTGTCACACTATACAGCCAATAGCTACACATACTAAAGTAATCATAATAAGTTGTATTGGAACAAAAAATGCTTCATGAAAATAAAGTGGATCTAAATCTTCATTATTGACGTGATGTATTAGGCTTTTTAAATATTTTAGTGTGATGTTAGGTCTTTCCAACGCCGGCTATCATTCTAGCGAGGCTTGCCTTTCTCATTCTTGACAACTCCTCCACTCTTGCAATTCTTATCCGTTCTCTAATATACGGTTTTCTTTTCACTATACACTACACTGCCTTAAATTTTGCATTTTTTAATTAGACTTCGGTTTCAGCCGCTCTAAATATCCATTAAAAGCTTTCATACTGTTTCATTCATTCTTTACCATTCCTACTTGTATACTCGTATAATGTGCAGGATATAAAATTATGACTGTAGACTTAGTTTTATGAAGTATTTTATCATAGTTAATTTGGTCTATATTACGAATATGCATAATGTTTTCTTAAAGTAAATAGAATCTTTAAGCATTGTTTATAGGTATTTTATTTTATCCATAATTTAGGTGGTGCATAAAGTTTTTCTATATATTCTTTTCATCGATCAAAAACTGAATACGTCTTATTTTCCATGATGTTGTTATTTCAATAGTGTTCAATGAGTTTCCAAGAAGAACGTTTAGGGCGAACGTTGATGATAACATGTCTTCATATAAATTTATTAATCATAGAAAAAAGTAATACATTTTGTTCCGCTACCTGCAATAATATATTTCTCAATATCATAGTGATTTTATGAAGCGTCTATTATGATTACCTACTTGCAATATGCATTATAATATGAGAACATTGTATTTTACTATGATGCACTCTATTACCTTCTAGCATTGTTCTGTCGTCATATAAGATGTCTCAATACTAATCTAATTTATATTAACTACTCAGTATTTATTATTCAATTACTGACTGTTAATAATCTGTTATTCAGTAGATTAATACTCGTAAAATGAGTCATAAAATGATGAATATAATTTAAATTTTCGAGTTCGTCGGTAGCCTGGAGGTAGAGTCTCGGCCTTATGAACATGAGGTCCGGGGTTCGATCCCAGGTGCCGGCAAACTCCCCTTTCACGACACAAGCTTTTAGCTTACTGTGAAAGGTGTATAAGGTTGTATTTGGGTTTATAACAAAACCCAGATATATCTTTTTTAAAAAAAGAAAAAAAAAAAAAAAAAAAATGTCAACGCACTATTATAGTCACAATGACTTACAGTCTTTGTTACACGAGAGAAGATGTGATCTATTTGGATGTCTTTTCAAAACATTTGTATAAAGTTGTCCAAAAAGCAGCACAATTTACATCCCAACAAGATTTTTGGAAACCTAAAAAACCTTCTTTCATAGTTAATATATGATTTTCTTTCAAAGATAAAAGAAAATTAGGCATTAGGTAATGTTAAACTATTCTGTATTATGGAAGCTCATTTTTATCCTGTGCTTTTAAGAAAAATATTGAAAGAACTAGAAATATCTTAAAAATGAAGTTGTACAGTGAATTAGGTTATCGAATAATATTTTTTTGGGTTTTTCTTTTACTTTTCTCCTACTCAAAGAGAGTTGAATCTAGAATTGAAGTAAATCCAAATATATCCCAAATATTCTCACATTAAAAAATGTGCTTATCTCATGACGATAAGCAGGTTGACGAATTTATTACTGGGTGGATTCAAACTAGGAAACTATGGAAAGATTTCAGACTTATGACCACCTCTTTAATCATCAATATTTGCTGTATATAAAATCTTCAGGCCTTCTCAATGGCCCAGCCGTGAAGATAATTTTGGTTTGAATGTGCGGATGAATAGGAGTCTACGACTCCTGAGATATCCGGGTGTGTGGTGGGTCTCTCTTCAATGTAGATAAAATAGAATGTCATTGATATGTTTATGGTGATTTTGCTCCAATTTAGTGTCAACTTTCCATTTCATTTCCAATGCCAATGATCTATATGATTTTACTCTGTATTTATAGCGATACATTTTACTACTACTTAACTAAATTATCACGGCATATCACACAAATGGGGTAGCCAGCTGACCTACCGCATATGATAAACACGCAAACTATCTTTTCTGTGCAAACAAAAAATAAGATATTCAATATGGGTGGCATACCTCATCGCTTATCGCCTGCGTTTTACAAGACGCTCGAAAATTTACTGAAAAGAAACTTATATTCTTTGCTGGGTGCTCCACAGCTATAAATTATAACATGACCAAATATTTATTAATTTAGGTCATATTATATAATTGATTTTATTCGATTGTTTATAGCGCTGACCGTTTTACCGAAGCACAGTATAGTAGTGCAGCAGTCAGTAGATACAACAATTGCGCAATATGCATCAGAACAACAAGAACCTACCTATACTGCAACAGGTATAACGAGTACCTACCTAGAACTTATACTTGGTGGTACTCGGTAATCGGTAGGTACCCTACAAACAGAACTAGTAGATATTCAACTACTGTACCTACTTCATCAAATAATTTTCAGTAATGAAATATATTACCTTCAATCGAACTAAATAAATGCCTTCTCGATAATAAATTGATCAGCGTTCTAAGGGTCAGTTCTAATAATCTATCTTTCCATTACTATCAGTAAAATCCTATATTTTAAAGATAAAATTTTAACTGGTAGTAATGGATAGACTGATTACCGTTAGTGGAATGGTCATCATTCTAGATATGCATATCTTTATCTACCTACATTCATAATTATTTATCTCAACAAAATTAACTACAGTTAAATAGAGTATTGGTATTATTTTAAATCCAGATTGATTTAAAAAAAAAAAAACAAAAAAAAGATCATACCATACAATAACGACCTGAAAAATATAATATAGCGTATTTTCTTTATCTTTCTATACCATCACAGCATCTGCGACAAGGAGGACAGTATATTTATTTATTTATTTTATTCTTCACTGTAGTTACAGTGGTTTTAATATTTCAAATCAATACAAAATATCAGTTATTTAATTCAATGTGCAGAGGGCGAGTTTATCGCTAAAATGCGATGTCTTTCATCTGAACGTAATAACCATGCGAGTCGTCTTCTCTGTGTCAATAATGTATTTTCTTCAGGGTAATTGATCAATCTAGAATAAAATTTTAATAAATTAGAATATTATTTTATTACATGAAATAATAGAAACAGCCAGTGTATGTTTGTGTGTATTATAATAAGCACATCGCATGTCAGTTAGAGTTATGACGTAGGAATTATGTCAGGATAATCAATAGTCAGTCAGTAGAAGTCAGTAGTGGTAGGTTGATTGAATTGAATTCAGGAAATGTTATTGTAATTACAAGCATGCTACAAATGTAAATGTTACAATACTAGTATATTGTACTCAATAACGTTTTTATATTTGACTGTTTTTTTTTAATTTTTTGGCATATTCTTGTTCCATTTAGGTTAGTGAAGGAAAACATCAACGAAAAGATGAACTGAATTCGAATTTTGAAAAAAAAAAAAAATGAGAGAAAAAATATAATTTTAGATTTATAATTTGTTGCAACTAGTGCGAGATACGTCTGTCAATAAAAAATATTCAAATTAAATTAATATTCGAAGGTTTTAAATTAATTTATAAGGCTAACAATTGAAGATATTTAATATATTCTTAGAGTATCATTTTATATAATTACAAATATCTATTCACTGGTAAAAATTAAAATTACAGTGTGTTTTACCAATACTTTATTTGAGTGTCCCAAGTTTTGACATGTAATGTCTTTGTCAAAACTTGCATTTCTAATTTTTATTAAAACTAAACTCTTCGCTGGTCATAAATAACATTTGGAGATCTTGTCTCCAAATGGCAGCGTTTTTCGTCACATCAAATACAATAATACTTTAAAAAGAATAGTGACAATGTTTTAGAACAGAATTTGAATGTTAGGTTGGCACACTTATTATCTATTATAATAAAATTTAGGATAGACAAACTAACACATACGAACAAACGTACTATGTAAAATATTATGTAGATAATTATATCTACTTACAGTAATTGTATCATAGGAATAATAATTCTATTTTAATTAATTATTTATATTGATTATATGTTATATATCTACCATAAATAATGGAATTAATACCACATAAGTTGTATGTTCTTCTCGCATTTGAGATTTTTATTGCATATCCGACATATTATGTAGATATCGTGAATATTGTCGATCATTCCATGTCTATTTGCCATTAATCTATTTGCCATTGACAAGGCACTTAACAATATTTTTATTTCTGATTAATCATGTTACTAGGTTGTTTGTAAATGCACGAACTGCTGATTTTTAAAATTTTCACGAAAAAAATAAATCGCTCACAAAACACATCCTAAATGTGGTATTGTACCTTTTCAAATATTAACTGGGGTTGTCATGCATCCAAATATATTCCAAACCACCTTTAGAGAAAGCAATTATGCTTGTATAGTGAAGATGGATTAAGTTAGTAAAGTATGACACACGATCAGACTACCAACCTCCTAAATGTACATGCATTGTTCAACCAAAATTTCCTGTAAGGGTGGAATAGAAAATAAGCAAAATTTAAGTCATAAAATAACAAAATATTGAAAAATTACAAGATCATAGTACCACGGTGTAAATTATAGTACCTTCAGTTATTTTTCCGTTTAGCTAATTGTAATGATTTACAAAAACCGTCTCTGAAATGACTATGAACCCACTATTGATTAGACGTTAATTATGCTGCCAATAACGACAATTATTATATGTTTTCTAATAGGGTCTTGCCAATTCTAGACAAACGGAATTGCTTGGCAGACACATGACTTTTCGATGACAAATATTGTAATTTTTTTATTCAATATTTTAATATTAGACTAGATAATTGATTTTATTTACCTGAAATCATGGTTAATAGATGGTTGAATTAAATGTGTTAGAAAAGAGTGAATCTCCTGGCTCCATTATAAACTGGAATGGACAGAAATGAGAAGTGTTCAGGAGCTGTATCAAACTGCCTAGAAAAGGGGTGATAGTCAAAGTTGCGGAGAGTTGATATGGCACCAGAGAAGAAAAATAATGAATGTAAAATAATATCTATGGGTACTGAAAGATTTCTTCTGACATCGTTGAGATACTTTTTAGTTTATTTATTTATTTTGTCATTTACAAAAACTTAAGACTTAATAGATGATTTATACTTTTTTTTTAATGTCAAAGAGTGTATGGTTTGTTTTGCATTTTTTAATTTTTTTTAATAATTCCTACATTATTGCAACATAGAAACACATTGATTTTAGTACTTAAGTGTCTGTAACATTGCATTTCAAATTTATTTTTAATGAAAACTTTAAAAATTATTGCTTTTACGAAATATATTATGAAAATGCGTAAGATATGTATTTATTAAATAAAAAATCACACAAAATAAAACAATCTAAAATCAATGATACGTTTATGTCAAAAACCTGAAATATAATTTCACATATTTTAAGAATAGATTAATACTAAAAGCTATTTATACAAAACATGTCGTTAAATTGTTTTGTTTACTTTCTATTGAAATGTAAGCATAACAAATATTGAAGTATTTATATGAGAGAATACAAAAGAAAAATAACGCTGCGAATAATTGAAAATGTATTAACGGATTTTCGCTTCACAAAAGAACTTAAAACGCTAAATTTTGGTTTCACTTCACTGACTAATCGTTGTAAAGATTTAACAATATTTTTACCGTTGTTACTAAAAAAAGTTTGCATTTTCTTTCAACTTATTATTTTTTAAGGAATAATAGCTTATGATTTGCATAAGACTGAACGAAAATAACGGAAAATTTGCGTCATACATAAGATTTGTTATTCGTGTATGAAATCTAGAATCTTTTTTGTCTAGTTTCAAATATCAAGTCGTCTCATTTCCAGCATCATTACTGTCTAACATAAAACATGGTCACTCATGACCATTATCATATAACTTTTCTAAGAAAACGACAAATGTCTTTCATCCTTCATTATCTGTATGTTCTAATATTTTCGTGTATTTGAACGAGTTAGGACTTATAATAAATTCAAATACAAGAGGTCTTCCAATACATATTCAAAGTAAACAGTATTATGTGTTGTGAACATGAAGTCTGCGATGCAGCAGGATGAATCAATACAGGAATCATTTGATTGAAATGTTGAGACTCTTGCATTAAACTATCGACTACCCCTAATGGTTTTTGATATATTATATTCCAAGAACTTAAATTATAGCTTTTAATAGCTACCTTGAATTTTAATTATCGCGTTTTAAAAGTTCATTGCAAAATTCATCGACATTATCGACCGATACAGATTTATGTACCTACATAATTATTTATTTTAGTTGAACAAATATCCAATTTGTGAATTATTGAACCAGAAAATTTACTCGTAATCCACCACCGAGGTCAACATACATAAATCTTATTTATTCATCTCAAAGCATTGACATTTTTACAGAGTATCAATATAATAATTTATTATTTGACAAAAACCAATGATAATTAATGACGTTTTTGTGTGACGCAGGCTTTACAAAAAATCTCCACATTATTTTTTCCCTAAATCTTTCGAGTACATAACATTGAACTATGCACCTTCGTTAAACGTGTATAAGGTCGAGATTCATTAGCATATTACAAGTAAAATACATATATGTTAAAAAATACTAGTGTATTTGACTCCACATCACCCATTACCCATCCCAAATAATTCATTACAGTACTAATTTGAGGTATACATTCGTTTTTAATTTTACTATGTATAGTGAGTTACAAGTTACAATCTATTGGATTGGTGTGCAACGAGTTTGAATTTTCTTTTCCATTCCTCCCTATTTTCAGCTGGTCTCTTTAGTTTTACGTATGTGCCTCAGTTTGTGTACTTCTTCAGTTGGTCCATATAAGTGTCTCTTGGTCGGCCTCTACCTTTTCTGCTTTCGGTCTTGCCCTCCGCGATGGTGATAAGTAGGCCTGGGTTAATTTTTACTGCACGCTTCAAAAAGATACATTGATAATTATTATTAGCAAATACGTAAGCATAATTCACTCGATGTTCTAAACAAAAGAACAAGAAGTTAATAATTGTTTGACGGATCTCTTGGTGGATGATAACATTATGATATTCAAACGAAACACATCATTAATTCATTCTTGGTAACTGTATTCGACAGCAGTTTTCAAAAACTCGTGCTTTGATTATCTGGAAAATATCGTTGCAGATAAATAAACAATTACTATATTTATATCACCAGCATCGTTGCTACCTTTTTTAAACGCTTTTTGGATAAAAATCTTTGTCTTCTTTTCCTTAATAAAATGTTAGAAAGTTTCGGGTAGTTATAAGTAGATACTTTGTCATTAATGTTGGAGAAAAATGAAATGGACACGTTCATTAAAAATATTTATTGGAATTAAATTTCAGATTTTCTTTTTTCATTTACAGTTTATCAGTACCATCAGTTGAAATCTAATTTAGGATTCTTACTGACAGTAATGGATAAACAGATTATTGGAATCGATCATTAATGACAAAAACATCCGATCTCAAATGATTCATGCTTACATCAGATAAAATATAATTATGTACGAATGTAAAATAATGATCAAGAAATAAAAAATATATTGGATAAAGTATTTAAATTACTTTAATAATACCATAAATTTATAATTGATTCGCAGTGGTACGATCATAAACAATTATTGAATCTGAGCTTATAATTTGTTTCGTTAATGGCAAACCAAAAAAAAATATATAATGTGAAAAATAGTAAAACATGCGCATTGTACAAAAATGATTTATTATCGCGCATGTCACCTTTTTAACCGGTGTCGCTTTACGTTCATGAATACGAGGTTAAGATAAAAAATGATGTATTTTAAGTTATTCCTTTTATGGACGAATTCATACTAGGAAATGAAAATAATGTTATGTACCTTCTTTATTCCATATACGTTAAAGATATAAAAATCGTGTCACAATTTTTGACGGCCATGTGTCAAGTTTAGCATAAAACTAAAGATTATGAATATTAGAAAACTATATCTTGAACCATGTTTTGTTTTAATGGTTAAAATAGCATTATGT
Organism: Athripsodes cinereus; assembly: GCA_947579605.1. NCBI lineage: Eukaryota > Metazoa > Arthropoda > Insecta > Trichoptera > Leptoceridae > Athripsodes > Athripsodes cinereus. Next base: position 4,481,552 of record OX388309.1, read on the forward strand.
CCTTGAGCCCTTTAGCTTTTTAGTGGACAGGAAATATTTTTAGAGCGATCTATTCTAATTAAACATATCATAACTTGACATGAATAGACAATTCACACAGACCGAGCTAGTCCTAAACTAAGATATGAATCTTGTATTATGGATACTAACGCGACGATACACACATATACAATCTACTGAACACACATACATGCAATACCCAGACCCAGGACAATTAGAAAAGGTCATTCTTCATTTTTCCCTGACTGGGAATCGATCCCAGGACATCGTGACTCTAATGCAAGTGCGTTAGAGTCACTAGAGTATTCTGTTGTATTTATTTATATAGTTTATGTTTTCTTTTGTATGTTTAACCAATCAGAAACCTGTTTTCTTTTCTTTTTTTACGTCTGTCATCTATCTTCGTGTATGTTAACTTTTTCATTTTCATGTTTGTCATCTATTTTTATGTATACTTTCTTTTCTATTTTTATGTCTGTCATCTATTTTAAAAAGGCCGTTTATTGTTATAAAATAAAATAAAAAAATATAGATTTTAACACGATAACTGCAGAATAAATAGGTATATATGTATATTCATTCATTACGCATGACTAAATAATATGTATTTTTCATATTATTTTTTCACAGTTTCAATGTTTATTCGGATTGGAAGATTTTCATACCACGTAGTAGGTATTTCACGGATCATTTATTATTGATTTAAAATCACGTAATTACCTATATTCAACATTAGGCCATTGAACGCTTTCGGTGCATTTGTACCTGGTCCACAAATTATAATTTTTAAGTTCTTCCATGTTTTTAGATGAATGATTCATAATCAAACCAAATATGATTGTTTTGTAACACAATAAGTATATTATTTTATTTTTCATACTTATCATACTCTTGACGTAAATTTCTACTTCTGTATTTATTCGTTGTAGGTCAATTGTCAATACTTTGCCGTTAAATATTTTTTATGTTTTGCTTGACGTATGAATAGTCGTATTACTTAGGTATGATTTGGTTCTATTACATCCGTATTTTAAGTTGTAGTAGCAAAATATGAACATTTTTCTCGCTTTTTCCAGAAGACATACGATCGGTATTCAGAAAAAAACAATTTAGTATGATTAGCTAGTTTTGATATAATTGCCATTTAAGTTTTCCTTTACTTTCTATTCAAAATAGGAACATAAAATTCTTTATATATCTATATGTATGGATTTTTTAGTTTCCTAATTACATACAACGTGACCTCATATTTTGAATCTATTTTCTGAAACTCCTAACAAAAAGACGCTGTTTTCAGCTTCTTTATTCGTCTATTTTCATCAACTCGCAAGCAGTTTGTGTCAATAAAAAATCTCTGTTTTATCCTTTTATCTCGTCTCTAAGAATGAAAGCAGCAGTAACCTTTTAGATAGTCTCCCTCCACTTGTGTTTGTCTTGAACCTTGTGGAAAGCAGAACATCACAACAATAATACGATGGTATAAGAAACAACCCTTCAAAATATCCTTAGTCGGTTTTCTTGTATATGAATAATATTAATTCATGTTCAGAATAGACATAGTCAGTTTTTTGTTTATTAACAACATTAAATTACGTGCTTGTGTGCTTAATTACTATAATATTATGACTTGTATTATTGTGTGCTTTTATGACATGTAAGGAAAATATCACGCACTTATTTCGTGAGAACAATTTGCGACTAAATACTTATAATGTCAATGTCCGAAGTCCTAACATCAGTTACAACCGGTACCTTTACTCACATATTCTTAATTATAATATGTTAAGAGTTTTTTAAGATCATTGTCATTCGTAAGTACCTACGTAAGTAACAGTAGATTTAAAAACACTAAACTACGTTCTTAAGTGTGACTCAAAAATTACTAGAATTATTTTGCATACAAAACCATATTCAAGTTGAATCAGTTATATTGTTGAGGAATTTAATATTTGAAGGGTTGTATTGAAAACCAGTTGCACATTAAGACTTAATGTAATAAATTAAAAATGCAGTCGCATAATATCTTGTTTAACCTTGATTTTAGTATAAAAAACAAGTACATTTTTCACTTTTAGTAAAAGTAAATTCAAATAAATAATATTTTTCATACATTATTAATACCCGTTGTGTAAACCAAGATAAAATAAAGTATAGATATTCCGTTGAAAACCCGGTAAAGAATTGGTCTCTCACTCTTTTCAGTAAGTTTTCAAGTGTCCTGTAAATGGCAGGTGTCCAAAAAAATAAAGACAATAAAAAATTGGTCTGGAGTGGTCCAAAATATAAAAACAATGTAGGTAATCCTACATATTAAATTCAGTGATGAAGTTTGCCACCAATCCTGAACTTCTTAGTTTTTTGGTGGAATGGAGAGGACACATTATGTTTATTACATACAACTGATTTGCTGGCTACCCCACATGTAGAGTTTACTGTGATGGTATGGATAGAGAGGTCGAGTCATGATTAAAGCCGTTTCACTAAACTGTAGTTTTATAAGTTTATATATGAAATAAACTGCGTTTTACGTTTACTTAATATCAAACTCGAGTAAAAGTTTTCATGACCATTAAATTCTGCGTTTTCCGTATACATATTTGTAACTTATGGTGCTTATTATCACCTTAATTTCAGGTGCTTCGATTTGATATTTCTGAGATAGTAGATTAAGATTATATTTGTGTTACACCCGTTTTTCAGCGATCAAGTACGCCACTCGTCTTGAATGTCTGAACCTTTGTTAGTACGCATAGAATAACTTGTCCATTTATTTTATGTACTTAGTCTAATGTTTATCCCACTTGGGAGATATACCGTTGCGGTAGAGATAGAATCAAAACCGTGTTGGTAGTGCTGTGGCCGTAGACAAACCGTACCTACTTAGCGATCGACTACTGGCGAACTTTTCGACAATCTACCTACATGTACCGAGTAATTATGCGTTATTGTTGCAGTTATTGTCGAAAATTCGTTTGTAGTCGATCACCAAGAGCGTGTTTGTTTAGGGGGTCAGATATGAAAAAATATTATTTTGAAACACTACATTCTTAGTGGTAGTCTATTAGCCGTAAAGCGGACATATTAAATATAATAAATAAATAATTATCAAGTATTATAGTTATCATAGGAAAATACAATAGAACACGTGAAGCAATGTGTATAAATAAATATTATTGTAAGATGATAGTGTCTAGCATGCAGTAGCTTTGGCCATATAATAATTAAATGCAGAGGTCATGAACTCTACCAGGTGACTTAATAACAATAATAATATGACATGACATGCAAGTGTATGTATGCAATACCACAATGTGATAATAATGTCCAGATATCATGCAATAATATATAATATGGTGCTATAATAAAGATGAAGGTGGAATGTATTGTACGAGTATATAAATAAATGTAGCTAGTATGATGTAGTTACTACTAGCTTTAAGCTGGTGTCGCTTAGGAAATAAAAATCTATTTGATAATTAAATAAATTTAAAATGGAAATCAAAACAAAAATAAAGTTAAGTATCCCTAGTGTTGTGGAATTCTCAAGAAATAATTTTTGGAGAAATTTACCGAGAAATTTCTCGGTAAATTTTCCGAGAATTTTTTTTTTTTATTTAACAGTATAATAATAATAAATCAGTACTTAATTCAATCAATCAATAACAATGTACAAATGTTGAGGCAATTTATCACCAATATTGCTACAATTACTTAATTATGGTATATTTTGAGGGAAATATATTTTTTATTGATCATTTTTACAATGTTCAAAAAAAAATGTAATCATGAAATGTGTATTTTTTTACACGAGTATACAAAGTGATCGTACCTTTGTATACTTGTATTGTAAGTATACAGGGGTTTTACATGTAAAAGGCTTTGGCCGTGAATATATGTAAAGAGATAAAATAAATATCAAAAAATGGTGTGTAAAAAGAATATACTTAGAAAATCAGGTTGGCTGCGAAGTGTTCTGGGATAAGGGTCATAATACCACTAAAAAAAGTTATGGAGAAAAATTTCTCTTCCATCAGAGGAGAATTGTTGTTTGGACTTTTTACAAGATGATTGGCCTGTCTTGTTACATTTTTTACATACTTGGCACCACAAAACTTGCACTTGTATTGTTGTGGCTTGCTTCCTGCCGTTTCTTCGACAAAATATCTAAATATAAATTCCTTCTTGCCCATCTTACACTATTCTAGTCACTGCCTGTGAAGAACTGCCACGTAGTGATGTCAATACCGGATATTTTTCATATATTTTGTAGGGGAATCCCGCCGCGTTACCGCCAAATCAATAAATAATAGGGGAATACCCATGGAAAAAAATCATAGAGAAATTTCTCTTCCATCAGAGGAGAAATTCTCCGAGAAATTTCTCGTTCTCGAGAAATTTCTCCGGAGAATTTTCTCTACTCACATCACTAAGTATCCCATAATGTTCCCGGTGAAGAATAGGCATCCCAATCTTTTCTGTAAGTTTTCAAGTGTCCTGTTAAAGTTCGTAATTCATAACGTTTTAAGACATTAAACATCTTCCTATCCTGAATGTCTTTACTTTTATTGTCACGGAGACGATAGCTTACATGTCTATTACAATTATTGTGTTCGCTGGATACCCCACTTATGGGAAATGTCTTGATGAGATGGATGAAATAAATAAAACAAATGTTTTACTCTACTATGTGATTTATTCTCGAAAGAGATGTCTTTCGTCTTGTTAGGACATTGTCAATCTCATTGATCAATGATGAGACGTCACTCTCGAAAATAAAGCACATAGTAGAATAATTTTTTTTTTTTACTAATTTCGTTATAGAATTCTATTTCTTAAACACCGCCACAGTGAATAATATGAGATGGATGGATTACGTCACAATATTTATTTGGATCAACATGGAGATATAAATGGTCACTCTTCATAATATATTTCAGTGTTCCACATCAGTGTATAATTAAAGAACATAGAATTTCGTACATAACCTCTTCTCTAAGCATTTTTTTGTAAGTTGGTTATTATTTTAATTAACTGATGAGACTCGTGACTCAAATACGTATTTAATTAATAATATGACAACATTAAAACAATACATGCATTGCTTGAATATTAAATAGAACCTATAAGTACAAGTAGAATTAATTAATATTCTTAATAAACATTGAGATATCTGATAATATTATTTTGCAATGGAACTCTGATGGTTCTCCGATAAGTAATGCGAACTACGTTAGAGTCAGTCATTAGCGTCTTTTGTATGAAAGGTATAGTAAACAAACTGGGCTATTCTAGAATAAATTATTCCATAGAGCACCAAGAATTGGAATGCCGCTGTTTTCCGTGAGTTTTCGTGTCCTGTAGTTTGAAGAAATATAAAAATATTTTACATCTTAAATTCAGCGATGAGTATGGCCACTTATCTTGAATGTCTTGATTTTTGTTGGCACGCAGAGAACGGCTTTCATGTTCTCTCCATTCAGCTAGTTTGCTGGCTACCCCTGTGTGAGATATGCTTTGATGGTATGGTTATAGTAGTAGTAGATCTATCATAAGTGGGGTAGCCCAAAGTTACTCAGTTGGCTTTTAATGAAAGTACGTTTTGTATACAATACAGAATAAAGAAGTTTACAATTTCATTTATTTTGGAGCCATTGATTATGTAACAATTCCTAGACATTTTTTTTACTTGAATTCTTATGTTTATTTGTTACATTGATTTATAATATGCTATCGCGATTTCAAAAAAAAAACCAAAGAAAATATTCATTAACACGTCCAATGTATTCCTAAACCTGCATTGAAATTTGTATATTAAAAATAATATGCCTTTTTCATAATTAAATAATAAATTATCACTTTATTTCAGGTACTTTGAATGATATAAAAGTTATATAAAATTAATATCCTAGAAAAAGATAATGCAGAACCACAGACCTTTTCAGAATAGACTAGTAACGCAAGTACTAATTTTATCAAAAAAAAAACTGTACCGCAGGTAACATAAGGACAATATACGTTTGCTGCTTTACTCCATAAGGTTAAGATGGTAATGATCTCTTCGCTCCAATACGAAAGTATTGTACATCCTTAATATCTAACAAAGTCATAAAAGGAACCAAATCATGTTTAGGACTGGTTAAAATTATGTTGACCGCACAATTTGACTTGCCGTATTACCACTTTTTCCTTTCAATTATTAAACTATTACCATAGTTTCTGCTGTATAGGTATTTGTACAGAAAAGTATTTTTGAGGCAATAATATCTACACTTATAGAAAAAATATTGGATGAATCATCTCAGTATGTGTACTCTTTACAATGTGGTAGAAAAAACTATATTTAGTATCGCGAATGAAAATCTGCTTATACCTTTTTCATTATGACATTATGGGTTAGTTGGAAGATATCGCGCTTCTGCGATAAACTCGCCCATTGCACAAATTTATTTGTTTGGTTCTGCAATGTTTGTGTTTTAATAATGTTTGTTTTTTTGTGCAATAAAGATTTTTATTATTATTATTATTATTATGACCCATAATATCGAAATCAACAATGTATGTAAAATTGTATCAATAGGTACATTAAATTAATTATTGTTAGTGTATACTCAATGATCATAATATATTCTTGTAAAGACGATATAATATACGAGTATACAGAAAATTATTGAATTTCGTTGCAAGCATAGTTAGATTTATTTGGTGCCTGACGAATATGTAATATGCACCTTCTAATATCATTACTAAGGCGAGTACAAATATACGCAATACATATGTTGTTATTCTATGTATCTAGGCCAAAGATGCCAAATGTCGTCAATGTAGGTCAGTCTAGTATGTATGTGTATGTGCTAGTAAGAAGATGTTGCAGATTTTCCAAGTGTTAATGTGAATGTGTTATTATTTTGATAGGCAGGTGTGTTCGCTGCATTTCGTAATACGTAAGATGATTTTACGGGCCTTGTTTGTATATATGGCGGAAATATAACCTTAGTGTTGTATTATTTTTTTTAATGTTTTTTTTATGATAAATATGACATATTATTATTCCTTGTTCTTCATAATGAAGAGGGTTTTGAAATTACGATTTTTAGTAAAATTATTAACCTAAATTGTTTATGTTTTACTAAATGAAAATTTCTGACATTTTCTTGTATTTTCTGTATTGTATCATCATATGATAGATGAAAAAACATATTACGTATATATTAATACATGATTTGGTATATTATTGAAATATTAATATTTGGTATGTAATTTTAATGTATCTGGGCTTTTGTTATAAACCCAAACACAACCTTATACACCTTTCACAGTAAGCTAAAAGCTTGTATCGTGAAAGGGGAGTTTGCTGGCACCTGAGATAGAACCACGAACATGTGCATGAGGCTGAGACTCTGCCTCCAGGCTACCGACGAACTCCTTATTTCATGCTTCATTTTTGTACTGGCAGATATAGGCCTCTTCAAAAATTTTCAATGCCTGTCGATCTCGAGCAACATAAGCCCACAGTTTTTCCATAACTTACGGACAATTATATCAACTTATGCATCTTCGAATGATTTTTTTTCTATTTTGTCTCAATTTTTCACCTTATACACCTATACAACCTTACAAACTTACCTTCACAAATAGAACTTTATACACCTTTCACACTGAGCTAAAAGCTTGTGCCGTGAAAGGGGAGTTTGCTGGCACCTGGTATCGAACCACGGACCCCTTGTTCTAAAGGCCGAGACTCTACCTCCAGGCTACCGACGAACTCTAGATTATATTTATATGTAAATTTTCAATAAACAGTCTTTAATTCATTATGTTACAACAGGCTAATTTTTGTATAGCTGTAGCAAATGTGACAATCTTCATAATTACATGTACAAGTGTGTACGAATCTACAGATCAAAGTAGGTACATATATTAATAAAGTGAAAGAAATAAGATAAGTACTTAATACCATGCGCAAAAATTATGTATCATCAACCTTGATAACATAATCTCACTTTTAAAAGCAACATTACAAAACGCTTACACTGTCATACATTATGCATCGCATAGTTCATTTGCATTACTAAAGAAACTCATTACATACATAATAAATGAATATAAGTTTGTATTACTATTTACTTTCGATAAGGCACAACCAAAACAAAATAAACGTAATGTCTAATCGTAATGCTGCTATGATACAAAACCTTGAACCACTTCGCTTTCTGAATATTAATTTGTGTATAAGAGCTTAATGTTAAATTAAATTTTATTGTCACTGTTGATGAACTTCGACTAATAATATCAAATACTATTACTAGATTTGTATATACGTACATAAAGAGCAATGCAATTGTTATGAAACTAAGAATACGTTTTTTGAATTAATTGATTATGGGTTCGAGTTAGTATTGTTTATTTGTAAAACATAATTTTTTCTACCAGTCAGGTGTATTACAAAAGAAAGTACCTTCCTTTGCCGGTTTTATGAAAGTGTGAAATGGTTAAGAAATGAAAAAGAAAAACGAATTACAGTATAATATTTTCAGACTTGTATGCGTATTACATACAAGTGCGCATATGTATTACAAAAGAAAGTACCTTCCTTTGCCGGTTTTATGAAAGTGTGAAATGGTTAAGAAATGAAAAAGAAAAACGAATTACAGTATAATACTTTCAGACTTGTATGCGGTCATTCAGTAGCTAGTGAGCTATCTTACTTGTGGTAGAATCTATGACGCTTTAGATGTTATATAGAATTTATATAGAGGAATTTAAATGATACAGTTTCAATTTGCTAATTTCCATACATTACTTTATACTTTTATGTGTTTTAAATGCAACTAGTCTGATAGCGTCCCACAAGTGGGATATGCCGTGATGGTGTAGTAGTAGCGGTAAAAAATAATGTTCAGTATTTCCTCTAAATATTCATATCACTCTGTGATTATGATGGCAGATGGGAGTTTTGTTTTGACACTTTTTAAAAGTCAATCTAGTGTTTCAAAGACGTAGATAAAAACTGCATTTGGCAATATGTATTATGTAAAAGCTGGTTATAGATGGAGGAAATAGAAGAATAGGAAATATCTCTCGGAGAAAATGTCTTAAAAATGTCATATATTTTTTTTTTTTTTTTAATTTATAAATTACAATTTATTTGTTTTACAAAAAATATTTTAAATAATGTGACATATGTTTCGGCTGCAATGCCATAATCATACTCACATTATTTAAAATATTTTTTGTAAAACAAATAAATTGTAATTTATAAATTAAAATTATGGAGTTTTACAAGTTGTGCACCAATAAAATCATATCATATATTTTTGTTCTTATCAGTGATTGATAATTTTTCGTCTAATTTTATCCATGTTCATACATAAAACGGATAAAAATATCTAAAGTTTAAAGTATTTGATAATTAAGTCTCATGCCAGTCTCTTCATTTATGGTGAAGGAATATCGTGAAAATATTTGTGTCATAAACATTTTGCAGTAGTAGGTACGTATGAATATAATGAGTAATATACCTACAAGATTTACTAAATGAAAAATTCACATGGAAACAATAATAAATTCACCGCCGATTTAATAACAATACAATATAATGAGACAATACAATGATGGAAGTGTGTATTGTGGTAAAAACACATTATTAATTTATATAAGGTGTTGTTTTATCACATCACTACCTACCTATTTATTAATATTATATTATTATGTGGATGGTACCTATACCTATATTAGACGCAAACCTTCGCATCAGCTATCTGTGCTCAATGGTGCAATAAATATTATAATTTATCAGTAGGTAAACATGAAGTTTTGTTATTATTTTATTTATTTATTTGAAAACGTTTGCTATATATTTTATTAAAAAAAAACCCACGATGGATGGTGACTTCATACACCTATCGTTAAGAAGAAAAATGAAAAAAAAACGTATTAGAGATCAATGAGTTTTAGCGCCTTTGACATTTTTTCGTTTTTGCAACTCAATTTAAGTTCTTTAACATTATTTAATTACTTATTTACTTTACTTTTTTACTTTACTTAAAAATTGTCTTGTCAACGGCTTAATTTGCAATTTGCATGTTGATCGAACGGGGGCTCAATTTGCGTGTTAATCGAACGAAAATAAGTACTAGAATATTAATATGTTTGATATAATCTTCCCAACAAACATCTTTTAAAACTCTAAAGTAAATTATTTTATATACAAATCTTAATAAAGTATTGGTTTTCTTGAACGTTTCAGTTGTTCAAGACACTTAAGTTATATTTAGTCGAGTCCACTTGCACCTAAACAGGTAATCACTTCCAACGCACTGTAAGGTCGACAACATTACAGTGTCCAAAGTACCTACCTGAATGCTTTGTAGGTTAGGTACTTCGATATGACAATATTATTCCTTTCGTTAAACTGTCATATACCACAATAATTATAATTCTCATTAAACATTTGGCATTATCTTCAAAATGTTATTGTTAATCTCATGCAATACAAATAATTATACGAATAAATAAAACGAACTTTAATTTAGGTGGTATACAATCATGGTTATTTATTTAGCCACAATGAGTCAAGCATGAGTGATTAGTATAATAAATATAAGCAGAGTAGATAATATGCGATTATGTAAAAGGTAATGTTTTGGTTTCTTGTACTGAATTATTTAGGTGATCAATATAAATATACTTTTTATATTAGATGCAAAATAATTTTACTGTTTTCTTGTATGTTATTGTACTTAAATCTCGGGTTGTTGACCAGCAATTGAGAGCCTGCGAGTTTGATACCATGAAATTCTTCGTAATATCATAATGAGCTAAACCTATAAATTTCGACATCTTGTTCAGAAAATCTCATTAAATTAAAATGCTTTAAAATAAAGTGCATTCAAAATAAGGTTTTATGGTTTGGGGAATTTTATTTTCGATCCGAAAAAAATTATTTAATTTTTGAAGTGAGTAGGTACTTATTGCTTACTTTACTTGTGGGAAATTTCATGTCATTATAGAGATAAATAAAAAAAGGTTGAGATACTTAATCGATTTTCTTTTACAAAAGATTGAATTTATAATATTTATCTCTTCATACCCAGACAGCTACGATATTTTACTGAAAATTTAAATATGGTGTGTAAGTGTATTGAAACTGTAAATCTCATTTCTTTTGTCCCATTTTTTTCAATTTCCTCGATAATATATGAATAATTGAAAAATATATTCGATTTCGGGTCGCTCTGAATATCTAGTTTAAATTGAGTTGTAATTTCTATTTTTAATGTTAAAAAAAATATTTTTATAATTAGTGAAAAATGATTAATTTTGTCATTATAGTTTATTTATTCATTTATTAAGCATATACACGCCTTACGCCTTAGTCAATGTGCATTCTAAACAAAACAATACGATAGTGTAAAAACGGGATTAAATTCAGAAAGTTATAGTCAATTTGGTAAAGCTAAAATATTAATTAAAATTGCAAGTATGTATTATCTTAATAAAAACGAAATTCAAAATTAAGAAGGTTACTAGTGTATAAATGTACAAATAAACATTTATATTAAATAGTAGAATAAAAACAACAAATAATAAAAATAATATTAAAACAGCAGGTGAAGTATAATATTAAAATCAGTGAACACAGATGGACAACAAAAAATAAAAATATAATTTCTATTCAATGATTAAAAGTATAGGTTTAACCAAATATTGATTTGTTTTTTAAAAAAAATTACACAAGGATATATTATAGGCACGGAAATATAACATCAAAAGCATCAGACAAATATGACGTCATTGAACCCGAAATCAATTTGTGTTTACGCGTACGTGTTGTGGACAAATTGGAACAAGAAAATTTACACACTATGAGTTGATATAATACAAAATCCCGCGATGCGATGTTATGACGTATTCGTGAATAAATATTTAAGTAAATTATCCATCTGTGAATTCTGAATAATTTTAGGTTAAATATTGTTGAGCCTGTTCTTTTATTTGATGTATTACCTCATTCGATTTTCGTCACTATAAAATAATAATTGAGGATAAGTAAATGGTAATTAAATAGTAATTTTTTTATATAGAATTAATACTTCCATAAAATACATATTTCTCCCTATGGAAACAAATTATGACGACAAAGTTTTTGTAGTCTGGGGTATACGTAGGTTACGTAATTATTTCGTCACATGTATGTTTTCGCAAAAAGCGAAAATTTATGTTCAAATATATGCAAGTGACGTAATTCAACTATTTTATTTAAGTACTATTTTATTGCTTTTTTTGGTTCAAAATTATTCTTTTTGTTAAAAAGCCTACTGTAGTGTGATAAAATGAAAAACTGAACAGTTTTAAGTGAATAATGTTCGTGAAAAACAAAACAGGATCTTTGAATAAAAACTCAAAAACTACAACTGATAAAAATAATGCACTAGTTCGAAATAACAGCAATTTAAATCAGTGTTGCTATTTTTACTGCTGTCGGTTATGTGTGGAACAATTATATCATTTATCAATACATCATCATCGTTATCATTTACATAGAGTGGAATGTACACAAAATCATTACTATAATACTGTCAAATCTAATGACAGTCAAAGAAGTCAATACATAAGGCCTCAAAGTAGTAATATTTATCAAGAAATAAGCTCTGTGAAAGGAGGAAAACCGTGTGATTGTCAGTCAATTAAGAGAAGAGCAACAACTTCACAAAAATCAGAGAAAATTTATAATAATTATTGTCCTTCCCGCAAATTCTGCTACTGCTGTACCTCACCGTCTCCAAGTAATCCAGAAGTATTCTTCAGGTTAATAAACTGAAATACTAAACTGCACTTTGTACACATTTTTGTGGCACAATGCAGAATGTTGTTTATATACACTGCACCAAATGGCGATCACGTGGGTAAAAATAAATGTATAAATGGTTCAATGTTTTTTGTTCACGATACAATAAAATGTGGGGTCAATTTTATTGTGAAGATGTTTGCACTTTCTATGTTGTTTTGATTTTGCTTTTTCATTTTGTGTTTTATTGTGATTTTGTATTTTATGTCTACTTTGTGTGGTGTGGTCGCAAATTGTGGAACTGAAGATTTTTGCATAAATACAGGCTTTTTAGTGCACCATGTATGTGTCATCGAAGTGTATTTTTGTGTTTAGAAATTCTAAAAGACGATTTGGTTGCGTGATTACTTTTCAAGTTAAGGTAAACATCGTCTACGCAAACAATTTTTCGGCAAATGCAAAGATTGTTGGACTCATGCATAAACCGATTGTGTTATTTTTTTAAATTCAAACATTATAATTATGTTCTATTAACATTATGTAGCTCAAAAGGCCCGGGCCGTTTATTGTTTTATAGATAAATTTAATAATCTATGTTTTCAAATTTTCTTATCAAAGTAATAGCAATTTTCATCATAACTCAACATTCAATTTAAAAGTAAAAAGCATTAATCTTTTTATTACAGTATAATTATTTATTAGTCAATGAATGGTTAATAAATTGTGGATTTATATATATAACTCATAATTAATTTTGTGTTTGGATTAATGTCGTATTAGGTTAATATATGTATAAAGTACGTTATAAGAGAACATGCCGACAAATCTTTTAGATTTGACGTGACTCATTAAATTGTATGTATTTTCATTTTTGTATTATTTTCATTAAATAAAATAAATAAAAATAAATTATTTTAAAAAAACTGATTTGAGTAATGGCAAACTATGCTATTTAAAGCATTCACATTGTTTTAACTTAAAACATAATTAAATTTTATCGATGTGCTACATTCACCATTACAATACATACTGTCTCTATTACATCATGTAATTATTACATTATACATAATACAATAAATGTGTACCAAACAGAATAATTATATACATATATACAATAACAATTTATATACATACGGGTTTGTTGTATAATATGACATACAAAATTTCTTGATTGTACACATTTTTGCTGGTATTGATAATAATATGTACCCATGTTTACCCAATGATACAATATTCCTTATGTTATATTATTGTTATTTTGTTGTTGTTATTATTATGTGTGCAGAAGAAAAACAAGTTTTCGAATGCAGTCGTTGTCGGTGTGATATTGCACGTAATGCGCTATGTCGGGTTCCATTGTGCAGCAAATTGAAGACAATGTTAAACAAAAATTTGCTTTTCGTACCCCTACAGTTTCAAATGGGTTTTTGGCATAGTAATCGCTACTTTTACCTCTGTATTTTTTTGTAGTAGTAGTTTCAGATCATTCAGCTAGAATTGTATGACTCTGTTACCTAACTAAAGTCAGATTTACAGAAGACAGACCTTATCAACTTTAGTCCTCGACATATAATATGAATAATACACATTATACTTCAATTTGTTAAACTCTTGAAACTTATAATTATTTAACGTTGATAAACTTTTGATCAAAGAGATAACACAGAAGACATCGTAAGGTTGAAAGAAAATTATTATTGTCATAAAAAATGACATTTATCATGTAAATACAGAGGAAATTATAATTTAATATGTGCAATAATAAAATATATCCTTTATCCTTCAAAGAGCAGCGATTATAAGACAAATGATGGATTACGAGATTACATTTTCTTAAACATTTAAGCGAAGTATTTACAAGATATTATATTATTATCGTAATTTAATGAATAATATTATTGATGTATACTCATAGACAAATGATACCTAATAGTCTATAGTTATATATTATGTCGATAAAGGTAATTGATTGCTTCATTATTGACGCACAGGGCCGTCTTTGATCATGTTTATTGTTTATTGTTGTTTATCGTCCTTAGACCAATTTTTTGGTACTTGGACTCGTCAAATTACAGAAGATAGGATCATACAATAGATTATATATATATACAAAAAAAATACAGAATCATAGATCAAAACACAATATCATTGCTAAGCAGAGTGTAAAGGGCTCTGTTAGCATTTCGTCAAACAGTATTCAATACAGATTCCATCATCAATCATCATAGATCAAATAAAAACAAAAAACATCAGGAAATTATTTCCATGCTGAAATGAATGTAAATGGTTCAATTCAGCATTTCGTCAACACAGTAAAAAGCTTTTTCAACGAGGTACAACTTCACTACTCCTCGAAATTTTTTCTCATCCTTCACGGACTTTATTTCTTCAGGCAGCTTGTTGAACAGGCGCACACTGAGACAGACAAAGCTTTTGGACAATTTTGCCAACCTGTGCTCTATAGGTCGGATACTTCTTTTTGAGCGACTGTCGTAACCATGGTATTCCAAGTTGAGAGGGGTGTTGGGCATATTTTTACGTGCGTATAGCAAGCATTCGTAGATTTAAATGCCAGGGAGCGTGAGTATGCCAAGTACCTTAAAGTGTTCCTTGCACGACTCTCTTGGCCCCAACCCTTTTAATCCCCTAATTGCACGCTTTTGAAGTTTGAAAATTCTGCTCCAATCAGCCCCCCTGCCCCAGAATAACACTCCGTACGACATAATGCTCTGGAAGTAGGCAAAATATACTGATTTGGCTGCATGCTGGGGCCTTTGGGAACAGTGGAGGTACGGTGCCCCAGATGGCGCAGTTGATTCTCAACTTCGCGATTAATAATTCGGCTTACGTTCAAAATTTCTCCCCCCTCCCTTCGTTGAATTTTTGAAAGTGTATAGGAATTTGAAGCATTCGACGATCTCCACGATTTTCCTGGACCGCATGGTCCCTTATGGTAAAGAGGATAATTCACTTCTCCGATAGCTCCACAGTTCATATCGAGCTTAATCCTCAGTTAAACCTCGCCTCTCGTTTCTAGTTTCGGATCTCCAGTCCAAATAGTCCTGTATTAATTCGTCGGTATCCTTCCCTTTGTCTACCAACTCTTCCTCTTCAACCCAGATATCCTTTAGTAAGTTATTGTTTCTATGATATTCCCATTTTTTAAACTAACACAGGTCTAAATAATTAGTTTTCACAAGTTTAGTCTCGTACAAAAGTTATCCCTGAATTAAGTAAAAACTTAATCACAAAAAAAGTTTGTTGTGTGGTGTATCTAATCAAAATTAAAGCGAAAATTTAAAATTTCATTCTAAATAAACTGTTCCATAATGTCATTTTTGATTTTTTCTTATGACGTCAGAATGACGGTAATCCTTGTTCGTGAGTATCTAACTATATTTAACAGTTAAAACAGAAATTATTCCGCAATAGTGAGTAAAGTTGAGAGATTAATTAAAATTTCATAAAAAAAATATTGTATCATATTAATATTGCATAAAAATTCAGTTTACACAATGAATCATACGATACTGTAAAAAATATTGTCTTGGAGGCTGTCTGCTTAGGGTGATTCATTGAAAATTACAGCGTAATATAAAATAACATGGTAGCGCACACTGTACGAGTATATCTCACATAATAAATCTATATAAATATTTCAGTACGTTTCTGTACGTAGATGTGCTTGTTTGCCAGAGAAGTGTCCTTTAAAGGAAGGATTCCTATAAAAATTTGAATCATATAACATTTACTGATTTTTAAAATCATTTACAGAGGTATTAGCGATAATATGAAGTCCACTTTTATTTAGTGTCTTCTATTTTTCCTGTCATTTCGAGACCATTTTTGAACTTTGCAGATCTCTCCTATGATTTTTAAATACCACGGCTTGTGGCAGACACTTCATTTCAGCGATTTTCTTTGATTATCTGTTCTGGGGTTACCCAAAACTTGTTAAAAAAAGGTTGTCTTAGCTGACAGTTTTTGTAAAAATTCCAATCTTAAATTCAAATATTTTTTCTAATTTTTGTCCAAATACATATATTTGGGCATGATGGCAAACATGATATTGCCATTTTTAAATAATTTACTCGTAAATCAATTTTGCGATTTCGCAAGAAAGTCTATGATATCAACAGTTTTTGTTGATTTAAATATTTATTCTCTGCGCGAAGCTTGGTTTAAAGTAAGTAAATAAATAATTGTAATTATGGGAGCAATAATAATTAGTGTTTAACATTACTATCAACAGTTACATTACAGCACATACATATTACTAACTAGATAGAAATTAATATAAAATGTTATTAATTTATGAATTATTATTAATGAATTTTTATGCCAAGGTTCAGGCAGAACTAAGTTGTTATATTTTATTGTAAAACGTTTGTCTAAGAACATGTAAACTCCCATATCAGAACATTATGTAGGTACTCAACCTTCCAGAGACAATTTAATTGAATATTGAAATTTATTGTAATTAGCAGGAATTGGGACAAGTTCAATCATAATTCTTTAGGTTTAAACGAAAATCAAAATTCAGAGGCAGGGCAATTTCAAAAAGAAAATGATCGATATTTGGAAAAATCTCATTTCTTTAAATTTCATATACTTATTTATACGAACGTGAAACCGGTTAGGTAGGTACGTCGAATATTGAAATTGAATACGAAAATCCATTTATTAACAATATCATTTCAACTTAAGATCTGAGACCATAAACCTGTAACAATTCATTGTACAAATTCCTAAGAAAACCCTGACCATTCTCAATATATTGTTATAATCACTAACCTATCCCTTTACTAGCGTATAAAAATCGCTGAATTGGAATTTCGGAAAGACAATAGTAGTCAGTGGCGGCCATTCACTCACGTTTGTGTATTTACTACGTAAGGTAAAATCATATGTTGTTTGTGGTTTAGAACATGTGCATTTGTTTACCAACTGATGGTTTGAGTCATTGATTGTTGTAAAGCATTATATATTGCGTGTTCTGATGTTCCTACAAAGTAAGCAGAAATTATTATTTAATGTATTAGGCACGTTTGTAATAAAAAAACACAATTTTTAGTAACCATTTTAAGAATTAAAAAGTTTTGTTATCCTGATATGAACTTAATTAGTGATATTATTTTATTAAATCACCTTATACTTAGGTTTCTTGGATTTTTTATTAAATTTAGCAACAAAATCATTCAAATTATATAGATATTATGCTAAGAGGATAGTTTATTTCAACGCATTTACAACTGTCATCATTGCACAGTAATAAAAAGAAATTCTCAAAAATAAAGGTTTCTAAATTTCGAAGAGCGTTGAACGTTTCTGAGTTTTTCAATATAGGTACTATGTGTTCTAGAATATTGATTAAAAATCTTCTTGGTATTGACAAGAAACAACTTAAGATAAAGATTACAAAGAATCCCTTTTGAATAAATATTTTCGAAGTGTCATATCCTGGGTAAATTTTCCATGTTATTCACACAACTATAGAATTTCCCAACAGTAATTTAACATCATGCCGACGGCTTTACTCATAACATATTAGTTCTATCAATTTGAATATTAATATAAGTTAGCATCTGTCTCACATTATAAGATGAATGTACCAACATCTTATTAGTAAGATTCTTATAAAATGTACGTCGTTTTTCGTGTTAACCTTTTCAGAACCATAAAGTTTATAGAAGTTATTTTAAAAATCTACCCTCATTTTTATTATTATTATTATTGTATAAATGGAAGAATTATAACCAAAATTACAATAAAGTACCTAACAAATTGTTATGAATTTAGAAAACTGGTTCGTAAATGGATCCATAACACAATAATTAATATTAGTTTTATTGACAATACAGTAAGGCCTGTAATAATTATAAATTTTATGACTCTTAGTGGTGTATTAACAAAAATCTTCGCATTTTTATATGCTATTATAAAAATAAAACAACAAACTGTAAAAATGCAGCATAGTGGAAATTCTCTAATTCATTATCACACACTTTTCGAGCAAATATTTTAATACTTTAGTAATA
Source organism: Athripsodes cinereus (assembly GCA_947579605.1). Classification (NCBI taxonomy): domain Eukaryota; kingdom Metazoa; phylum Arthropoda; class Insecta; order Trichoptera; family Leptoceridae; genus Athripsodes; species Athripsodes cinereus. The sequence continues at coordinate 4,500,377 of OX388309.1, forward strand.
TTTAGATAAAATCGATTTTAGATAACATGAACGTATCTTTTAATGTTGATTATTTTTGTATAGATATGAAACATTTTACCTAGAGAGTATGAATATAATTAATTGCATCTTAATTTTTTTATATATTGTTAAAAAATAAATTATGTTTTTAATAAAAATCTTCAGAAATGAGATTAAATATTTAAGAAATATATTTCCGTTGTATCTTATAGGGTTAAATAATAGTACATGGATCAATATAAAGTTGTATTACATGTCTGCTGTGTACAAAAATACAATTTATTATTTATTTATTATTGTAAAATTAACCGCAGTTCCTTACATCTCTTTACAGGTAGTAGTAGATATTATCTATTTGCTGTAAAATTGCATACGACGAAATCCTTGACATTAATAATATGTATGTTTTTATTATAATAATGTATTAATAAGATTACATTATATATAATTGTTATTTCCGATTTCTCTTGATTACTAATGCTTACAGATGAAATATGTTAAGTTTAATATTATGATTCAATATTTTTTTATACCTATCATTAATAATTACAGATAATATAATTATGACAAACTTCTCTGAGTGTCACGTCAGGTCTCCCTAACGTCATTGAATCTGAGATAGCCTTCTCTGTCTTGTGCTTATTGAAACAGCTTCCATTCTCTGGATTCCTGACCACTGTCCAATATTTCTCAACCAGAAGATTTGTCGTCTTCCTGTGCTTAATATTTTAAGTTTTATGGTTAGACGCGGCAACTTTTATTATACAAATATTTCTAATAGCACGAATATTTGCATATTTTAATAATGTACATATTTTAAACAATATAGTTTAATTATCAAATAAAATAAAATAATAAATATTTATTTTATTTTATTTGTTAATTTAAAATGAAGTGTTACAAAGTTAATGCCGATACAATTAATGAAATAAAGTTAAATATTATAGAAGTAAATTCCTCAAAACTAAGCGGCGAACGTGCTTTGAAGAATAATTTATCTGAAAATATGGGTAAAAATTTAGTATGAATTCCTGGCTGAACGTTTCAAATGGATTATTTAACATTATCAAGTCGAAACCCTTGAAATAAAATTCTTGAAGTTTGTATCACTCGCCTTATCGCTAGTTAAATTTTATTAAATTATTATTTAACTAAATAACGTTAATAAAATTTAAAAAAAATAACACATTATTTACTTGTTTTCTTCTGCAAGTCGACTGCGTAATAATAATTACTGAAGCAGATTTCTTCTTGGAAGTTTTTTTTTATAACCGTCGATTGGAATATTATAATTATTGCTGCTGAATGATATTGAAATACTTTATATATAAGTAGTTATATTTATTATAAACTATAAACACATAGTAATTATTGTCTGTGTTTCAATGTTACACATGTTATTTTGTAATAGTACTTTACACGCTTCTTAATAATAATCCTATTAACACTGGATAAACCTCACACGATTATCAACAGTTCCACAGAATATTGACAACAGATTATATATTGAGTCAAGTTAATTATTTTAAGAGATTTTATCATATTAAGAAATCACAATTTTAATATTTTCTAAAATAATTTGTTTCCGAGTAACTATATTACTTACGCATGCAATTTTTTTTATTGCTCCCGCTTTAATTAATTAAAAGTAATTTAATCGAAACAATTTTATATGTTCAACATTCGCATGCTTAAATCAGCATATAAATTTACTTGTTTTATATATTTCATTTTCTGTATAGGTATATGTTCTGTTTACCTTCTGATCTAAACTCACTTTATAGTAAAACATAGTTATCAAACATTGTAGTAGGTTTACTGGAAGACATTGCCTCAAGGCAATATGTACGCCTTTTGTAAAATTTATGTTTGACAATAAAGTGTTTATTATTATTATTTTCTGTTTTCTATGACCTGCAGGCTACATATGCTAAACATAATCTAAATACTATTTTAATCTTGTCTTGATCTACATTATACGACGCGGATACTTATCCCGCGGTTGCAGTAGAGCGGTATTTTTGGCTATAGTCCCTTCGTCGTATGAATAAGATCATGACAAAATTAAGATCGTATCTAGATTTTGTCAAGAGTAACCCTGCTAGTGTTGGATATAGGAATAATCACACGAATCCACTTCTTTCTCATTACTTAGACAATGTTATCGACTTTTTCTATAATAATAATGGCACATGTGCCCGTGTGATTTAGAATACTGGGATAAAATCCTGAGTAACAGTTTGTGACATATTGAAAATAATTATAATAATTAAATAATTTATATTTGGCGCCGTTTAATGATTCGTGACCATCTCAAGGGCACCGTGACTTTTCTTGAAAAGCAGCTTTCAGCTTATTCCTGAAAGTTACAAAGGGTTGGTTCTGTCTTAAATCTGCTGGTAATCGGTTCCAGGCAGTTGGTCCCGCAACGCTGAACTCCTCTCTGCGAATTTGGAAGTGTTTACCCTGAATACAAGTATAAATTAAATGATCTTTGTTTATCTTCCTCGTATTGTAGATCATTGATCTGTTATTGTTTCTTCTCATGTTGCTGAAGACCAGCTATATTTTTATCTCTTTTGTGATTTTACTTGGAGCCATGAACCAATTAGTGCTTCCTTTTGCAGCGATATGGACGATCCTGTTGTCAGTCAGTTGTCAACCATGTTATTTCTCGAGAGTATTAATTTCTGCTTCACAAATTTCGAGAGTATTAATTTGAGTTCGTCGGTAGCCTGGAGGTAGAGTCTCGGCCTCGTGAACATGGGGTCCGTGGTTCGATACCAGGTGCCGGCAAACTCCCCTTTTACGACACAAGCTTTTAGTAGCTTACTGTCAAAGGTGTATAAGGTTGTATTTGGGTTTATAACAAAAACCCTGATATAGATTTTAAAAAGAATTAATAAAAACACTTATTACTGATTAATATGCAATCTTTCTTTAATCATTGCATTTGATTAATAGTTCAACATCGGAGTATGAAAAAAATCATTTGACGTCAATTCTCATGTTGTTAATGACAATATTACATAATTTGTATAAAAAAAACTCTAATTGCAAGTCATCAACAATAAACAATGTAGGTATTGTAATAAATCTATGTATTGCAAATAATAATATTGCAGATTTAGTTTCATAGGCAAATAAATAATTTATATTGTAAATTGTCACGTAATTATGGTTATATTACAGAGGACTTTAGCTGCTCAACATTTTAGCTGACTAATAAGGATAAGCGACGTAAAATTCAAATTATGGGTGGCAAAAAATAATAATAACAGAAATACTGACTGGGCGACTAAATGTGATGACGACATTTAAAGTATTTATTTCTCGGCCGTTCATTGAAATATTTCTCATTCTCAAATAATTGAAAGATAGGAATTTATCTAAATGAGCATTTTTTTTATAAAAAAGATATATCTGGGTTTTGTTATTAACCCAAATACAACCTTATACACCTTTCACAGTAAGCTTAAAGCTTGTGTTGTGAATGGGGACTTTGCCGGCACCTGGATTCGAACCCCTGACCCCTTGTTCACAAGGCCGAGACTTTACCTTCAGGCTACCGACGTTCTCCGAACGACGTATTTAAAGACGGAAAAAAAGGACACGAAGAGCACGACTAGTATATTTATTATATGCAATCAAATCGTTGGCTTTCAAAGTGAGATACCCGGTGAGCTGAATATAGTGTGATGAATATACACATTCTCTTTCCGTGTCATAATAAATTATGCATTTAAGATGAGCGGCATTGAAGACACGCGGTATTAATGTCTTTCATTTGTTTTATAGTGTCTTATTTGCAGAAATATATTACATTTGCTATACATTGGTAAAGCCAGTGACGTTAATATCACTATTGATAATAATCCTGAACCAGCCAGGGTCATGACTTTTGCTTCATGTTGTCCCCTAACTTGTACTGTCTTTCAGGTGCAAGGTTTACAACATTACAAAGTTTATATTAATAATCTTACTACCGATATCCTTGACCAGGTCGCATAGGCATAAAAAATGACAAAATAGAATTTTAAATTATTTATTTATTTCTCCTACGTTTTTATTTTATTTTATTCTACCAACACGCAGACAACACCAGATTCACTCATTTCTAGTTTTTTTTTTATATCCATAGGAACGAAATAAATTCGTTCTCAAGGCTATAATTTTATTTCGTTCTTGAACCATGTACGATATTAATTGCAAATATATCGCATGTTTTTTGTTCCTGACAACTCATTTGTATATTTACTAGTTTTTATTTCAACATCTTTCATATACATCAAAGAAAGATGTTTTTATAAAATACTAAGCAGATTTTTAAAATTTATTTTAGAGATTAATTTTCTCGTAAACCCAAACACAGAAAGCAATCTATGGTGTCGTAAAGGCGGAGTTTAGCAGAGGGATACACTTTTGGAATCTCCCGTTGAAAGTTCAAAACTTTATCAAGCTACTAGCGTTAGTTCACTGTTATGAAGCTTTTTTATATATATTTTTTCCATGGGTGAAAAACTAATAAATTTTACCCAAACATAAAAACACATCAACTATATTTTAATCATATGTACAAGTGTTCATTTTCTATCACGCCTCATCATTTTTTTTTAAACTTTTTATTTTCTTTTTCATCACTTAAATAAAATTAGTTACACTAACATTAGTTAGATTGCTAAAGTATCTTTTCCCATGACATAATGTAAGTTTTTCTCCGAGAACGTTGTACAATATGTATGAGTATTCTAGATCAAAGATTTTCTAGAAAGTACGAGTTGTTGTAATTATAAATGTACTTGCAACGTTTTCCATCTTGAATGATTTTAAAATTTTATATATTCTGCTCTTAAGAAATTATTTATAAACAAAAGGGTAACCAGCTGAATTACTGGTAATGTTAAAATAAAAATGGCTTACTAGTACCATCGGCATTGAAAAAGACAAGTGAGGCCTGTTTGTAAAGTTTAATTTTTGTATTATACACTTAAATTAAGATTTGTATCAAATACCTTCAAAATTTCTTCTTTCTATCCGAATTCTATGGAAAAGTTCTAACTCATCATTTATTTACAATTTATTCATACTTCAAACATGATTCGGTACTCATGACGTAAATATAATTTGAGGGTTGTTCAAACGGAGCTAGTGCTAAGCACATCACTGTTACAAGATAGTATCATTCTCTAGTGGTGTAACAAAATAATATTATTATTATGATATTAAGTCGTGTAATACGAGGTATTGTCACATTGTGTCAGTGTTTACAGTATTCAACCTCCGGGTTTTACCTGCCATCACACCATCTTACTATACCAACACTACTCGACTCTCCAATTTGCGAAACAACCCAGCGACCATGACCGACATTACTCTCATACTACTTATCCGCGGCAACTTGGAAGTGTTATTGACGATAATTCTACTCAGTTATTCTACAAATAATATGAAAATAACAAAAAATAGATATATCAAAGAACACCAGCCCTTTACGAGACACTCGAAAACTAAGGGAAGTGAGTAGGAGGCCAGTTCTTTGTGAGGTGTTCCACGGATACATTTATATCACCTACATAATACATTTATGTTTGATTGACAAGATTTGTAATTATTTTTTTGTTTTTTCTTTCTATTATTATTTAACATGAAAATAACTTGAAAAATTAACTGTTTATGACTAAGTATTAAATCATCATTTTTTTTAAATATGTTACCAAACGATATTAAACGACATTGTTTTTATAAATGACTCACCAATTCTCTTTTTTTTATACACCCAGATCGTTCTTTATGTGTAAGGAAAAGTCTAATATGTAAAATATTTACTTTGACAATTTCATATACTCGTACACGCTATTTTGTGATTCATTGATATAAAGAATCAACATATTTAAAGCATTATTAGACTTATTTGAATTAGAATACTATCTATTGTTGTATTTTTTGTTTAGTTCAAGAACACTTTTTTATCATAATAAATATAATTTGTGCTATAAAATAAATAAATAATTAAATCAGGTACATAAATTTGAAAATAAAGGATAATTTCAAGAACCATTAATCGCAACGTTTTAAAAATATAGAAAGAGGAAATAAAGTTAAATAATATTAATTAATTTGCAAAAAATTAAAACGTCTTGGTCAATTTTATGAATATTTTATACTACTATCTACTATACCATCACGGCATATCCCACAAGTGGGGCAGCCAGCAGACCAGCTGCATATAAAACATGCAAGCTGTCTTCTCCGTGCCAATATAAAATTAAGACATTCAGGATGGGTGGCAAACCTCATCGCCGAATTTGAGATGTAAAATGTCTTATTTTTTCGAACACCTGCCTTTTACAGGACACTCGAAAACTTATGGAGAAGAGTGGGAGACCAATTCTTTACCGGGTGCTCCACAGGATATTATCACGGGATGAATATTTTATCAACTTACATATAACAATTTGAAAAAACGTCATATTTTCTACACAAGTATTCCCACGCATAAAGGAAATTCCGTCGTCCCACGAGTTGAGAACAAGTGTGTATAGTTGGTTTGTCGTCTGAAGCTGTACGCAACTTCAACGCTTCGTGAGTTAAACTAATCGGTAATCGCCCAGTCAGTCGTCGGCTAGTCTTGCATGTTGCGAGTTGTTAGTAAATACTAGTATTAATGTTAATAATAAAGCGCTGCTGACTGTGTGGTATCACTTGCACGTTGCAAACGCGTCGCGAAAGTAAATCTTGGAACAAGTGCTGTTGTACACGGTATTATTTACATTTTATAAAAATAAAAGTGATAGTGATCATTGTTTTGACTTGCGCATCATACATTAAATTATATTATGTTACATACTGTATGATTATTACATACGAAACGAAAATAAAAGTGAATCAACGCTTTATTTTATAATAATATTTTAATGATGCTGCTATGTTTGTTTACGTAATTTTTAAATTATACACAACAACTTCGTGTTCTCAAAGTAGACCAACGTAATTAATTTATTATTTACTCATAATTATTATCAACGCTGTGTATATATGTGAAAAGTTTTATATGAATATATTTTAATTTTATTTGTATGAAAATGAGTTCATTTTTGTTATAATATAAATTTATACGTGATATGTGTATTCTGTGATATATTTATTAATTTAATTTTATAAAAATGTAAGTATTTCCATAACGAAAATGTATAAATAATATTGATTAACTGATTTATTTTTCTCTGTCATGGGCGCGTCCTGTAAGCGGAGTAGCTTGAGGTGTCAATAGTTCATTAGTATATATTTTTTAATCTATCTAATCATCACAGCATGTCGGCATCTGTCACAAATAGGGTAGCTAGTAAACCAAATGGCTGAAATAAATATGCAGGTAGTCCACTCATAATCACGGAATGAGGCGCTAATCTATTTATTTATTTATATATCAACGGCGTGAGCTTCTTACATGTTATACAACACAAAAAATAGGTAAACCTAAATTTTCATTAGCAGTGTTCACACAGCTGGATGAAAACGTCAATCATCAATCTTAAATCATTCGGTGACAATTCGTCCCAAGGTGGGTAACGAAAGCATTCATTTGAATATTTCTTCGGAGAATGCTCCGAATTGTCACTGAATGGTTGAAGATTGAAGATTGATTTTCATCCAGCTGTGTAGACGCTGCTAATCACAACACAGCTGGAGCAAGCCAAGAACAACAACAATTAACGAAGAATAAAATATTAACTGAATATTACAACATTAGTTAAATCAAATAATTGTTATATGGAAGAAAAATTACAATATTGGAGTGTCAGTTATGTTAATATAAAGTTTAGCAATATGTCAAGACAATAAAATTGTAATATAGTAAAAAGATGTCGAGTAGATGGAACAGACCCCCTTGACAAACACGCACTTGGCGATCGACTACAAACGAATTTTCGACAATAATTGCAACAATAACGCATAATTATACGGTACATGTAGGTAGATTGTCGAAATTTCGCCAGTAGTCGATCGCTAAGTACGGTTTGTCTACGCAGGACTTTATTTACATTGATGAAAAATGTAATAAATAATATATTGAAATGTCAAAAGAATGAATTCTTAAAAGGCTAAGTTGTTAATGGTTTTAATTAAATATATTTTTGGGTTTTGTTGAAAACCCAAATACAACCTTATACAACTTTCACAGTAAACTAAAATAAAATAGAAAAATGAAAAATATGATCATATTACAAGTTGTCAATGATTGCGTGGCATATTAATTATTGAATTGAAATTCTTATACCTACGTGTTGTTTCCACGAATGCTTGTCTCTTACTGCAGGAAACAGGAAAACTTGCAGAAAATGTTGGGGGCATATTTATTCTATTTTGGAGACTCCGTTTGTAAAAATTTTTGGAATGGCAACAAGGATGCGGTAAATTGAACGTGCATTTCAGACATTGAATTTTCTGCATTAATTTCCTTGAGGCAGAAGGCATTATGTTTATTTTTTATATTACTAAACCTGTAAGCAAAAAGTCATAAAAAAAATCGACCATATTAAATACTCACTTTACATATTATACCACCTTTGGACCATGAACCAATTTAAATATTAATAATTTTGTTATAAAATTCAATAATGAATTTCATACAAAAATAATATAACAATCAGATTTTATGCATACCAATACAGTCTTGCATTGCCTTGCATTTTAAATAACAGGGGACTTTTTATTATTTTTGTGAATAATTTTTAAATACCCACAAAAAACCAGTTGACTTCGGTATCTTATTGAATTCGATTTTATCCATTTATTATGCATCGTCATTAAAATAATATCATTGTGACCTTACTGTTACCAAGAAAGGAAAAAGTAAATATATTTTTTAATTCAATTTGTAACTACTTATGTTATAAACGGAGACAATGCAATGTTGCGTCAATGCGTATGCAACGTCTTTCGTATACCTTCACAATCAAATGTATTAAATTTATTGTTGGGTGCGTTTGCTTATTAGTCTTGTAAAATGCAGCGCGTTCTTTATGATCTCTTGTAGATAGAGATATAATTATAAAGATAAAATACATTTCAAATTTATTGTTGGGTGCGTTTGCTTATTAGTCTTGTAAAATGCAGCGCGTTCTTTATGATCTCTTGTAGATAGAGATATAATTATAAAGATAAAATACATTTCAAATTTATTGTTGGGTGCGTTTGCTTATTAGTCTTGTAAAATGCAGCGCGTTCTTTATGATCTCTTGTAGATAGAGATATAATTATAAAGATAAAATACATTTCAAATTTATTGTTGGGTGCGTTTGCTTATTAGTCTTGTAAAATGCAGCGCGTTCTTTATGATCTCTTGTAGATAGAGATATAATTATAAAGATAAAATACATTTCAAATTTCGAAAAAAGTAGTATATGATCTTTCGTGTGTATTTGTGTGTCTGTATGTATTTATATATTATATGTTATTAATGTTGTCTCACATTGCATGTACCACATAAAATTTGGTTCTCTGTTTGCTGTTTGGTCATTTGGTTTTCTTATACTTAATGACATATAATTTTGTTAGAATTGTCACTGTTGTATTTATAAATGTTATGTATAATGTATTTTATCATGTAATAGTCTTATACCGTGAATTCAAGTAAATAAATAAAATATTAAATAATTTTATATACGATCAACAAACCCTATTGGTATTCTTTTATAAGCTTTGTTGGTAAAATTTGAGTAGGTAGGTACGCTAGATGTGTATGAATTTATTTACTTAAATTGGAAATTTTCTAGATCTCCAGGATGTACATAAACGTATTTTTTTTATAATTATTATTACGTACAAATATATTATTTTATTCGCAGAATAAGAATCCGACAGTTTTTTGTTTATTTTTTAAACACCAAATTACATCAATTTTTCGTATGCACTCGGCATATATCAAATCATTACGTTTCACCGATTGTAGATTAGGTTAAAATAGGTCTGGCGTTATTTTATGCTACAGCATTGTGAAAATAATTAATTTTGTATTCATGAAATCGACTAAAACTCACAAATCGTCATTTCTCAGCTGATGTGTTATATAATTACATGAGTATAAAGTACAAAAATTATAAATTATATTTTGATCCTTCCAGTTTTTCTAAAATTTTACCTTTATTTGTTTTCATTAGTAGCAGAATCGGAAAAAAGTTAATTCAATCGAGTTAGTTGGAAGATATTACTATTCATTGATGAAATCTCCGTTTGTTTGTTGAATTGTCAATATGAATTAGTATAAAATGCAGCGAGCAATAAAAGTATTAAATATAGGGAGATATTTCCTCATACAAAATTTGTACTAAGAGTTCATGACTTTCAAGCCATTCATATAAACACAGAATGATAAAAACACATAATGTCCTGAATACTTCATTAAATATCTGGAAAAAAATTTAGAAAACACCAACAAATTACTAAAATTCATTAACACATAATTAAACGTACATATAATCTGGAAATTTCAGGTAAATTCCTTATTACGTTCAATTGCTCAATATAATAATTCTTAAAATAATAATTATATAACTCAACGCGTATTATTAAATAAATAAATGCATAATAATATGATAGTTATTATATTTAGTTACTTTACTGGGGTTTCCGTTCCTGAACCCATACAGTACCATGCAGCAGTTGGTTTAATTGCTCATTATTTTATTATCTACTGAATAAAAATAATACATTATTATTAAAATACTAAAAACAATGCATTTAGAATAACCTTGAATATCTTTTCACTACATGATTCAAACTCCCCATCACGCGATTTCTGCACATATACCTATTATCATTATTAAAAGTAATAAAAGGTTTTTCAAAATTGTGCTTTTATCCATTGGGAAAATCTAAACATGATTATACACCCTTTTGGAACTAAAATAACGTATATCAAAGAATAAACGAGAATGAAGACGTATTATTTTTACTAATGTATTATTCTTTTCAATTATTAAACATTGATTAAATCTTGGGAACACATTGAGAGAAATATGCATGCATCTCTTAGTGATTTTTTGAAAGTAATTCTTATATAAGATTTTAACTACATTATTGATTATCAGCGTCACAAAAATGAGCTAAAAATGTACCTACTTATAAAAAAAGATATATTCAGCTTTTTTATGTACTCTTAAAAATATATACTAGATTTTCCTTTGGCCCATAATATTCTTCCTGGGAACACTAATATGAAGTACCTACGACTGTTGTACGAGACACGAAGACTGTCGTGTTTGTTATATGTACAAGTTATTACGATTGTAATTACAGACATTAATACTAGATAATATTCTATGGCTTTATAAAACACGTAGGATAAGTACTTAACTAGATAAGCAGATACAGAATATATTTTAATATGTTTAAAATCACGATTTTTTTACAAATCTTTGACGTGATAATATATTATATTATTTATTTTAAATCCTATGCGTGCTGAATTTGACATTCGTACTATAATTTGTCATTTGCAAGATAATGACGCAATTTTGTTGACATCTCTTTTAGACACCATTTATGAAACAAGGCTCTGAATCCATACCTCGATTTTAGTTTCTTTTCTTAAATTATCATACCATACCATACCAAATATACAAAATATTTTGTTCGTATTTATTTTGAAAAACTTCATACTCGTATAGCACACAAAAGGCATTAGGTAAAACACAAAATTTCATTACATAGAAGCCATTGAGTTTCTCTCATTGATAAATGTGCCTCAAGCGGATGTACAGTACATCCATGTAAATAGACTGAAATATTTATTTGGGGATGTGATGGATATAAAGTTCTATAGCAGACATTGGTTTTCCTATTATTTCCTATTATAAATGTGTCTACAGCGGATTTACAAGATACACACGAACGGATCAAAGCATTATACGGAGGTTATAATTTATTACGCATTCACATGTGTCAGAGAATAATAAGGATGCTTTATTTAGCAATAGTCACGTACAAAAATAAAGAAATTACTCTGTCAATACAATATGACACACAATGATGACATTAGAGTACTAACAAAATTGTATTTTATTTTAGCCTTGGTGTAAAAAATAAATTATTAATGTTTATGTAAGCCAATTTATGTCATGTTAATTCAATTCCTCGACATGTTCACTTTGAATCACATCTCACAATTTTTCCTACATTTGTGTTTTTATATTCTTACTTAACTACACGTATTGTGAATCTTTTTATGTTAAGATTATTAAGTAATTTTAGTTATTGATTTACTTATAATATTCTAGAATGTTTATACGTCTTCAGTAAGTTACGTTAACAAATACACTTTTTTAAGTTTCACTACAAGTTTTTTAAACAATATCAGTGAATTTGATAAATTTGTAAAATAATTATTGATTTGTGCAAAATAGTTTACATTATTTTATTGCATATTTTTTCAAGTTTATTTAGCATCGTCTTTATGTTTGTTTTTGTTTGCATTTATTTATTATCTTGCGTTTATTTTACGTGATTGATCAACGTAACCGTGAATTTCATAAACTTTATTCTATTTTGCACTCAATTATTTTTTACTGTATTTTAATTGAATTCATTCAGTATATACATACATACATACAAACATTTTTACGTTATTTAATCCTCGTATTTGAGAATAAGTTTCTATCCAATACAAACGAGAATTTTATTTAAAATAGCTATGTACGCATTATCTAGCATTATTGTATGTTCCACATTTCAAAAGGTTTTGGGGAATTGAATTTTTGTTTATTCACATTTTGAATTTTGTCTAAATATATTTATTTCTTTATTTACAGAGAAAGCGGCAGCATGAACGGCGGGACAGGCGGGTCGGGCCTGGTGGAAGATCCTAAGTTGGTCAAAACCATGGACGCTAATCTGAATCATGCTAATAACAAAGCTCTTCAGTCACAACAAAGTTCGGTATGTAAAAGAAAAATATTTAAACCCTCCTGGTGATGCATTAAGTTTAATCTAGTGAGCTAAAGATAACAAAAATATTGCACCGTTTACTGTAGTTTTAATTAATTCACTCAACGGCTACGCTAAAATAATGTTTCCATATCTTTTTCCCCATTAACAATAGTATTTTGCAAAAAGAAAGAGGCAGAAATTATTCATTGGTACTTTTTGGATTGGTTTATATTCTTCCATTGTAGACAAACAAATATGGCGTAAATAAATAATTGAATTAAAGTTTTTATACCTGAGCATTTGTAATTATTTGGAAATAATGTTTTTATTTAATATTGTCTGCTAATATTTAAGTTATTGTTTGTGTGCTGAAAGAAGGAATACATTTATATGTTCAATATAATAATTATAGTGTACTGTAAAAACCATGTCTTCGATAAAATAAGGACAATTTATATCCTAAATTCAGCGATAAGGTTTTCCACCCTTCCTGAATGTCTTAAATTTTTCTTGACACGGAAAGGAGAGTTTATTATAAATGCAATCTGTTTTGTAGCTACCCTACTTGTGGATGGTAAAGTAGTAGTAGCTAGTGTTAATATAATTTTGCAATTATCTAACGCGAATGTTGTATTTTGTTCTTCTTTTTATATCTTCAAGAAGGAGGTTAATGGTCGCTAGTCTTCTGTTGCGTTTACATATAAAAATTCCTAAGGCTTTCAATATTTTTCTATAAATTTTTTTTTTTCGTGTATCCAAACACGACGAGCAGTCCTACCCCATCCTTCCCACTTTATCCCATCCGTCCCTACTCAACATCTGTGTCGAGTCGCCTATCCGATGTTATTTCTTTTGATTATATATTTGAGTAGCTTATTTTATTTGTAAATTTATTTTGGTATACATATGTGTTTATTTATATATCTATCTATATATATCTTAAATTATTTTATTTTATTTTACTTATTTATTTATATATTATTATTATTATTATTATTTGTTTTTGTTTAATGGGTTAGTTGGAAGATATTGCGCTTCAGCAATAAACTCGCCCATTGTACAAAATTATTAATTCTATTTTTGTGATACCATGTTTTTTGTTCTTCTTTATATATTGATTTTGTGCAATAAAGTTTATTATTATTATTTTTTTTTCAGCTATGGACCAGAAGACAGCAAGCCGTCTGCGTGAGGCATGCCTTCAAATCATATGGCTCCAAGAAAAATGCCAATCCTGTACTTAGTAACCTTAATATGACAGTAGCAAAAGGAACCATGTAAGTTCTTTATTCAATATTTTTTTAGAATTTCTAAACCAATAAATATAAATAAATAAATTGTTGCACTTGACGCGGACATATTTGGAACCTCGTGTGGTATCTTAGAAAATCAAAATAATTTCTCTTATTGGAAATAAACTACGGTCTTGATTTAGTTGATGATCCTTTTGTTTGCTATTAAAAATTATTTATGTAACCTCTATTTAGAATGATATTTGAGGTTATTAGCAAGAACGACAATCTGGTAATAATAATATTAATACGACAATTTAAATAACGCCGTATTTTGAAATTAAAACTTGAACAAACCTCAATTTAAATGCAAGTATAATTTTTCACTTTTATGCTCGTTTTTAATGCGTAGTTGCGGTAGAGTGTTATTTTGCAGTTTTGTTTGTTAATTTTGTTTTTATTACGGAAAAATCACTCACTTTTGGGTGGAATGCCATAATAATAATAATAATAAATGTTATTTTTAAAATTTTATTGTTAATCTTATATTGTGTTCAAAATGTAGAATCAAATATTGTTTTGTTTAATAAATGAGATATGAGATAATAATAAGTAAGTAGTAGCTGTAGCTCTGTAAGTGATCTCCCATGATTGTACTATTTCATAGAACATCATGGAAGAATCAACTCGAATAATGTTGGGGTTCTACATTTTGAATATAAATTTATTTTAATATTTTATGGTTTTTGTTATTTAATGTTCTGATTCTGTGGTGATATTAAAAAGTTGTTTGGTTAATTTTGTAAATTTTTGGCTGTCCTTGACTTGTATGTATGATATAGTGCGCTAACCGTTGTTATTATGTAAAAAAAGAAAAAAAATTCTCTCTCTTTGTCTTAACTGATATTACCAAATGTCGTTTTTTTTGTTTTGTTTTTTAATACTTTTCAATTATGTAACTGTTGTCTTAACTGATATTACAAAATGTCGTTTTTTTCTTTTGTTTTTTTAATACTTTTCAATTATGTATTATATGAACATTTTTATATTTTTACTTTTTTTTTTAATTTTTTTGGTAGAAACTGTAACTCCCTTCAAAACACGAGTATACCTCTTTTTGAAGGGATGTCATCTATGTGTTTTTTTATGTGTAAGTTTGTAAATTATTTCTGTTTGTGTTATATTATTATGCATAAATAAAATAAAAAATAAAATTAAAAAAAAATGTTATATTTAAATTTTATTGTTAATCTTATATTGTGTTCAAAATGTAGAATCTAATATTGTTTTGTTAAATAAATGAGATATGAGATAATAATAATAATAATTTTTCAAAATTAGAATTTTTCGTTTTCTAAGAAAACTGACTATTTTATACTTTAAATCCAGGTTTCTTGTTTAGAAGCTTCGATACAATTTCAAATAAAAATCGACAGATGTTATGTGAGTTTGGTTATTGTGAAACAAAACAAGACATGAGAACTTTTCTAAGTTGGTTGCAACAGTTTTATCAATGTCATCTATGTCGAATCAATATAGGTATTAATAATTATTAGAACTTCTTCAATATGCAAAGTCTTATACAGTGGAGCTTCGATAATTCGAAATTCTAATCAAATATTCAACTGCAAATTGAAAAACAAAACAGCTGTAGAGGAATAGATTTTGACAAGATTTTGATGACTTGAGTTCAAAAATAGAGATCATCAGCTTGTTTTTATTCACGATAAATATGGTTTTATAAGTTTAATTTATTGACTGACTGTTCTTGATAAGTTTATAAGATAAATCAATAGAGACAGTGTGCAATTCCACTTGATTTTATTTTAAGCATTTTTCGTTTATTAATGTGTAACTTTTGTAAGCGGCATACTTAGCTAGAAAAATTCATGTTTCACTTATTTTAATCTAAAATATTATACACATTCGAGTTATTGTTGTTTTGCAAAAAATATATTGATCACTAAATAATGTATTTATCTACATAATTCGTTTTTTTTTACGCCAACCTTCTGAATTACTAATGATAACTATTTAGTAAAGGTTATTTTTTTACGTTTAAGTTTAATGGGCACTATCTTTTACGTAACTAAGACATAAACACATTTACATTTTTCCTACCGATGGTTATCAGAAACATGTAGTTGCTATGATGCACTATTTAAATACTGCATATTCATTGATGATAATCCAAGTTTTGTCATGTTTTGAGAATGCCTATTTAGAGCATTATATTGTGCTTATTATTTTTTTAAAGATATATCTTGGTTTTGTTTGTTATAAATCAAAATACAATCTTATACACCTTTCACAGTAAGCTACTACAAGCTTGTGTCGTGAAAGGGGAGTTTGCCGGCACCTGGTATCGAACCATGGACCCCTTATAAAAATTAATAAAGTGGCTACATTTCACAAATAATATTTCATTATTTTTTCATTCAAATAGAGTCGATACCATATATTGAAAAATAACAAATAGAGTTTTTGCATACATTATTGTTTTTGAAAGAATGTGACAATTTTTCAAGGAAAAGACGCGTTTGGAAAGAGAAAAATCGACTTGCTTGCATTATATATTATTAGATGTAGTCACTAATCACTCGTGGAATGCCTTAGATCAGTGTTTCCTAAACTATGGGTCGCGAGCGAATATTGAGTGGGCCCTGAGCATTAAGTAGTTCCATGACTCGCTACTAGAGAATCTAGCATCACCAATATTTATGACCTCTTTTCTCTAAAACAGCTAAAAGGTGGGTCCCAAGATTGGATTTTTTTGTTAGATGGGTCGGAGCCCAGTCAACTTTGGGAGCCACTGCCTTAGATGAATATAGATTACAAGACTACAGAAGAAACGAAAGAAGTAGATATTTTCTTTGGCAGTCCATATTCTCCGTTTACCCTGCTACTCTGCTAGAGATACTTCATGAAGGAATAGGCGCATATTATCTTCTTTATCAGTTAAATATTATTTTTCAGAATATAGTAAAACTTTTTCCTCTCACCTCGTAATTATATTTTGCATTAAAAGACCTTTGATTTCACATAGAATAAACAATAGGCCAACCAGGCAAAGCAATTTATAACCGATATTAATCTTTGATCCTTTTATAATATGTATTGCAAACATTATAACTTGTATATTAGATAATATATTATCTATTGATCATTACACACATTAGCGAAGCTAACTTCAGATCATGTGTGTGTATATAATGTGTTTTACGGCTACAGGTATTATACACATATTTTCAATGTATTTAGTAAGGAGGTATCAATGAGCCATACACTTGTAAAATTACTTCTAAATGTGTGGGTTGAAAATTAAAACAAATAAAAATTTGCATACATGTTTAGAAGATTGTTTCCTATGGACTCTTTTATTAGATAAGCAACAGAAAAATTAATTCCCTTCTAGAATATTTCCATCTTATTCATTCACAAAATTCTTATAGTGCTTTGTGGTTCATTAATATTGAATGCAAAATCATCGTGTTCATTAAAAATAAAGTAAAATTACATAATAATATTAAAAATTTAGTCTAATTGTTTTTAACTAGCAATTTTTCTGATAAACGTTTCATACTACTGTAAATTTAACTAACCAGAAAAAGAAATCTTTTGACTTCATAAGTCATTATCAAATTCACTTGCTTCAATCTAGCCAATCATAGAATTCTAGTATTTGTGCACCAATACAATAAAATATGCCAATTCGATGATTATTTCCCGAGAGAAACTATGATATCCCACTTTTTTTTGTAAAGTTTCGAAGTGTTCTGTAAAAGACAATTAATATTCGTGAGACTTTTACATAGTTAAAGTCAAATCTTGACATCAGTCAAATCTTGACATCTTGACATAAGAGAATAGATATAAAATTTTAATCACAAAACATTAAGATGTAATATGTCTATTTTTATATATATACACAATGTCATATTTTATATATATACTTATAAGTACCTACGCAGTCCATTACCTACATCTGAAAGAAATATTTATGTATACGTACTTAGATAAATACTATAATATATAATAATAATATTATATGTTTTATGTTAAACCTTGATATATTCATTGCAAAGGTCAATTACGAGTACTTTGTATTATTATGTTATTATTACTACAGAACCATACTTACTTATATTACACGACACTTACAAGTGTTTTCATACCATGGATATAGTCATCTAATGCGATGCAAATGCCTATGGACCTAAGTACTCTATTTATAGTAGAATATCATTATTTGTCTATGTTAATTGATCATCACGATGTTGAATGCGTAAACGGTCTTCTACTTTATGTTGGTATACATTGAAATCTAATTTTATTTTTCAAGATGAAATTCTCAATGATGGCCTTTGTTGAATAAAAGATATCGGTGTGCATGTATGAAATTGCATTATTGTCGAATAAGCAAAAGAAGTATGTAAAGATTCTCTTTGCCTACCCCACTAGGGATGCGGTGTGAGAGTAAAGATAGGTAGTTAGATATTTTGATAGAATTTAGTTGTAGTTAGTAAGTCAGTCTAAAATTCCCGTGTTATTTATTTCTGAATAAATAGTAAAGTTTTGCATTTTATTATTTGCCAATTTTAAGGCAAAAAAACATATATTTTTGTTTTCTGGTACATATAATTATCAGATGTCAAGAACTGTGTAAAAAATGCAATACAAAACAATTATTTAAAACGATAGTTTTTCAGATTGACTCGTGACAAAAGAATCGATGGGTGTGTGCGTACTGCTTATATAAAATCATCTGCCTAATTAGTCGTCTTCTGTGATCAACTAAATGGAGATAATAAATAAATAAATAAAATATTTTCATATCAGTCCAGTATACAAACTTTTTTCATGAATGCAAAATTTCAAAAATTTCAAGTCATGTGATAAGCATGACACAGAGGAATTGGGAATGTTACCTAGGTTTAAAGAGTACTCTTAACCAAGCTTAAAGTCGATTCATAAGCGTCGAAACTCTGTGTTGTGCACTCCTTAAGGAAGTTCACATATGTATGTATATCATATACAACATACCTACCTAGTTAATACCTATTCAAATAGGTTGACTATGGATGAGTGCGATCGGTTGGAATGATTAGTCTGTGGTGGTTCAAAATATGTTTGACATCTACACTAATTCTAGTAAGTAAAAAATCCAGTCCCCGACATCCAATTGTGTCAAAAAATTCATAACATAAAATGCAAAATTACCTAAACTTGGACTTATTAAATAGGTACGCAATTTTATCCAGCTATTCTGAAAAATATTGTTCCTTGAAATAATGAATTTAAAGACAAAAAATATTCTTCGTTCTTTTCCTTGCAATGTGTACCTACCTACATTATTTTCAAGTATTATTTTCGATTAAAAAAAAGTATTAGGTGTATTATGTATTATTCTGTTTTTATTTTTCTCTGCATATTACCGTCTGATTGATTATTCATTGTAAAGTTTCTACAATATTATTGAAGTTTGTATTTTGTTTGCGCATTTAATGACTTGTATCGTCGTCACCAAGGTGAGGTTAGGTTAGGATAGGTTAAGTCAAGTTAAGACTTTAGAACCTTGCTTCGTCTTGTGCGAATAATTACACGGCAAAAGAATAGACTAAAATATACTAGGTACCTAGATAATAATTATAGAAACACATTATTATGTATCGTCTCCTCGATACTAGAGATAGACATCTCAAAATTTGGTGGTTTTCGGTTATATTATGTTTCCGATGTTTTCCTTTGATGTTTGAGTAATTTCTAGTAATAGTTATGAATGTGGAAGCTTCCTTGTACTGTAATCAAAGTGTTTCAATAGTACCTATATAACATTTTAATTACTATCTTACTGAGTGTAATGTCACGATTTATTCATTATCAAAAGGTTTTTTTACATATTAAACACTACTTTTAGGGATTACATTTGTGGATTTGGGTATCTTTATATTTTTTTGATATGTTTTCGCATTTTTTTAATTATTTTTAACAATTTTTATGTATGTTATATAATTTTTTCTTTCCTCATTTTTCTGTAATAAAATAGGTAGGTACCCCAAATTTATGTTTATTAGTTGGTATGAAATGGACCTTGATTGGTTTGCTCATTGTTGTATTTGATTGTTAGAACTGTATGATCCATATAGAATAAATTAAATAAAATTATCTGAAAAATATTTTTTTCTAGATGTCCATCTATAGCAAGGGTGGCCAACCCGCGGCCCGCGGGGTGCCTGCTTGTGGCCCGCGAAGCATATGCACACTTTTTTATAACAGTCGGTACAAGTACCCGTTACTTTTTTGAAAAAAGGTATTAGTAGAAAATATCCTCAAAAAAAACCGAGGAATTTGCAAAATATTTCATATTCCTATAGAAATTTTAAGGTGAAGTAAAATTATTAAATGTTCCATATATGGATATTATAGTAAATTATTTTGTTGTGGCCCGGTAGGAAATCTCATTTCCAAAATTTGGCCCGGCTGCTGAAAAGGTTGGCCACCCATGATCTATAGTATTGAGCCCATCAAATTTATTTATTTTTTTATAAAAAGATATATCTGGGTTTTGTTATAAACCCAAATACAACCTTATACACCTTTCACAGTAAGCTAAAAGCTTGTGTCGTGAAAGGGGAGTTGCCGGCACCTGGGATCGAACCGCGGACCCTTTGTTCACGAGGCCGAGGCCGGGCCAAATTATATTATATTTATACATATGTGCAAGGCGTAGTTGATGTTTATAAAATGATATTCTTTGTAAATGTAGGTGTGGTTGTGCGGAAGAAATAATTTTCCTTAAAATATTTGGTGTTCATAGTATGAATATTTGTTTTTCTTTATTTTTCGTAACTTGAGACAATATAGGAAAAAATAAACCACTATCATCTTCACGAACTTTTTTGTTCGAAATTAATTAAATTCCACGACATTTCTGACGCACTAACATCGTTGTCATGGTAATGGAACCTAACATAACCTTATGTAAATTCATCCGGGTTACCAAAAAGTCTCTTCTTTGCCAAATAAAATTGGATACTTTTAAGTTATGACCTGCAGAGGATCATCGTCATTCTTTTGTATTTAGGAGATTATGAGACTTTGTAGAGTGCCTCGCCTCGCAGCATCCTTTCCTTATAGTCCAACATTATATAATTGGTCACAATCCATTGGATTGGTCTGCAATGAGTTTGGATTTTCTTCTCCCTATTCTCAGCCAGTCTCTTCAGCTCTACGAATGAGCCACAGTTTATGTCCCTCTTCAGTTGGTCTATATAAGCGTCTTTTGGTCGGTCTCTGCCATTTGTGCCTTCGGTTCTACCTTCCGCGATGGCGATGAGTAGTCCTGGGTGTCTGATGTTGTGGCCAATCCAGTTTGCTCGTTGTTGGCTGATTCTCTTAAAGAGTTGCTTTTTTTCGTCTACCCTGGTCCAACATTTTTTCCAACATTTGTCCAACATTAACCTACATTGGTCCAACATTAAATTTACAAAATTGACTAGATACACACGTATTTGTTTGCACATAGTTTCCAGAGAACTGTATATTTATAAAGGAATAAAATACGACTACAAGTTAAGCTGTTTTACATGATACACGTAGATATAAATAATTTAAATAAATAAAAATAATTTCATATTTACATGGGATGTGTGCTTATGAGAAGTGTAAATAACACAATGCTAATAAGTAAAGATACGCAGATAATATATTTTATTTATTTGTCTATCTTTATATATATTTTTGAAGGTGTGAAAAGCATTGCAAGGACTGCAAGTAGTGAATCGACTATTCTTCTTAAGGTTGCAATCTTTGGCTATCAGATAAAGGAATTCATAAGGAAATGTTTTGAAGAATAGTTTTATTTACTTATTCTTTTTGTACATCATAATTATACTCGTTAACAAAACAACCAAATAATTTTCTCGGTATTATCGTAAAGATTTTTAATTGTGTATTTTAGCACATCGCATCCTTCTTAAGAGAAAATTTGAATGAAAATTATACAAAGTTTTCACAACAGTGCAAATTTACTTGTAAGTTTAGAGATAATTCATCTTCTTATACTTTTTTTATTAAATAGTTCATTCATGAATTTACAAAACAATTTACTTTGTTTAGAAAACTGATCATCCGGTTTTTTAATATAGAAATTTACTATAGTCATATGTTTTCCTATATTTTAAAGCATATTATAGACGTTCTTTATGTTTGTATATTCAGTGTGTTCCTTGTTTACTTTCGAAGTATGCAAATAAAACATATATAAACTCACTTATTTTCGAAGAATTAATCGTAATGAGTTCGTCGGTAGCTTGGAGGTAGAGTCTCGGCCTCATACACATGAGGTTCGCGGTTCGATCCCAGATGTTAGCAAACTCCGCTTTCACGACATTAGCTTTTAGTTTAATGTGAAGGGTGTATAAGGTTGTATTTTGGTTTATAACAAAAAAACCATAAACATCTTTAAAAAAAAATACGTAACAGTTGAGAAATATTTTTATCTTCTTTTATTTTATTTCACCTTCACCACTCTATCCTCTTTTTGTCTTTATTCCTTCATAAACGCATCACATTAATAATGCTTCGCTTGTAGATGTCAAAAGTTTGCCAAAACGATTTTAAAAAATCAAGTAACAGATTATATAAAGTATAGATACCTTATATTATAAAAAAGTATTTAAACTCAATAACCTAAAATAAGAATAAGACTTTTCTCACAGTCAATAGTCATTATATATGATGTAATTATAGAGCAAAGATAATTAAAAAAAAAAACAAAATATGTTATAATCCTAATATAGTTCAGAGAGGAATACGTTTTGAGAATCATTAAAAAGATTTCGACACAAATCAATCAATCAAACTGAATAAACAATCCACAAGTTCTGACCATGGCTCTTTTGTATACAAACATACCATATACATATGTATATCATAGTACCTTAATAATTACAATTAATATTATATTATATTATTCTAGCTGACCTGGCAAACGTTGTTTTGCCATATACATTATGCCATATACTAATATCCCTATTAATAATAGGGATTGATGGTAGAAGGGTGAAAATTTAGGGCAGTATGTATTTTAAAAAATAAAAATAAAAAAAATTTGTTCAAAAAAAAAAAAATCGGAGTGGACTACCCTTAACTTTCAGGCGTATGAAAAATAGATGTTGGCCGATTCTCAGACCTACCCGGTAACCACACAAAATATCATCAAAATCGGTCCAGCCGTTTCGGAGGAGTATGATAGCAAACACCGTGACACGAGAATTTTATATATTATATATATAGACGAGTTATGATAAATTTATATTGATGCGAGTATTAATTAATGTGTAATCTGTCTTCATTCCTTTTATCGGGTAGTAGTAATATTAGTTTTGCAAATAATTGTATGACAGGTACAACGTTTGGTATCACACGTACTCACGAAAAATATATATTATTTATCCCTAGTTTACTAATCGTATATTATTTCATGAAGAATAGATTAACGGCCTGTTTAAATTAAAAACTCTTCTTAAATTTTCTCTTGAAACTCTAGTATCTTGATATAGAAACTCTAGTACCTATCTAGATTTCTGACATTGAAACCATATGAAATCGGCAGTAATACCTATCATGCAAAATTTTGTTCACACATTGATTTGTTTCATGGTGCACTCAATATTATACCGAGAATTTAAAATTTCCGTTAATACAAATTTTATTCCAAAATGCATTTTTTTTTAATTTTGAAATGACAGCTGTCATTCTGATATGGTGTTGCGTAATTTTTTTTATTTATTTATTTATTAGTGATTTATTATTGATTAGCGATTATATTTATTTATTTTTATTGCATGTTTTATATGCAGCTGGTCTGCTGGCTACCCTACTTGTGGGATATGCCGTGATGATATAGTATAGTATAGTATAGTATAGTATTAGTGAATTTATCGCGAAGGTGCGATTTTTTCCAACTACCTCAAATTCGAAAAACTTTAACAAAGATACGAGTACAATGGAGAAGGATAGCTAGGAAAAAAACTATAAAACAGATGCCAAATTTTGAGTGATACAGTGGTCCTTGACCGCCGTTTTCAAGCGTGACGAATCTGAAGAAACCTTATTCTAGAAAGCAGATTATTGCAACAGCGAGCCCCATAAACAAAAAATGAGTTTGTAAAAAAATGTTGGGTTATATGTATAAGCTGGTATTACCAGAAGATACTCTCTATTGGATCGTAAGGGTAAACCATTACTCGACAGATGCTCAAACAATTTCCTCGAGATAACATGGCAAGGCATAGATATCTTGTCCTTGACGAATTATTGTTAATCGAGAATAATTTTAACCAGATATCAAGTTGGAATAACGCTAAACCATATTTGTGACTAACGTGTCACTTAACAGATGAATTAGCAGTTGTTATTCCGTGATGGCGATTGTAACTATAATATTTATTATAATATCACAGATGTGTAATTTAGTACCGAGATTGTATATAGGTCTAGTATTAAGAAGTAAACGTAGATATAAATACAAAATAATACAAATACATAGCTAATTGTCCGTAGAAGTAGCATTGACTACTTAGTAATCACGCTGCGTACACAAGGTATGTGATTGCGGAATAAAGAGGACCATACAAGAATGTATTACAGAATACATAATATTATTATTATTTGATATATCGTTATACTGAAATTGATTGAGAATAAATAGATTCATACACAATATTAAGTTTTGAAATTGTGGCCGATTTAAAATCAAAGTTGGATTGATTTTGAAAGAAGGCTCAGAAAAGTATGAGAGGTATTGTAAACATTCCTTTTTATTAACTGTAAATGTAAGGAGCACTTTTAAAGCTTTTTCTTATATTTTTCATGTAAAATGCAAATGTCAGCTGATTTTCTCGTAAATTTTCACTTGTATTCTAGATACCGACGGCTTAATCTGCAAACAAGATAACTCCCTTAAACCAAACTTTTCAGGAGCAACATAAAACCTTATCATATATCGATAAATACATCAAAATGATTTTTCATTACTGTTTTTTATTGTTTTTAAGTTCAAAATCATTAATAAATAATAATAATGTAGTATTTATAACGTAGTTTTTCAAAATTTCTTCTAAAAAAGGGGTTAGCATTTTCGCTAACCATATTTTCATACAATTTCAATGGAGTTAGCGTTATTTCAGTTTCATGGGTGCATGTTTTCGAACAAAAACGTCACCGCACACTGACAGCCGTCATACAAATGGTGGTAAAATGACGAAGTTAGCGTTTTTACCATATTGCCAGATGTTTGCATGGAGTTATCTTATTTTAGTGTAGCATTTTTTGTTAGTTTTAAAAAAATATTTGGGAGTTATCATTTTACAGGATTATGTGTTACATCTAATAGAACTTGTTAGCGCAATAAAATCAATTTGACAAAATAAGGAGTAATCTTGTTTGCGGATTAGGCCGTCGATACGTAACCTTCTTCAAAATTACAGTTTTAACACAACGAATAAAACAGATATTTTAAGGCGATTTCAACAGAAAGACATAATTCTAACAATTAATTATTGCTGAAGGAATGAACGAGGCGTGAGTTAATATTATTTTCAGATTCTACGTAATCACCTCTGCCTATATTCTCTAACAAACATACCTATTGAACAAACTACCAATGTCCTGTTTGTCATAAAACATTTAATGTATAAGATGTTTGGCATACTTCATGGTTTAATCAAAGATGCTATTTATTTATTTATTTATTTTAAGTTTAAAAGAAACACCATTCACCATGACACTGCTCACCTTTTCGATGAGTGATGCACATAATAATAGTAGAATAAAATACACATTATCAAACACAATTAAAAACAGAAAGAAGAGAGATTATTACAAATAAAAATACACGTAGGTACACATACACTTTTATTTTTATAACTTAAATAAAATAAATTTGAACAATGCACCATTTTTATTCGATCAAAAACATCAAAATATTCATTATGTGACATGAAAAACCTTCCCAATTTAATAAAAATACCTATATTCGAATAAGATTTTGATAGTGGCAATAATTTACTTCGGATTTCGGCTTCAGTTATTAAAATAGTATATGAATAGTAGAAAACTAGCTTAGCTGTCGTACAAATATGCTTGTAATAATTAATAATAATAAATTTATGACAATAACTGAGTTGTACGAGTATTTTAATTGGTCCATTATCCAGAATGCTTCAATTACTTACCAACGTAAAATAACTCGTAAAGCATGCTTAATTTTATATATTTACTTATTTCATATCACGCACCAACCACATGTATTTTTTTGTATATAATAGGATAGGTATCATTTTTACTAGCACGAACGATGATAAAGTTCTAAATCTTGAAACTGCATTCGAGACTCAATTTATGCAACCGGTATTGTGCACTCATTGCCATACTTATTAAATTTTAAGACAAATGCAAGTAATTTTATAATATTCTGGAAAAAAATAGTTCTTTCTGAAATAATATTTTTGTAAATTGATGCAAATTCTTGCCAAATTGATGCAAATTTATATAAATAAGTAGCAATATAAGAAAAATATACATAAAAGTCGATACTTTTTGATTTCGTTTGAAATTGAATTTTGAATTTTTTACTCTTCTGCGTAAGTTTTCGAGTGCCCTGTAAAAGGCAGGTGTTCGAAAAAAATAAGACATTTTACATCTTAAATTCAGCAATGAGGTTTGCCACCCATCCTGAATGTCTTGATTTTATATTGGCACGAAGAGGACAGTTTGCGTGTTTCTTACATGCAGCTGATCTGCTGGCTACCCCACTTGTGGAATATGCCGTGATGGTATAGTATAGAATTTTGAAGAGAATGGAGTACACTCTCGCATGTATCCTTAGTTAGACCATCCATAGACAATTTGTACCCACTCATCATAAAACCCACATTTTCTAAAACGCATTTTTTTTTATTTTCAGATATGGTCTTCTGGGTGCCTCTGGTTGCGGTAAAACAACTCTGCTGTCATGTATAGTCGGCAGGAGAAGGCTGGACAATGGAGAGATATGGGTGCTTGGAGGAAAACCTGGAACTAAAGGTATGATTAATTATATAAATAATAAACCAGCATGTCAATCAGTTTCCATTGTTCATTGTGATAACCAAACTATACTTCTTTAGTGGAAGAGAGATGAAAATTCCTTTAAATTTTCCACCTTGCGTATTTTCGTTCGAATATTCTTCATGCACTGTCAACATCTTTTATTCACAAGGATCCCTTTCTTGAAAACCTGAAAATAATAATATTACCTTATTTTGTATCCCGTGGAGCTTCCGGTGACACTCTTCTCCGTATGTTTTCGAGTGTCCTGTAAACGGCAGGTGTTCGAAAAAATTAAGACATTTTACATCTAAATTCAGCGATGAAGTTTATCACCCTTCCCAAATATATTGATTTTATATTGGCACGGAGAGGACAGCTTGCATGTTTATTATATGCAGCTAGTCCACTAGCTACCTCACTTATGGTATAAATAGATAATATTCTGGAATTAATCTATTCTCGTAGTGTCGAACTTAACGATTTTCATAATTTTTAATCCATCGTCTCATTTTACTTCAATTCCTGTCTGAGACGTTTGAGATATGCGTCGTGTTTACGTTAATAAATCTTTTCAGCATAAGGCGTTTAAGATAATAAATGTGTAATATTTTATTTTATATTTCAATATTATATTAGTAGGTATATTGGTATACTAGCCTCCGCCATGGTGAGTTTGTTTGTTGGTATAGTCCACCTTGAAGATATTATTATTGATAATAGTGTAGGTAATTAATTGAGATTACCTTGTTTTATCAGATAGATAGTGTGTCCGACCTTTGGTATCTTATGGTATTACACTGCTACACTGTGACCAACAACACTACATAGTGACATCACGGATGCACATCATGCTTCATAATTACATCGAAATTCTACGATTTTTTAAAATCTAAACTAACCACCCAATATTGATTGATTTGAGATATTTATAAACTTTAAACGGAAACAGAAAATCGCACTGCTTTTATTAAAATTACACTTTGGCGTATTTGACAAGATAAATAGTTATAATTTGTTGAACATTTACCTAAGGGACTCAGCCGTGTCGACATGAATAAGTTACTTGCTTTATTATTGCGAATCTCAAGATGTTTATTGCTGATGTATTGAAAATGTAACGTTTTGTTAAATAATACAATAGCTGTTTATCTCATTCTCAAATACCTATTTCTATAAAATTAATATTATGAGCTTGGCGAAAGCAAAGAAGTTTTGCAAGCTGATACTTAACCCTCGCACAACTTGGAAGTAATATTATTAAATGAATTGAAATACTTTAACTTTTTATCACACTATTTATTTTTATTTCTGTATACAATGTTGTTTCGTCTCTTAATGAGACATTTTCAATACTAAACTAAACAAAACCAACAATAATCAATTAAGGTGTAAATACAGGTACAGTAAATAAGGTGTAGGTAAATACAGTGTGTAAAAAGTTAAAAAAAAATTAATTCATTCAATATGGATACACAAAAAGTAACGGAATACATTGAAATATATATTATTAAGTTTACCAAAGATCTGTAAGTAGCAAATAATGGTTATCTTAAGATTTGAAAATGGATCTAGCAATAGCTAAAATATCTCCTTTCTATTAACGAGACCTGCATAGAATAATTCATTGCTTGCTATTTTTACTTGGATAAGCAGAAAAGAAAACATCGAAGATCTTTGACATCTCTTTAGTTGTTGTGTACCTTAGGTGTCGTTACAATGGCGGTGACTACACCAGCCGTATGTGCAAATACAATTATTATTATTATTATTGTTGCGATCTACCGACCTATGCCATGCCATTACTTATTTTAATTACTCACTATACTGCATCCTAGCCCAAGGAACGGACTAACCAACAAATTGTCATTTGATAAATTGTTTAGTAAATAAAAAAAAATAAGTCCCCGGCAAAGAATAAGTTTCCTACTCTTTTTCTATAAGTTTTTTTAGTGTTCTTTTAAAAGAAAGTATTCGTGAGATATGTCGTGTAAGACATGTGACATCTTCAATTCGGCGATTAGGTTTGCCAGTTTGTGAGGCATCCAAACATACAAACAATTTTATAAATAAATCATTCATATTAAATACAAGCGTTATGCAGTGGACAAGTTTATTAAAAAAGCGCAATCTCCTCCAATTACCCAAAAGATGAAACTCAAAAATTAAATTAGATATAGAAATCTATATTTATAAAAAAAAAACTTGTAACATAAGTACGCAAGATATTAATAATATTATTCTAGAAAAATTAAACTGAAATATTATTCTCAATGGATAGTAATTGTTGAAAGTTACCAAAGAACACAAAAAATGATCACATAAGCCAACCTAGAGCCGATTCGTAAACTTTGGGATACCTTTCTCACTTCTTCCGACTAGAATTTATTTTGGTTTTCCAATGGAGATGTCTGGTTTGTTTTGTCATCTGGCCAAATCAAGTTAAACAAAAAAAAATGTAAATGCTATTTTATTTCTTTTGTGTCGGTGCACACGTGATAGAATTCCATTATTAGGTAAATTGAAACCGGTGTTTCTTTCTACTATAGATTAATAATTATGTGAGACAGATGTCTTTCGACTTATCAGAACCTATTATTATTATTCTAAAAAAAATCGATATTTACATTTAGGTATTATGGCCAATCCACCTCTGTTTGATAAAACATTGTTGACTGAGAAATCCATAACATACGACACAGGAAGATCAACCAGTATTTAAAATAATTATTATTACAATAATACAGATAGAAGAATATTAGTATTTTATTGATTGTCGATCTAATTATTCCTTGTCACATAAATACGATCGACACCAGTAACACCGTATCGGGGTCGAATGATCGATGTACTAATCACAATATACCTACTAATATTTTCTTTTACAAATTATTTAGTTTTTTTTTAATTATTTAGTTGCGTTACTGAAATATTATCGACCTCAATTTAATAAAAAAAAAACAATTGATTCCTTTTAACAGTTATTCTGTATATTTTTATGAATGTAAAATTCATTTAAAGTTGTGGAGATGTAGAAATTTTGAAGATTTTTTAGAAGATGTTGTAAAAATAGGTTTTCCCTATTTATTAAAAGCCGGTTTCGCGCTTGACTTTCCTCTTGTATCTACACTTTAAATTATGAACTGAACTTAGTCACTCTCAGAAAACACTTTTGAGGTTATTTATTAGTTTGATAATATTAGACCGTTATTCGTGATTAATAGTTTTTCGAGCTTTCACGGTTATTTCTAATATCAAATTGAACCGCTTTGCATAAAATTTATCTAATATGTACCTAATACCTAAATTAATCATATGATTTTAATGTCATTCCTGAAGACTGCCTATATTTTGGCGCCTAAAAACTAATACTGTATTACTTATGACGAGTTTAGGCGGGATAATAACATAAAATATAGGTACCTATCGAAATGTTCGTCACAATAGTAGGTAATTTAAATGGGATCCATAATTACCGATTTTCTTTGAATTAATTAATTTAATCTTTTATAGTTAATAACCTTTCAATAGTACGCAGTTTCAATGTTTTTTTTTCAATTTTCAGGTTCCGGTGTTCCCGGAAAGCGAGTGGGTTATATGCCCCAAGAGATAGCTTTGTACGGAGAATTCACCATCAAGGAGACCATGATGTACTTCGGATGGATTTTCGGTATGGACACCAAAGAAATCAATGAGAGACTGCAATTCCTGTTGAACTTCCTTGATCTGCCCAGCCAGAATCGTCTGGTGAAAAATCTCAGGTAAACATTATTAAGTAACTAAAACATATTTACTCACTTAATGAGCCACTGCAGAACATTAAACTCCCCGTAATTCTTCTCTTTTCTGTCTTGAACTTTCTGAAATCATCGGGAGTTCTATTTATGTCATCAAACCATCACGTAGCGGCTCTTCCTCTACTTTGTTTTATGTTATGAAATACAAATTGAAATCAATAGATCCTAATGGATCTTTAGTAATAAGTATGATTTATATCAATAGAATTCCTTTATCTAATGGAAAACCTCAGAATTAGAGGCACGATCTCAAAAGATAGCTATAAATACCAAATCTCTTTTTCTAAGGCGTGCAATTTTCAATAATTGTAATTTTTATATTTTTCAGTGGTGGACAACAAAGGCGTGTTTCTTTCGCTGTAGCTCTGATGCACGACCCTGAGCTCCTCATTCTGGACGAGCCTACAGTAGGAGTAGATCCTCTCCTCAGACAGTCCATCTGGAACCATTTGGTGCAGATCACAAGAGATGGTAACAAGACTGTCATCATTACAACTCATTATATCGAAGAGGCGAGACAGGCACATGCCGTAAGTTAAACAATTATTTTGGACACAAATTAAATAAGAGCCCTTTTTCAGTTATGTTTCTATATGTCTTATTCCATCACAGTATAACCCATATGACATTGTGAAAGCTAATTGACTTACCTATAGTAGGTATATGAAAAAAAGAGACACTACCATAGCGTTTTAGTATTTATTTATTTCAACCAAATATTGTATTACACATACATACATACATACCATCACGCCGCTTCCCTCGCGGGGTAGGCAGAAAGGATCGAGCACCACTTCCTTCTATCCTTGCATACATCTTTCGCTTCCATCACTGTCATACAATTCCTCATGCATGCTCTCCTGTTCAATGTGCTCAACACGTGACCGTCCTGTAGGATTTGATTTAAATGATCTTGCCATTTAATCCTCGGACGTCCACGTCTCCGAGCACCATTCCTCTCAGCCAAATATATCTTCTTAGCCATTCTGTCCTCATTCATTCTTTCCACGTGCCCAAACCATTCGTGTCCAAAACATCAATATTGTATTAACAATGTGATAATGTGATTATTCCAGATTGGTTTGATGAGGAGTGGCAGGCTGCTGGCTGAAGAATCTCCCCAGGTTCTTCTCACCATGTACGGATGCCAGTCACTTGAAGAGGTGTTCTTGAAACTATCAAGGAAGCAAGGTAATAATTACAAAAGAATCCGTTTATTTGAACATTCTCTACATAAATTATCAACCCATACCCACGGAAAAACTTTTCCAAGAATTGAGCCAAAGTTATTATTAATGTTAAAAAAAAGAATATAAAGGGTGAAAAAATAGACAAAGAATTTCCATCAGATGAATTGGATCTTCTCTATTTCGAGCAAATTATTTTAATTTTAAAATCCTGCAATATCTTAAATATTTTTTTATAATTTCTAGTTATCATTAGTTTACACATAAAAAACCTTTATTTTTTTACATGCAAACATAAGATGATAAGAAAATCCAAGGTAAATAAATTTAGAAATGAAAACTATTTTAAATAATGAGTTTTATTTACTATGTATGTATTTAAATAATCACTAATGATTTTTTAATTGGTCTGCGACCGGTTTCGATAGATACGTTAGTATCATTCACAAGCAGATTTAAAACTATTTTGTTGGAAATTGTATATGAAAATGAAATGGTCATTTTATAATTATTTGTTTCATTTTTAGGCCAAACTAATCAACCTGTGGAACTAAACATTAGCAACAATATCTCCCTTGCGTCTCTCAACTGGGGAAAGAAAGATGAACCCATCTATGTTATCGAAGACTCAGGAGTCGTAGGACTCAACTTCCATCAGAGTAAAGAGATCTTAATCCAGGATAGTTCCAATGGAGGAGGAGCATTTGATGTAAGTGGATTTCAAAATAATATTTGGCTTTCAATCTTAAATCAATGTATTTAAAAACTTACACCATTCTGTGCTTTTTTTCAAATAAACACAGTGTAAAATTCATCAAATTTTGTATTATAAATGTATGATAAATATTTTGCAATGAATTATTAAAATATGCCATAAAACGGAGGTATTTCTTTAAATATACATTTTACTATGCTAGAAACATCGCTCATCTTTAAAATCTTGATTATTTCGAGTGCAGAATAATTCTTTGTGTGTCCACGAATTCTACACTACGACTGGTATTTCAAAGTGTGAAATTGTTGATTTTTATGCAATATTAATTATTGCTTTATGATATGTGCATTATCTTTTATTCGCCATTTAAAATAAGCTGTTTACAAAACACAAGCTTCAAATAAACACAATTTTATATTTTGTTAAGCATGACTGTTAAAAAATACATAATATTTTTTTTTAATACTTGATTCATATCAACACTTTTTTGTTTTGTTTATAAATTGCTTTGCATTTTACACAAATTTGCATGTTGTATAAACATTTATTTGATCACTCACAGAAGCATGGCAAAATCACAACACCCGATCTAGGAATGGACTGTAAGGATTGCAGTGACTGCTCATCCTGTTTTAATGTAAGTAAAACAAAAATGATCTATTTATAGAATTATGTAAAAGAAAAATGGGTATTTAAACTTATCCCTATAGAAGGTATGTCAAGTAATTTATCATATTCAAAAAGGGACATGTGAATTCACAAATGTTTTGACATTTCCAGAATAAACTGGTCATAATGACATCATAACCATTTTATAAAGTGATTTTTAGTATCAAATATGAAAATTCAATACTTAAAGAATAATATCACATTCCAATAAAAAGTCCAAATTACAATTTTAATGCCTTAATGAACAGTTTTAAAAGAGGATGCCCAAATAAAAATGTGCGCACATGTCTCTTTTTGAATAGGTATGCAGCAATGTTATATTTGTTATACAATATCTGTCAGAATACTAGGATATATTTTAAACGCTTTGTCTAAAACTTGATAAAAAATTCTTTTTACGTGGCAGAAGAATTGCCATCCATTTTTTTTTCAGCGTTTTGCAACCAGATAAGTCTCTTTATAACCTGTCATGAACATAAAAAAATTCATGATCCGGGAAAAAATCGCCTATACAGAGGACACCTATAAATACAGATTATATCTGTTGATCTGTTTTCAGTAGGATGAATTTAGTGTGAAATTAGAGAAGGTTTTGATTGTGTATAAAAATTGTTATAAACTGTTTTAACATTATAAAAGGTGAAAGCCGTTTATTGCTTGAATAAATAAATAAAAAATAAATATCAACTGATTATACTCTTATTATGATATCTTATTATGATATTATGATATGATACTCTTATGTGCTGAAATGGTTCACGGGGAGACACGGGTGGACTTTTTAGCTGATTTGGATAGTTATTCCCCTATAGTTACTTATAAGATTGCGAAGCCGGATATTTGTGGCAATCTCATGGGTCGAGGTATCTTCCTAAGGGTACTGAATGTTAACGTGAGAAGTATAAACAAGAATTTTAATAATTTGGAGATTCTGCTGAGTGAATTCAATGTGGAGTTTGATATAATGATACTAACGGAATGTTGGCTGAATGATCTATATATACCCAAAAATATTCCAGGATATAGCTCTTGGAATTCCAAAAACCACAAAAATCAAAATGATGGAGTTATAGTGTACGTGAAAAATAGTCTATCTGTAGAATCCTTGGGACTCAATGAAATAGTCGAAGATGCAAATTGTCTCGCTATCAATATAAAAGGATTGACAAGTTTGATTGCCATATATAGATCTCCATCATATCATAATGCTACAAGATTTATCCATTCTCTTGACAGGTTGCTGTCTAATATTCCGGATGGGAGACAAATTGTTTTGGCGGGAGATATGAACCTGAACATCTTGAACGATTATTGTGGACATGCTCAACTGTATATGGATGTTTTGGCACAGCATGGATTAATGTCTGCAATAAACAGGCCCACACGTGGTAAATCGTGCCTAGACCATATCATGATAAGAACTAACCGCGAAGTAACGGGAATAGTTTGTGAGAGCGCTGTTACGGATCATTTCCCGGTTGTGGCATTTGTGCGTGTGATTACTTCTGGAGAGACAAGAGATGAAGTGCGAAACACAAAAACTATCGTGGATTATGAAGTTGTCAAGAAAAATTTAAATGAGACTAACTGGCAGGCAATATATTCAATTTCTGACGATGTCAACGTCGCAACGAGTAAGTTTGTCGAGATGATCCAGACATCGATCAACAGCGGAAGGAAGGAATTAAAAAGGAAGAAAATTTGTATCCGCAGAGAATGGATTACTCCGGGTATAGTCAGATGTATCAGAAAGAGAGACAGGCTTCATAAAATTTCGCAAGTGAAGTGCGATGATGCTAATTTGAGACAAAGGTACACGACATATAGGAACATCTGTAATAGAGTTGTCAAAACTGCTAAAGTGTTGTATTTTCGAAACAAGATTGCCAAAAATAGGAGTGACGCAAGGATGTGTTGGCGGGTTTTGAGGGACTATTTGAGCGTGACGAAGCAGGAGAACAGGGGAAATTCGGATTTGCTCGGTGCAACAGCAAAGAGCTCACAAGTTGAAACTTATCGATCGCTAGATGAAATAAATAAGTACTTCGCTACAGTGGGTAGCACTCTAGCAAGTGTTAAGCTGCAAGAGTTGAAGGTGAGTGAGTCGCAACTGGTGGGATTGGTTAACCTCCCCAGGCAACCATCTGGTTCCTTTTTTATTGAGCCTGCAGTAACTGAGGAGGTGGTAAAGGTTATCGAGGACTTGAAATTAAACTCTGCTCCGGGAGCTGATGGTGTCTGCACTAGGATTGTAAAGAACTCCAAATATATCCTGGCTGGGCCTTTGGTACACTTATTTAATTTGAGCGTATCGGAGGGGATCTTTCCGTCGATTCTTGGGGAGGCAATGGTATGTCCGGTTTTCAAGGGTGGCGATACGCAGGTGGTATCGAACTATAGACCAATATCTCTACTGAGTGTATTATCTAAGGTGATGGAAAAGCTGATGAAGGTTAGACTGATGAAATTTTTGGAACTGAACTGCATTTTGTCTTCGAATCAGTTTGGTTTTACTCAGTGCAGAAATACGGAGGATGCTATTACTTCATTGACTGAATACGTGTCTAATGGCTTGGACAAAGGGAAAAAATGTATAGGTATCTTTTTGGACTTGGCCAAAGCCTTTGACACTGTGTCACATGCTATACTTCTCAGAAAACTTGAACTTTTGGGTGTCAGAGGCCTGTCCCAGAGGTGGTTCAATTCCTATTTAACAGATCGGAGACAATCGGTTCGTGTGGGGGGATGGGAGAGTGACGGTAGATCCGGAGGAGCCTATGGGGTTCCTCAGGGAAGTATTCTGGGCCCTCTGTTGTTCTTGGTGTACATCAACGATTTTTGTGAAAAAAAGTTTTTGGGTGGTAGAGTTATCACATTTGCTGACGATACTGTGCTTTTATTTGAGGGCGACGATTGGGGCACAGTTTCACAAATTGCACAGCGGGGTTTCAATGAGGCGAATTCCTGGTTGAACGAAAATCTACTAACATTAAATGCAGGTAAAACTAAAATGGTTTGCTTTCACATAGATGCACGATCAATACCACGCGATAATATAGAAATATTTGTACATCCATATGGTAATTTGAATGGTAGCACTATGTCTACATCCCAGAAAATAGAGCTCGTACGAAGCGTTAAATATCTTGGTATATGGATAGACTCGAATATGAATTGGAAAGAGCACATCCATATTTTGAACACGCGTGTAAGAAAATTGATATATTTGTTTCGACAGCTCAGAGAGATACTTGATCCATCTTTATTGCGTTCAGTATACTATGCGATGTGTTATTCCATAATTAATTATGCGATATTGGGTTGGGGAGGTGCAGCCGCGAGTGTGTTGGTTCCATTAGCTAGGGCGCACAGAATAGTATTGAAGGTAATGTGTAGGCATCCCTACATGTATCCAACAGCGGATTTGTTGAAAGAATGTGGGGCGTTGGACGTGAGACAAATCTATATTTTGAGATTGGCTGAGTACCACCACAAAAATGCTCCTGCAGTGCCACCTGCCGCGCACCGACATCTTACCAGACAAGTTTCTGATCAACAACATTCTCAGGTTGCGACAAGAACAACCTTCCGCCAGCGATTTCACACTGTTTTGGCTCCGAAAGTGTATAACACTCTAAAATTGGAATGGAGACTCTTAAGAAATGGTGATGTATTTAAGAGAGCGGTCAGAGGGTACCTTGTGGACGTTGGGGTGGAAGAGTCTGAGGCTATGCTGAGGTTTTTGGTGTAATTTGATGAGTTAAATTTAATGATTTGATGTATATATTTACTGAGACTATTTGGTTTTTGTTCAGTTGTGGCTGTTGGGTCGCCTCTCTGGCATATTCTGACATATTCTGTTTTTTCATTCGTCTTGCTCTTTCGTTGACTCAGGTGCGAGCTCACCCACTGACTCACTCTTTCACTGACTAAATTGCTGGCTCGCTCACTGACTCACTCACTTGTGACATAACTCATTTTAACTATCTGCACAGACTGACATACTGACTCACTTGTTGTTTATTTTTGTTATTGTTTAACATGATAAACTTACTGTTTCTCTGCCACGACACAGCCTTATGGCTAGTGTGGCTGTCATATTATTATGTATCTTTCATTGTCTTTTGTTGTAAATTTATGTAATTGTAAGCAATATTATTTGAATAAAGAATTATTATTAATATGCCATCAGAAAGATTATCATGTTGATTTGTATTAAAGTATAAAGATATACATTATAATATTAATATTGCTAGTTATTAAGTTGATCAAATATGTCTTGTTTCGTGTTGTCAGATTACGACCAGAGGCAAGATGAAGGCCCTGCTACAGAAGAACTTCCTAAAGATGTGGAGGAATGTTGGAGTGATGCTGTTTATCTTTGCGCTGCCCGTAATGCAAGTTATTCTGTTCTGCTTAGCTGTAGGAAGGGACCCTACTGGATTGAAAATTGTAAGTTTGAAATAAATGTTCTATATTTTACTCAATGCATGTAAAGAAAAATGATTAATTAAAAGAAAGAAGACTGTTTTGAAGTGGAGATGCAAATTTTATTGTGTTTTTATTTGTGATAATTGGTTTTAAATATGTGGATATATGTAGAATTATATCTAATGTGTTTATTAGTGAAGGTCCTTCTTCTATATACTACGCAAAACATGTCAATTAGAACTATTAGAAATTAATTAGAATCATAAAATAATACACGAGTAACAGAGAACACAGTTCAAATTCGATTGAAAATAATTTAATAATCAATTTATTTTGATTTATCACTTTATTTCTGGAATCAAAATGCAATATGAATTAAAAAAAATACTACAGTTGTAATTTTTAGTTATAAAATGATGTAATTTCAGGCTGTCGTGAATCAAGAAGTGCCAAACTGGGGAAATGGAGGAATTTGCAATGAATTGCACGGTTGTACGTTTAAAAACTTATCATGTCGATATCTACAACATCTCAACAACGTGAGTATAATACAGAAACCGTATCCGACAGTGGACGAGGCCATAGAAGCTGTTAAACTGGGAGATGCCTGGGGAGCTATCTATTTTACAGATAACTTCACTGATGCCATGATTGCCAGAATTGGATTAGGTAAGAATATGTTTGGAATTAATACACTAATCTATAAATTTGTTACTATTCTAAATACATTCTTCATTGCAAGTAATGAGCTTTTGATTTGAAAGTTATTTAATAGACTTATAATCCTATATTTTGTTTTATAAAGCCTTGTATAAACTAAATATAGCTAACTTATGACAGATTTTAACATTGGTCGATTAGTACGAAATTTATCAAAATATTGGTAATTTGATCAATTTACTACGCAATAGTATAAGTTTTCATTGTAATGTGGCATAATAAACTAGTTTGAAGAGGTTCTGAATAAGTAGAAGGGGTTAAAAGAGAAAGTTTATTTATTTTACAGGACGTGATGCAGATGACGAGACCCTGGACCAATCTGAGATCAGAGTTTGGTTGGACATGTCTAATCAACAAATTGGTCTTATGTTGAACAGAGATCTACAATTCTCATACAGGGACTTTGCTAAGGTAAATCATTCACTCAAAAAACATGATTCAAATTAAAATAAAAAAATATTTTTTTTTATAAAATCCAAAACACAATGAAGTTTTCAGTATTTTTTCTCATTGACCATTACCCATCATTTATTTATTTTTATTTATTTATTTAAATAATATTATTATTTTTTTATTTTAGGATCTGTTCACAGACTGCAAAGAAAATGAGAAACTTGGAGATATTCCTATTCAATTCAAGGATCCCATCTATGGCAAAAGTAATCCGTCCTTCACTGATTTCGTTGCTCCTGGTGTTATCCTAACGTAAGTATTTGAAAGAAAATATTTAAGGTTCAATATGCCTCTCACACCCGAATTCATAGTCGTTAACTTGAGTAATACTTGGCCGAGGAGCACTCAAGTAAAAAACAATACTCAAGATGCGGATGCATTCTATAGACAAACACTGCTCCTTTACTTCGCTAAGTTAACGCTTGAGTCGTGGGGAAAATATTATTGTGGCGAAAAGTATTGCCACTAAACAAAATGTATTTTTAATTATGTTTTAAAGCATAAAAAACACGGTTAAACTATATATTTTTGTGTTATTCTTCGATAAGTACTTTTTAAATATTGTTTTGTAACATTTTATAGTAAATTTAAACATAAAATGATAGTTAAATGTACAACCTCGCACTATTGTTATATTATAGAAAAAGAAGTATACATCACTACGCCTGCCATTTAACATAACCTCAAAAATCACAAACGACAAACCGTCGTCGTTCCCCGTACTTAAGTTTATTGTTCTATGGTTCCCTGTAGTCGGTCCCGTTGTTTTGTTTTGTTTTGCGTTTCAGATTATAATATAAGAAATTTGTTTAAAATAAATTATGGAATATTTCATATTTAGCAAATTAATCATTTATTATTAAAAAGATTAGTGCCGAATATCTGGATAAAATGTAACATTTGCATTGTTATCTGACATGACGATTATGTTATGTTTAATAATTTATAAATAATGTAAGTATTTATTACTTATTTAGCAAATAGTTTTATTTATAAATAGTATCTTTGCACACTATATACCTTATTAAAGGTTAATTACTAGAAAAAGGCAAAATAAAATACATCAAACGGCGTTTGACATTTCTAAGTAACACTCTAGTCGTGTCCGTCGACGACTTGGGGTTCACAGGTACTTGAGTACTACTTGGGTAAGTTTTATATGACTATGAAATGAAAACCGCTACTTGGCTAGCACTCAAGTATCAGGGAGTACTCTAGTAACGACTATGAATTCGGGTGTCAGAAAAGCATGACAAAAACAACCCCCCCCCCTCCTCATTCAGAGCGTCTCTGCACCAATCCATTCATCTCTTTCAGATATTGTTCTCAGATGTTGCTGTCATAGGAATGGTGCATTTTGAAAGGTCTATTAGACTATTGAAACCCCTGTGCATAAAAGAATAGCGTTCTTTTTACCCAACTATCGTAAGATATTTTGTTAACATGTTCCAGCCAAAACAATCATACTGACTAACAAAACATTTTACCCAATCCATTCTAATGTTTATTATATTTATTTTTTACAGGATTGTATTCTTCTTGGCCGTGGCTTTGACTTCATCTGCTTTGATTATTGAGCGCACTGAAGGTCTGCTGGATAGATCTTGGGTGGCTGGAGTGTCTCCAGCAGAAATCCTTGCATCTCATGTCATCACACAGTTTGTTGTCATGTGTGGACAGACAGCTCTCGTACTTATCTTCATGATTTTGGTCTTCGGTGTTGAGTGTCAAGGAAACATCTTCTGGGTCATCACTTTGACAATCTTGCAAGGTAATTTTTGAACAAGTATTTTATATCATTGAAAACATTCCGCCATTTAGGAAAGACTCAGAAACTGTAACACTGAGACATAACAAAAATCCTAGGTTTTTTGTTATAAAATTCAAAATAGCTACGGAAACAGCTCTCAATTGTCATATTGATAAATTACCAGATTTGAATATTACCATCTCCTAAAAGAAGGTAACAATTGAACTAACTTTATGTCACAATAAAGATATTTGAAATTATTTAAGATGATATTTTTTGTTCCAGGTCTTTGTGGAATGTGCTTCGGTTTCGTTATCTCCGCCATCTGCGAGTTAGAACGTAACGCCATCCAACTTGCATTAGGTTCTTTCTACCCCACACTGTTACTCAGTGGTGTCATCTGGCCTATTGAGGGAATGCCCTTGGTGCTGCGTTACATCGCAATAGGGCTACCACTAACAATGGCCACCACATCTCTCAGGTCAATATTAACAAGAGGATGGGTGATTACGGAACCAGATGTTTACAATGGTTTCATCGCAACAATTGC
The DNA here is from genome assembly GCA_947579605.1 of Athripsodes cinereus. Classification (NCBI taxonomy): domain Eukaryota; kingdom Metazoa; phylum Arthropoda; class Insecta; order Trichoptera; family Leptoceridae; genus Athripsodes; species Athripsodes cinereus. Next base: position 4,541,900 of record OX388309.1, read on the forward strand.
TTGGATAGCTTTCTTCCTTATTTTAACATTAATGATACTAAAAATAAAACGGGGTTGATACATTATATTCAACACCTTAGGTATTTAAAATTGTTTCATTATTAAACTTTGTATGTTATATAGTTTGTTGATTCTGATTGATTCACGGAGTGATATTTTTGTAGTAGAACTAGATTTTTATACATTATTTATTATTATAATACTGAATCAAAATAACCTAAAAACATATTATTAAATGTATGCGTATTTTGCTGTTAAACATTTGTTTTCATTAACGTAATATTTACAATACACACAAAGAGCTTTGATATGACAAAAAATATGTAGAATCAATGGATGGAACAAAATTTTTGTAGAAAAACTTTATTGTATTATTTAGATTAATTATTTTAACAAGTAGAAACAAAATATGCGAACAATAATTTATGCAAATTGCAAGAATTCCCAATAATTTATCCTAAGAATAAACTTGTAAATAATATGTCTTATAGGCGTTAATTTATCTTTCCGGTCCATGACTTATTAGGTACCTACTCAATAATAACAAGTATTGCCCATATTACAATAATCTTTATCATGAAGTCCACCTCGAGTTGATTAGTTTTGTATTTTAAATCCAGTAAGCTTCGGTTTATCTCAACCATGCTACACCAAAATTTAAGGGCTACATAGAGTGGTCCTCAAAGACACCTACCAGACCTATGTGTTTGTATTATTATTTATTTTTTTTATCATTAGTATAAAAGGTGGATGATGATCGATGAAATTCTGATAATGAAAATTTTAATAATAATATGTTTTGGTGTGAAATGGTTGTGATAGGTTGAATTTTACTGGATACAAAAGACAAAATCAATTGATTTAAGGTGGACTTTGTGATAAGAGTCAACCTAAGGGCATATTGGAATATTGGGCCTGAGTATTGTTAATTATGGCACAAATAGAATCAAATAACATAAACAAAGCAAACTCTAGAAGTTTATAGCTAATTGACGAAAATTGTATATTTGAACACATAAAAAATAACTCTTTCATAAGCAGTTACCAAACACAAATATTTTTTACTAAATATGCATAGTGTTATTCATTGCCTCTCAGTTTTTTTTTTAAGTCTAAAGTATTGTAATAATTTCTAGCAAAAAAAAAATTAATAAAGGTGATTTGAAGTTGTATTTTAAATTTGACGATTGAACCACCAATTTTCACCATGTTCTTGTGATTAGCGCAGAAATATCAATGAGTATTAGTAAACAGTTACTATGCTAAAAAAATATTTTTGAAAGAAAAAGATAGTCAAGAAATATAAACTAATAGAATAGCGGTGCCATGATCAATATGATATATATATATTTTTATTTAATATTATTATTTACCTACATAAATTTTATTTACTTTTAATTTTATAATTACAATACAGACTTGAAATATAAATTGTAGTTTAATAATTTTATTTTAATTAGATATTATATATAATTGCAGATTATTTTAAAATAAATTTATTATTATTAATATCAATCAATAATTTTACCTTTTAGGTAAATAAATGTGGTACGTGGAGAAAAGATTGCTCAAAATACAAAAAATGTCAAATGACATTTTTTAAGATTACGGTTAATTATTTTAACAATTTTATTTTTTAAGATAGTTTTATTACTGATTTTACTGGACAAATAAATAATCATTCCGATATACTTTGTCATATAGGATACCAAATACAACCTTAAAAATAGAACTAAAAAAAACCATAGACTAAATAGTGTTGGATATTTACCAATTCCATAGACACTGTCTCACGGCATTTCTTACAAAAATGTTGTAGCTAGGGGATCCTTCTTGCAGATTTATTCTATGGAATTATTTTCTTTTACGATATTAATATCATTTCAGTCTGAAATTGATATATTTTATTCAACATAAAACATACTAAGGAATGTAGAATCCTTTATGACACTTACGTATATCATTTGATTGCAGTAAAATATGAATTCATAACATGAATTAGACTGTGATCGTTATTATGTATAAATATAACAATTATATTATTTTTATTATCTTATTAGTTTATTACATACTTATGTACTTATTATACCATTCCAAAATATTAACAAAATCTATATGATGGCTTAGTATAAGGTGCAAACTTCCTTTTGAAAACAACTCTTACAGATTCTGTTTTTGCAATTATATACATTGTTCACACAATTTTCTTTGCGGAATAGGGTAGCTCTTTACTTTATGGATAGTGTTTATTATTGAAAATAATCCATAAATGTAGTCTTGTGTTATTTTACATGAACGCCAATTGGAAGGTGTTCACATTGCAACTGCCACAAGTGGAAGAGTAACTGGATTCACTACATGTAATGCACATAAAGTTTTTCGATTATGTAATCCATAAATAAAATTATTTTCTTAAAAAAATTTATAAATTCTATTTCAGGCAAGTTAAAATTGTAGAATTGTTTACTAAGCCATACTATTTTATCTTTATTATACTTATACATTTATAATTTCCTTTACCTTACAGTAAAATATATTTAATTTACTTTTTGACAAATATTTTAATACATATATATACTTAAATTAAATATTACCCATTGTGCAATTAAACTGAGCAATTGAAATATTATGTGCTAAATAGAAAATAAGCTACATCACTCCCATTTAACATTCAAAAGAGTTGCATAAAATTATATTTGATAAACTATGATGTGTCATCAACATTGTTGATTAATGAATTGTGTATCGATTTATACAATATATTTATCTATGATGTTTTAGACATTGAATAAAAAATATCTCAAACAATCATATTATAATTTACTTGTCTATGGGAGTTTTATCTATGTTATAATAGTAAGATAAGAACAGCTATGATCAAAATTATATTGTTATGCACAACGAAGCAAAACAGTTATGCCAGTAGATTTAAGTTTGACAATGTATAAAAAGCAATACATTTTTATGTAAATAAATAAATATTTTATAATATGACTTTTACATTCTTAGAGAAAATATTTATTTTATTTCTTATCCAAAGTTCTAATTAATCAAAGTATTTATCATTTTATATATTTCAATATAATCAAATATGTAATCGTCTGTAATTAAAATTGTCTTTTGCAGCAGGGGAAGATAATGGAGTATTTTGAATATTCCCTAATATTTCACACGTGAAATGGAGTAACAATGTGTCCTACTCATTCACAACAATGCGATAGGTGAAAAATAGGAAATAATTCACTTATAAAATGCAGTAATTTAGTTTACTATACACTCATTTCTACAGTAAGGTCGAATTAGAGTCATTTAGTACGATACCAACCATTTTACAAGTGAAATTGAGTGTTTTTAGTTTGTTACCTGTCATTTTACATGTGAAATGAAGTTGTATACTAAATTACCCCATATCCCAAAATCTCGAATAGACAACTAAGGGTCATGTTTCATTATATTCTTCTTTAATATTAAGTAAATAATCTTTTTGATTCTTTTTCATATTGAACTAATATCTATCATGATATAATTTGTCTGAAATATTTTTATTTTATGGTATGGAACATACATATAGAATAATGATATACATATATTATTCTTCTACAGGTATCTTGTGTTTATATATTACTTATTTTATGCGAGGGTGTTCATATCATCTAATGCCATTGTGGCTCTCGAGGTAACAATGTCACCACAGTGGCATTTTATTGTAATAATTATTGTTGTATAAAATGTGAATTTTAAAATAAAATAAATTCATCTCAAAATATGTTGACTTTGTTTAATTTTCTTAACCCACTAATTTTTGAATCCCACATAAGGTTTGCCAGAAAACCTTAATTTGGAAATAAATAAAACAAGCGTTTTATTCTACTATTGATTTAATTTACGAGAGAGACGTCTTTCGTCTTATGAGGACATTGTCAATCAGATGTCCTATGAGGACAATGTCAGATTGACAATGTCCTCATAAGACGAAAGACGTCTCTCTCGTAAATTAAATCAATAGTAGAATAAAACGCTTGTTTTATTTATTTCGATATGGAATTCTACTACCTAAACACCGACACAGTGAATCTAAATTTAGGTTAGTTGGAAGGTATCGCAATAAACTCACCTTCTGTATATTGATTGTTTACATGAATGTACTTTATGAAATTGCTTGTAATCAGTGTACAATATACAGTAGATAACATAATACACAAATAAGTTTCAAATTCTCTGGTTACTTCAATTATACAAATCTGGAACAAATCACTTTCAATTGTAGTAAGACCTAAATACTGTTAAAAATGTTACCAGAGCACAATTTGAGACCTCAATCTTCCAATTTAAAGTCCAAGACACGTCCAATATTAAAAACTCCCAATACAACTCATTTTTTGATACACAACAGGTGACCATTTTGTAGTGAATCCAACCAATTGGGTAAAATATCCTCTTTGTGCCACTAAAATAATTTAAAAAAAATTGGGTTAGTTGGAAGAGATCGCACCTTTGCGATAAACTCTGCCCTCTGTATATTGATTGTATTTAATTTGAATGTATACCTTTTATGTAATTGTTTTTTATCAATGTACAGTAAAGAATGAATAAATAAATAAATAAAATAATCAAAGAAAGGTAACAAAAATCAATGAAACAAAGTAATTAAACACTTCATCCGTTTAATTTATAAAAATAAACACTTACATAAAAATCAATTGTCCTCGATATATTACAAATAATATACCTAAAGAAACATAATATTATCACACAGATAGGAGAATGAAATTTCAAAAGAAAATGTGAAATGAATTAGGTAAGTGCTTTATCACAGTGCAGATCAAAAACTTCGTAGAAATTTTTGATCTGATTTGAAGTTGATTGCTTGTCTAAATAGATCGTGTTCATTGACGAGATAATCCAGTCTGATCGACGTTAAAAAATTTCATTTGATAAAATAACTTACAGAATGGCACATAATTTCAAAACATTCCTAAATCTTCAATAAATATTTTAAGCAAATAAATACTATTCTTCACACTGTTTTAAATACATAGTCAAAAGTTTCAATTAATATCAGAAGGAGGGGTCAAAAAAGTTAATATAATTTGTACACTTTGTGTAATTTATTCAGACTTGACATTTTTGGGTGGTTGCGTCAATATCTTACTTATCTTCTTCTTTTCTAAATTCATCTTGTCCTGCTTCATTTTCTGAAAATAAAATAAAAAAGATTCAAATAAGACTCTTACCAGCCTGGAATACGTTGAGAAAATTACTAGGCTAATTTTCATAACCAACGAATTGAGCAAAATCCCGTTAATAGGAAACAAGGTGTCTCCAAACTTACAAATCAGCTCAAGCTGAATTAAGCGAATTTTAGCCATACTACGTTCACTAATTCCACCAATTTCTGATTCAAAATATGATATTCAATAGGTAAATAGAAAAATATTTATTTTATTAATCAACAAAAATATTACAATTTACACGATGCAAAGTTGTCAAATTTGCTTAGAGAATGAACATTTCATTCCCAATGTTTTGTCAAAACATTGTAATTTTTATTTGATGTTTATTTCCTAAGTAAAACCTAGTTTAAAGTTAGTACATATCTATAACTTCGCTCCGTGACATATGTGGGGTAGGCAGAGAGAACGGAGTGCTATATAGATCTATCCTTACATACATACTTCTTTCGCTTCCTCCACATTCATCCATTTTCTGATACATGCATGCTGATTTCTCTTCCTCAACATGCGGCCGCCCTTGAGAATTTGGTACCCATGTAGTTCTTAGACACCGGTGCTTTCTCATACCGTTAGTAAAATAAAAAAAATAAAATTGTACAAACCTTCTTCTTTTTAGCAATCAATCCTTTGTATTCTATTTGTTTCTCCAACCTACTCTTCTTCTTGTCCACCTTCTGCTCATCATTGTTCTGTTCCTTCTGACCATTCTCCTCTGCTTTATCTTCTTTTGGATTCTTTTTGAATTTTTTTACTGCTTGCTCCTCTTCTTTATGATCATTTTGATTTTTTTTGTTAAATTTTTCACTGTCAAAGTTGCGTTTTCTATTTTTGTTGCCCTGTCATTAAAAAATACATATATTTTTATTTAATCGCAAATTATTTAGTTATTTATTTTTATCTGTATATTGATTACAAGCAATTTTACATAGAAATATAATTATTTTAAATTGAAACAATATATGGAGGGTGAAATTATCGCGGAGGTGCAATTTTTTCCAATTTACTCCAATTATCATAAAATTATTAATAGGGTTGGCTGGCAGAGATTGCTTAAACACTAAACCTGCTTTTTGGCATTTTACCATTTCACGTTACAATCGTTTTATATTTTGTTTGTGTTAAGAAAATTATTTTTAAAATAAATATAACGCATCTACTTGAGGCTGGTTTAAATAAATACTTTGGACATTTGTTGTGAATCAATTCAGTAAATTTCAGAATAAATGAGAAATATTTTCTGTTTTATTTTGCTACATATTTGTTGCACAATATTTATTTACCAATAAACAAAACCTTAGAGGCAATAAGCAACCAGTAAAAAAAGCAAAGATACAAAAATTAATAAAAATAATGAACCAATAGATGGGCTGATTGCACAAGCAATTTCTTTCAGCCAACCCTAACTATGCTACATTAAAATTTTGTTTATCAGTTTAACGGGCTGTTTCACCACCTCTGGATAAAGTGCCGGATAGCCAATCCAACACAAATCTAACGGATAAAACGAAAAATGCGTTTCACGACTCCCTGACGATAAAGGTCTAGATAAGTTATCCAGCGGATACGTCTTAGATAGTGTTAAACTGTCAAAATTTGTTTACATGTGCGTTGCCTAGATATATTCCTAGACAACGCATGATATATTCCTACCTACGAGCATACATTCATGCAACAAACGCATGAAATTACAATGTTGCCACTGCTATCTGGCAGATAACAATCCGTAAGAAATATGTAGGTGGTGAAACGCTCGCTTCAGTTTATCTTGTAGATAAATTTATCCTAAGGATAGTTATCTAGAACTTTATCCAGAGGTGGTGAAACAGCCCGTAAATCTTGTAAAAGGCGAAAGCCATTTATTGTTTGAATAAAATAAAAATCTGTATTAGAATATATTTTGATGATAGTTTGATTACCTGTTCGTCCCTTTTCTTTCCAAAGCCTCCTCTATTGTTGTCAGCATTTTGCTGATTTTGATTTTGTCTCTGGAATGGCTGTTTTCTGTCTCCAAAATTATTATTTCCAAATTTATTGTTTCCCAACTTGTTATTTCCGAACTTGTTATTTCCAAACCTATTGTTTCCGAACTTGTTATTCCCAAACCTGTTGTTTGCAAACCTATTATTCCTATTATCCCCTCTGCCCTCTCCTTTTTCTGTAGCCTGATACCGTTTGATTCTGAATTGCCTCCCTTTTATTTTGAGGTCTTCTTCATCCATTGACAATGCCAACTCAACACCATCGGCACTGGCAAAGTTTATGAAAGCAATTCCTGTGCAAAAAAGATAATTTATATTTAGGTTTTCAACTTCGGTAGCATTCAGATATCTCAAGAGCTCAAGTTAACACAAAATCCATTTACTGCATGTACTGTATTAGTGATAAACTATTTTACTAATGTCTTTCATCTTCCAAGAATAAAAACTATTTATCATATTGTTGCACAAGTAGTAGGTTTCCGTGACAGAATTAATAAAAAAAACAATTTTTACTTTAAAGACGTCTTTTGACTTTGATAATGATGCTACTAGTTGGAAGATATCTCTCTAAAACTAAAACATCTAAGTAGAAAAATGGTTCGTTTTGTTGTTTCAACGAAAATCTTATTAAATAATATACATACAAACCTTTTCCCATCTGGGTTTTCCTATCCCTGACAATTCTCACAGACTCAATCTCCCCGCACTTGTCAAAGAATGTCCTAAGTTCCTCTTCCTCCACACTGAAGGGTAATCCTCCGCAGAAAAGTGATTTCCTAGGATCAACTGGTACTTTATCTTTGTGGCACTTGTCTACTCTCAGATGATTCCCTTCTAATATTGAATTGTTTTCTACTAAAGCCTGAAATACATTACAATTACATAACTTACTCTTCATGCTTAAAAGATTTCCAAAACATAAAATACCTCAAAGTAATAAAAATAAAACATTTCTATCCACAGTAACTTTATTAATCGCAAGTCAGCTTTCAAGAGCTTTTTTTTTAAATCTTTTTTGTCTCATTGTTTTGAGTACAAGTAAGTTTATCTACGATTTTTAATACCTACCATCTAATTCTTATAGAGGTTGGTAACCTCTTTAAAAAATATTGCTTATCTCTGATATAGATCTATCTCAACATGCTTCTATCGTTTTTTCAGATCAATATATGCAACTGAAATTTAGATGGCTCACCTTTTCAACGGATGCAGGATCAGCAAATTGTATGTAAGCTATCACAGTGGTCCTCTCTACGTGGAATTTTTTCTCAATAAATGCTAACTTGGGCTTAGTTTCAAAATCAGGTACTGGTATACTTCTAATCCTGTAAGTTAAAGTAATAACAAAAAATCAGTGCTACCTGTTTCACTATTCAAAGCCATATAATATTGTATGCGAGATTCCATAACACAAGAATTACAAATGCTAATATTACGAGATAAGGGGCATCAATGTTTAGGGACACTGTGACATATTACAGAAAGTGGTTTCTTGAGGTTTTGGTCAATCGTCAGAATGCATTAAATTTTTGATACGCTGCATTTTGGAATGTTATTGGCTTATGGAAATGGGCGACGGACTTTTTAATGTTGTCGTTGCAAATTTAAAATGAAGGGTTTGCAAGCATTTTTATTCAGGCACTCTCTTCAAAAACTGGTTATTAGGGCAATTAAATTGTTAGAACTTTTTATTGCCATGTGATATTAGGTATATTGAAACATGAAATTTATATTTGATACTAATAATCACTGGTTTTAATGACATAATAAACAGTTTATTCAAGAAATGTCAGATATATTATTTATTCACATAAGTCATTTTAAATATGCAACGACAATATTTTAAACAGAGACATCAAAATGTTGACTGTTCATACTAATATGTGAACTTACCTAACAGATTCGACAGTTCCATAAGGTGCAAATTTACTTCTCAATATTCTTTCATGATTCTTCTTTAAAATGGATATGGGAATATTACCGACAAACAGTGTCCTGTCTAAGAATTGTGTTTCAAATTTCTCTTCACGTCTTTCCTTCTGTTCCACTCTCTTGGCAGCTGCCTTCTCAAACTCGGAAGGCTCTGCTTCCTCATCACTGCCTTCACCGACTTTCATATCTTCTTTAATCTCTTCCTCATTATCAGACGGAGCTATTTCATTATCGGACTCATGTTCCGATTCACTCTCATTATCACTTTTATCATTTTCATTATCAACACTTTCATTATCTTTCTCACCTTCACCACTTTCCTCGCTTTCATCGTCATCCTCTGCCTCAGGAATGCTACCATAAATATCATCTTCTTCCTCACTGCTACTTGCTTCCTCCGTTTTTTTCTTCATACTAGATGAATTATTTTGTTTACTTTTTGATTCATCCTCATCAGATTCTTCTGAGGAGCTCTCTTTAATTTTCTTTGGTGGAGATGTATTTTTAACTGATGTTATGCTCTTCCTTTTACCTCCTTTATTCAGAGGACTTTCAGTCATTGATATGTTATTAAGACTTTTATTACCTTTCTTTTGGGATTTGCCTTTATCTTTTTGCAGGTCATTTCCTGATTCTGGCTGATCTTGTTGAGTTAGTAGGTTATTAAATAAATTTGATTTCCGTTTTTTAGTGGCACTCTTGGGAGACTCAAAAACATTTTTCGCCTGATTTTTCATTGCAATTGCACGAGGAGATCTCACTACTTCGGGCGTAAACGCAATTTTGGGAGTTTTTGCTTTTTTCACGTTTTTGTTATCACGTGGTGTCACATCCTTGGCTGGAGGAGTTGAAGGCTTCATAGGCGTAAGAGGTTTCTTGGAAACTTTGGGCCTATTTGGTGTGCGATCCCCCGATATTAAATCCGCAATACTTCCTACTTCGTATTCCATTTTTACTTTTGTAACACGTTTTTTAAGAAAACAGTAAATAATATGACCTTTTAAGCAAGCATTATATTAACATAAAACAATTTTCAGAACCTGATATTATGTTTCTATCTATTTCAAACAATTTCTGTTAATATAAAGTTTAACTGTCCAAAAATTTCGATAAGCACGCGACACGCACCGACACAAAAACAAATCAAATCGCGCATGCAGCGCAAAACGTGAGGTGAGGTTATGTTATGTTTCTTTGAGGTTGCTATTCGTAAAAATACTAATGTCGCGGACACCTTGCCAGAGAATTAAAAAAAAATCTGCAAACTCTTTAGCTCATACATACTATTATTATACTCTATGGCTCATACATTTGGAAAAAGAGCGCTTTGTGAAATATATATAATAATGAGTTACAATCCATTGGATTGGTCTGCAACGAGTTTGGACTTTCTTCTCCACTCCTCCCTATTCTCAGCCAGTCTCTTTAACTCCATGTATGAGCCACAGCCCACAGCTCATGTCCCTCTTCAGTTGGTCCATATAGGCGTCTCTCGGTCGTCCTCTGCCATTTGTGCCTTCGGTCCTGCCCCCTGCGATTGCGATGAGCAGTCCTGGGTGCCTGATGTTGCGGCCAATCCAGTTAGCTGGTTGTTGGCAAATTCTTTTGAGGAGTTGGCTTTTTTGCCAACCCTGGTTAACACTTCTTCGTTTTCGACGTGTTCCGACCAATGAATCTTCAGCATGCGTCTATAGCACCACATTTCAAATGCCGCTAACCGTCCGCTTTCACTTTTGCTGATGGTCCACGTCTCGCACCCATATAGCAAAATGCTCCACACAAAGGCTTTAGTGAGATTCTTCCTCACGCTTAAATCAATATTAGAGGATTCTAATATTTTGGATTTTTTGTTAAAGGCAATTTGTGCCTGGTTTATTCTGCTCACAATTTCTGATTTGGAGCGTCCGTCCTGGTTTATTCTGCTGCCCAAGTACACGAATTCTCTTTCTTGTTTGATGCTCACTTCATTTATGGCAATGTTCGCAGTCGCTTCCTCCCTTCCAACGACCATACATTTTGTTTTGTCTTTATTTATTTTCATGTTGTACTTTGACAGACAACAGTATACTTTCCATTTTTCCTAAGGCTTCGTTCAGCTCCATCTCGGAGTCTGCGAGTAGTACTATGTCGTCAGCATATCTAATCATGTCGACCTTTTCCCATATATTTTTACTCCTGTCCAGTTCTTCATTTCTTCTCTGAGTTCATCAATAGCTCGCTGTATATAGCAGTTAAAGAGTGCTGGCGACATTGAGCATCCCTGTCTTACACCTTGTTCTACCCTCGCTTCGGCGCAGCTCTCTCCGCTTTTAATTTTTGTGAAATATTCCAAGTGAATTCTTATGAATCTTCAAATAGTACAATGTAAAAGCGTTCACACCGTTTCACTTGCATTAAGGTTCGAAGCTTTTCATAGAAAGTGAAAACTTATGGTCACAATTTTCGCCGTGTTTGTACTTAGTTTGACGTATTTTCGTTAAAAAAATTATAAAATAGAAATACCAATAAGAGTCACGTGGTCTTTTCTGTAGAGATCACAGATTTGTATCTGGATCTCGATCGATTTGGTCGAGATCTCGAACGATATAAACGAGGTTACCTAGCTTCGAGATTACTCGAGATCGAGATTGCATTCCCTAAAATAAGCCAATATCGATGTTTCATTTTTTGATTTTACAACTTTGATGTATACATTAACAGCAATTTCAATGAAAAAAAAAATAGTAGATATTCATCGTTGAAGATTATTAGGTAATAAATAAAATAAATTGTTTTCAGGCATAATATTATAATCTAAATATGTATTCAGCGGTGAGCTTTGATTACGTATACATAGTAAATAAGCTCATCAGTAAATCAGTACCTAATCACAATAATCAAAAATATCAACTTCGTGAAATACATAATTATGTATGTTTACGTGACAAGTGTGCTTCAAGCTATGGATGACTATAGAGACGTAGGTAAAAATATAGCTTAGATTATAGATATAAATATTTATTGTTTTGATTGCGTAATGTTATTTACAGTTTGATCTATACGCATCGCGGGTTGCCGGTTGGATTAAAGTACTGTATTCAGTATTAATTTTCCATGCAGTACCTATCTTTCTTGACTGACCGGACTTGAGACTATCATTTATTATCATTTGTTCGGCGTCGTTCCTCGCGTGTGGGAGTCTGTTGCCTCTGTTTGATTTAGTTTTTAGAAATTTCCAGTGCCCATCCCTAACCACAGATTCCGACTTGTTCGGATTGCGGTAATTTGGAAAATTTTGACATTTCCAGAATTAATTTGAAGTTTTGTGAGTTGGGTCGACGAGTATTTTGATAATTTATAAATTCTGAGTATTTATATCAAGCTAAATAATGGTTAACTGGGCTGCTATCGGTGCTTCTATTATACCTAACCTTGGAGGATGGATTGGTGGAATAATCGTCAGTCCTAGCATCAAAAGAACGGATGGAGTCATGCCATGGTATGAGTCCTTGAAGCGCCCTGAATGGAGACCACCAAACTGGGCGTTTGGCCCAGTGTGGACGACGTTGTACACCTCTATGGGATATGCGTCTTACTTGGTGTGGAAAGATGGTGGAGGTTTCGAAGGTTAGTAAAATTTTATTATAATCATTAAACTCCACCCACACTTAATAGGTATTACTTTATCTAAATTTGTATAGGTATATAATTGCATTTCTCGATATTTTGATTATGTTTTTTATAAGGACATATCCACTTTTATTGACATTCTCCACCCTTCATGTGATCTGGACTATCCTGCAGCTTCCTTTCAAGCATTTGTACCATGATGAATCTGTACTCTAAACAAATTTAAATACTTTTTCCACTGTCATTGCTGAACTGAAGATATATCTTCAATACAATGTTTTACAAATACCTGTCTTACATCACATCTGAAAACTTATCAGAAATAAGTGTGAAACCTATTTTATTTCAAGGACTCCATCAGTTGGATTAATGAAACATAGATTTTTTTTATTATCTACATAGATAAGATATCTTTCAATTTATTAGGATTTTATAAGATTTATAATGTTCAAATACGATGAAAAGCACTTCTCTGTAATAAAGAAACATACATTGAAGGATTCAATGACCACTCGAATATTGCACAAATCTGGTGACTTCAATTTATTTCTACACTAGCAAATTTTTGGACATGGGAGGTACCATATGAGAGGGCAGCTTTAAGAGCTGGCCTTCCAAAATCACCACGTGTGGAATCTTTTGATTACGTTCCTTTGAATAAAGAAATAGTAAAAATATATTTTTTGTCCACCAAACAGTGGACATCCGCAGCTTATCAAGCATTTAATTAATTTTCTCATTACTTAAGGGCTGCCTCATCTGCACCATCAGCAGATTATACTAATTCTCTTTCGTGGGAAATGGGAAAGGTGTCCCTGTGTAAGTGCACTTTACCCATAGTCTGCTAATTCTATGAAATTTTTGATTTCATCCGTTATATTTGCAGGTGTTAAAAATCCAGTAAAACTTCAAAACTTTGTTTCTTATTCCATGTATAATAATAAAATAAGTCTCTAATTGTGGAATCCCCAAAACTATATATGTCTTCCACTCTTTTCTGTAAGTTTTCCTTTAATTTGTAAAAGGCAGGTATTCCTAAAACGTTGTACATCTTCAATTTAGAAATGAGGTGTACCACCCTAACTTCATATCTTATTTTTTGTTGCGGCGCAAAGGGGACGATCTGTAGGTATGTTCATTATTACATGCAGTTTTAGGTTGCTGGTTACCCCACTTGAGGGAAATGGCATGGATATAGATAGATATAGGTATAACAATGTCTTGATATCTTGACTTGTGTGTTTATATAACAACGGCTATTGAGTGTGACATTTTTATCAAGGAGACATTTGAAATGAGCACAATAACAATGTAAAAATACCACTATTATTTCATTGTATTTATGATTGTGTGCGTGTGTATGTACATATCTATAAGAAGCCATTTATGTTCGCGAGAGAGTAAATACTATAAATTTGTCGTGTTGTTATCATCTGGGGTACAAATAACTTTCTTGTCTTTAAACTCATCGTGTTACTACGTTCATAACTATATATTATTCAATTTAAGAATGTGGTATGATACCCATACGAAATGTCTCAACTTTTATTGACATAGAGAGGACGTTTTGCATGTTTATTACTTGCATATAGTCCGCTGGTCACCAGCCTTGTGGGAAATGCCACGATGGTATGAATGAATGAAAATTTTGTGAGCCGATTGGAAATTGATCTCAGGCAGTTCATTTTTCTGCCTATGATGGGCTAGCAAAATTTCTATTGCTTGCATATTGACACGTGCATGAGCTTTTGATTTTGAACTGTAGCAGTCACAGGTTTATTCCTCACTATTTTTTTCATTACATATCGAAGCACTGTACAAAATGAACTAATTATTTGTGTAGTACAAGGATAGAAATCTAAGTTTATCATCTTTTCAAGAGAGAACAACATTTTCAATAAAAAGTTGTATTTATTTATTCTCTTTTCAGGCCACTATACTTCATACAACATTCATGTAATTATTTAAATTATGAGGTGGCCAGTACCACGATGGTAAAGTCCATGACTTTTGATGAAGAGTTCTCATGTGCGAATTCTCCAAATGCCAACATAATCCACTCAACCTCAGAAACAATTTTCTTAACATGAGACTATTTGAAATATACTTAATTACTTAGTAACGCATGTTCAACATTAGTAAAAACGCAATGAACTCAAATTCAGCTAAAAAAAATGATTGTCTAGATATTAAAATAGTCATATTTTCAATTACTAGAAGAAAATTTTCACTAATTCATTCAATCACTGAATTTAACTGGACACACACATGCATTCTTATTTGGTCAAACAAACTTATTGATCCATTCTTGTTTACATAAATAATTACGTAACTGCATATACTTCATTAATAATTTAACAAACTGGCATTCCTATGAACTCATATCATTCCAAATATTGTATAATGACTAATAATTATGGCACTATTAGCGGTCCCAGCACATCATCTATTTATCTATCTACCTGTTATATAAAACAGTGTTACCCAGCTTGGTACTTACCAACAAATATATCAAATATATAGACCAGAAACATGTTCTCCATTTATTGTATGTAAATGGATACACAAATTGTTTTGAGTTTTGATAGTTTTTTTTCTTAAAGTGAGTGACCTGGTTTTGACTTACAAATTCATTGTAAAACTATGACTTTGTAATGACTTAGTATGTTAAGTTTGACAATGACTTTGTAAATTGAAACCAAGTCATTTAATAATTATTCAAAAAAGAAGTAAAACTTCAACCATTTGTGTTTTTTTTTTTATATAAATTAATAAAGAGTAAACAAAATAAATATGTGTTCCCAACATTGTTCTTCCAATTTAGGTACTGAAAATGTCATCACAATAGATATTCCATTTCATAAGACATTATTTTGTTTCACTCACACTTAGGCATTCCTATTAGTGCTATAAAATACACACAATGAAAGTATTTCAAGTGTTTTTATAGTACTTAAACCTAGTGGTCGGTGTGCCTGATATTGTTTTTAAAAGGCACAATTTTGATATTGACTATTAATATGTTTTGTGCAAATAGTTACATAAAAATAATAATAATAAACTTTATTGCATAATTACAAAGTTATAAAATAATGTGGTTCATAATGTCTATCTTCCAACTAACCCATACATTTTTTAAGAATAAGTTAGATTATCAACCTATCTTCCTTGATTTACACCTGTCGTCATATTTAAAACTGATTGAAATGAAATTGGACCAAAATGGTCCAACACATTTTTATCAATTTTTCGTTACTCAGGTCTATGTGTTAATGTTGTAACTAATAATAAACACTATACAAATATTTGATAAATCTTGCATGTGTCAATATCAGCCCATTGCTTATATAACCGTCAGGTTTTCATATATTTTCGTTTATATTTTAGTGACTAATACACAAATATAAATTCAAAGGCGTTTTACATAAAATGTGTATATTCAAGGTCATGTTACATGATTGAAAATTTTATGTGTAATCATAACCAATAATTATTTTAATTATTAAAGTTGCCTATAATATGTTATTGCATGATGAAATATAATGCAATCTGGGAAGTAAAGTACTCTGAACTGGTATTTTAAGTTACAATTCTTGCCACATTTTGTTTCATAATATCTAATTTACGAGATGTGGGAACATTATTCTAAAGTTATTACTAAATTTATATTATCCATGAAAACGATGCACTAAATTTATTTTGAATCATCAAGTATATACAAACCCTCACACTAAGCAATAGGCGCAATAGCTTATAATGTGGAAGTGGAGTAGATGAAAAATGAAATTCAATCCAAATATCTTTTGGTAAAATGTCATAGACTAAGAATATTGTCTTTTCTAATTGGATAAATTGAAACAAGCGTTTCATCATACTATGGATTAAACAACTCTAGAGAGATGTCTTTCGACTTCTTAGTAGGTCATTATCACTCTGACTTAAGAAGTCAAAAGTTCCGTGGAGTACCTGACAAACAATTGGTCTCCAATTCATTTCCATAAGTTATTGGGTGTCTTATAAAAGGCAGGTGTTCCAGAAAATAAAGACGTTTTACATCTTAAATTCAATTATGAGATTAGCTTCTCATCCTGAATATCTCATTCTTTTTTGTTTGTTGGCACATAGAGAATAGCTTGCATGTTTATTACATTATTACACTCACTTGTGGGATATGGCATGATGGTTTAGTAAGTAATAGTATTACCATCATAAATACTTGGTCCTACCTTGATAATATATTTTTTATTTATTTATTTATCTATATGTTGTATGAACTTTTATAAATGTTTTCAGGTGATGCCAAACTCCCCCTAGTTATGTTTGCCACTCAGCTGGCTTTCAACTGGGCTTGGACTCCAATATTCTTCGGATGTCACAGCTTGAAATGGGTGAGAAAAGAAAAAAGTTGTTAACCTTACTATGTAAAGTCGTCTAATTGTTCACTTCATTCAGTTTGAAGCGATTTAGTGCGATATAGTATGTATGTAGAATATCTACTTAATTCATAGACTGTGTGGTGAGTAGCCAAATATATAATAAGTTAATGGATTGGTCTGCAACGAAATTTTCTTCTCCATTCCTCCCTATTCTCGGCCAGTCTTTTCAGCTCTACGTATGAGCCACAGTTCATGTCCCTCTTCAGTTGGTCAATATACGCATCTCTTGGTCGGCCTCTGCCATTTGTGCCCTCGGTCTTACCCTCCGCGATGGCGATGAGTAGTCCTGGGTGCCTGATGTTGTGGCCAATCCAGTTAGCTCGTTGTTGGCTGATTTTCTTAAGAATTTGCTTTTTTTCGCCTACCCTGGTTAACACTTCTTCGTTTTCGACGTGTTCCGACCAATGGATTTTCAGCATGCGTCTGTAGCACCACATCTCAAAAGCCGCCAACCGTCCGCTTTCACTCTTGCTGATGGTCCATGTCTCACAACCATAAAGCAGAATGCTCCATACAAAGGCTTTAGTTAGGTTCTTCCTTACGCTTAAATCAATATTTGGGGATTCCAATATTTTAGATTTCTTGTTGAAGGCAATCCTTGCCTGGTTTATTCTGCTCACAATTTCCAATTTGGAGCGTCCATCCTGCTTTATTCTGCTGCCCAAGTACACAAATTCTTTTACTTGTTTGATTCTCACTCCATTTATGGCAATGTTCGCAGTCGCTTCCTCCCTTCCAACGACCATACATTTTGTTTTGTCTTTATTTATTTTCATGTTGTACTTTGACAACAGTATACTTTCCATTTTTCCTAAGGCTTCGTTCAGCTCCATCTCGGAGTCTGCGAGCAGTGCTATGTCGTCAGCATATCTAATCATGTCGACCTTTTTCCCATTTAATTTTACTCCTGTCCAGTTCTTCATTTCTTCTCTCAGTTCATCAATAGCTCGCTGTATATAGCTGTTAAAGAGAGCTGGGACATTGAGCATCCCTGTCTTACACCTTGTTCTACCCTTGCTTCTGCGCAGCTCTCTCCGCTTTTAATTACAGCCATTTCGTTCTTGTATAGGATCCAGATTGCTCTTCTGTCTTTATAACTCATTCCTATCTATAGAGTTTTAAAAAGTTGTTCCCATTCTACTTTATCGAATGCTATATCTAGGTCGATGAATGCTACATATGTGTTTCTATTTACTGTTATTCTCTTTTCTAGAACAAGTTTTAGACTCAGAATTATTAGCCAAGCTAATAGAGTATTTATGATCAACAAGCTAAATATGTATAAGAAGTTCTCTTACTTTGTTACTTAAATTGCTTTAGCTGTGACATTGTGAGCTCTGTCAATAAATATTTATTATTTTAGTGCAGTGTGTAGTATAATAAAAATAAATAAACACACACAAAAAGATCATCATGTAATGTTTGGGGACATGAAAAGTATGAATTGCAGGAAACATGTACATTTTTCTAAAATTAGTACTAGGTGTCCCAGCGAAAGTTTTGAAGCACATTTTCTGCTACTAATGATTTATATTACTATTGGATGTAAAGGTTTAAAGAAAGTTCACTGGGAAGCATGGTTGGTAAAACATTGCGAGACAGAGTGAAGAATGAGCAGATGAGAGAGTAGTGTTGTGCATAGAATGTGTGTTACGATGGTTTGGACATGTTAAGCAAATGCACAATAAAGGATGACGAAGAGGATGTATCTATCTGAAAGAAAGGGTGTAAGGAAGCGCAGATGTCCAAGAACTGCGTGGCTTAATCACGTGGATCAAATTCTAAACGACGGACACATACTGATTAAGAGAAATAGGTGTGCATGTATGAGAAACTGGATGAATGTAGAGGAAGCGAAGGAAGTGTGTAAGGATAAATCTTTATGGCGCACCATTCTCACTGCCTACCCCACCTGGGATACGGCGTGAAAAAAAATAATATTAACATTCTGATAAAGAAGTTTTTGTTTTTAGCATGAACATAAGTTTAGCATTTCTCTATTGAAATTCAGTATTATAAACATAATGTAAGTAGGTTGTACTTTGCTCTTAAATATTGAGTTAGTTTTTGTATTATTTTTCCTGTTTACCTTGTTCTATTATTATTTTTATATTTCTAATATTTGTGAATACAGTGACCTTCTAATTTGTTGATATCATCGCCCTCAACGCTCCTCTCGGGAGCACAGGGCAGAAACCAGCCTCCTCCATTCAGAGCGTCTCTGTGCCAATTGCGTCACCTCTTCCCACGACATTCCTTGCGCTCTGATATCGTTGTCATAGGAACGGTGTATTGTGAAAGAGGAACGCCCAGGCCTACGGAACCCCTGCGGACGGAAGAACAGTGCTCTTTTTGGCCAACTATCATTGGGCATTCTCAAAACATGTCCCAGCCAGGACCATCGTCTCTCTTGTATTACGGAGATTACAGGTCTCTGCTGGGTGCGCCGGCGCACAGCATCATTTGTAACATGTTCATACCATCTGACATCCAAAATCCTTCTAAGACACTTGTTTTCAAAGCTTAGTATCTTCCGCTCTTGAGCCTTGGTTAAGTGCCAAGACTCGCAGCCATATAGAAGGATTGGGATGATGCACGCATTGAACAAGCGACATTTTGTCCTGATGTTGAGTCCAGACGCCTTCCAAACTTTGTTCATGTTGTTGAAAGCCCCGCTAGCTGCTCCTATGCGGATTGGTAATTCCGACCGGAGATCACCCTCTGGCGTTATGGTTGCTCCCAGGTACCTGAATTTACTAACCTGAGATATTTGGGAATTGCCAACCATTAGTGGGGTGTGAGTACTCGTGCATGTACTATTACATATTGTAACGTAAATCGTTTTTCTATAACTTGTGTCAGGGAAAATAAAGTCTGAATTCAATTAAAAGGATGACATCTTGAAAATTAACAATTTATTTAAACGTTTTTATTTATTTACAATTATTATTTATTTAAAATACATATTACAACAACTATTATTTATATATACGTCACATATTATTACAGTTCACACAGATTTCTTATATACACATTATATAACATCTTTCTTCAAGCCTATCTAGATCTTTCTTTTTTTTTCAAAACCAAAACAACCACCTGTCATTATTTTCCAAACATTCCATAACCAAAAATAATATAAAAATTCAAATTCATTAAACTTCCAAACTTAAGTACCCTCCTAATGGTGATTACGTAACAATATGTACTCCGTTTTACCAGCGTTGATACGAAGGCCAAGGCGCAAAGAATTTTCGATATACCTAAATGGCTTTTTCGATATACCTAAATTTAACTATATAAGTACAACTGTATGGGTTAGTTGGAAGAAATTGTGCCCATGCGATGAACTTGCCCTTTATATATTGATAGTTTTTGATGTGAGTGTACTTTTTTATAAAATTGTTTGTAGTCAATGTACAGTAAAGAATACTTAAATAAATATACAACTATATCAGTTTAAACTTTTATTGTACTTGACTATTAAATAGAATATACAAAAATAAATACTGTGACAAATTACAAATTGGAGTGTTTTATTAACACTTTGAACATTTCTTTTAAACTTATTTTACAAGTTTTATATTTTATTTTCAGAGTTTGGTTGATATTGTCGCACTGTACGGAACCGCTGGCGCTTGCGGAGTGCTCTTCTACAAAATCAATCCTTTAGCCGGCTACCTCTTCATTCCATACATGACATGGCTGTCCCTAGCTACCTGCCTCAACTATTGCATTTGGAGGGATAACCCAGAAGGTGGCGCCACCATTAAGGAGATTGACGAAAAGAAGAATTGAAATTTTATTTGAAGTTTCAATTAACCTCTTCTTCTTTTTCTTTTTTAGTTCTTCTCATGCCGGGCTCGTTGATTACGCATTTAGTTTCATGTCATTCCATTCTATTGAACTGAAATCTCCCAAATCGTATAACAATCTGATATCAGTTTTGGAATGCACTGATGTGAGACTGAAAGTGTAAATACTGTAATGCATAGCATGTTCTTTTACCCCATTTTATTATTTTTTTGATTTTCATCATAATACTTAGTTTATTTTTCACATTTGTGTCAACTGATAATCAATGCTGCCTTTAGGATGATGAAGAATATACATTTAATTAAGTTAATGTATGCTGTTTTATCCTTATTTTATTGATTTTATATTATGTCCTATAGATGAGTCTAAAAGATTGGTAAATATGTTCTATCATTTTAAAGACTTGTTCATTTGTTGTTTCATCAATTTATGAAAAAAATCAGAGATCTTAAACATTTCAAAATATTTTTGTTACCCTCGTGTGTTGTGATTCATTGTATTTGTAGAATTATTTTTTGTGCAATTCTCGCAAATACTAATTGCGACAATTGAAATGTTTAGTTCTCTGGTCACGTAAATGAACAACAAATGATAAAATGTTACCTCAAATTCAAACAAGTTTAATTATTCTGACTATACTGATTATATTCGTAAGACTTTTGTTATTTTTTATAGATATTTTATTAATTTTATAGATATACTTAAATGGTGTTGTAATTGTAACTTGGAATAAGATTGTATTTTGTAAAACTTTTTGAAGTTCTGTTAAGGCTTAACTCAACCGACTTAAATATACTTGATAGAGGATGCATTTACAAACTTACTGGCAGTTTAACTCAGATTAATTCTTCTGCAATTATTTGTAGATATCATTTTTGGAAATATTATATTTTTATCCTATACTGTCTCGGCATGTCGGCAGCTGTATGTAATAAACTGGCTTCTCTGTGCCAGCAAAAAATCAAGACATGTTACTGAATGTCTTAATTTTTTTTGTATTTTCGTAACTGTGGTTTTTGACATGATGTGAAAAATATCAGTCTAATATGAGTTTGATGCTTAGAATATTTTTTGTATATGCACAATTATTTGGAATAGAAATATATAGGATTAAATGTCAATGAGAGATATTTTTTTTATTGTTATCTTATTAAATTAGTATTAGATATAAATTACAACACCAACAACTTCTTAATGTTTGCACGTAATACTTAATCTTAAGGGAACAAAGAAAAAAAGGCATTTATTATATAAAAATAGAAAAAAAAACTGATCACTTTTATACTTTTCAGATATATATTTTGTATTGTTTTTAAAATATGTTGAATAAATTTATCAATTAAATGTTATATTTTATTTTAACTGTTGAAGTGTTTTGCCGATATTAAAGAAAATCTTATATTATCTAAGCACATGATATGATTCACTGTTTAGGTAGTAGAATTCCATAATGAAATATAAAACAATTTTTTTTTCTACTATTATGTTTTTTATTGAGAGTCCTTATAAGATGAAAGACATCCCTCTCAATAAAAAACGTTTAGTAGAAAAAAACATTAGTGGCTTAATTTCATCATAGATTACATCGCTCTCATATAAATAAATAATGTATAGTATTGCTGTCTAATGTTGCTGTACTTACTTACTTTTCGGGTCTGGACTTCAGACCTTGCCACTCCAGTATGCAGCGACGTACATCGCCTTGTCATTCGCCATCATCAGGTCACTCACATTACATGCATTGTTGTGAAGTACGGAGATGCATCATTACATTCATCTTCGTTGTAATAAGCGTGGATCAACTCTCTTCAGGTGGCTTTCATTTTAAAATGTCTGGAGAAGACACAGCACATGGACTAACTTTCAGAGTATATACCTTTTTAAACACATTTCATTCCAAAAAACATCGTCACACCCAAAATGTAATGCTGGATCTACAGATTTTACAAATATCATTTTATTACATATTTAGTCATAACATTTTGTAATATATCACTAGTTTCATAATAATCTACACTTAATAATGTATTTAAGTGAAAAGTTACTATTAGGACTAATAAAATTATGCATTTCTTCCCCTTTATTTAGTTCTCCTGCAAAATTTTAATTTTGCACATCCGATATTACATTTTGGACGTGGCGATATATATAAATAAATATCAGTAATTCTGTCTATTGAGTAGAATGATTATATTAGTTTTACCATTTCGAAAACCACATAAGTGTAATCCAGATTCATTTGCTTTGTTTCCCTTTTCGTTATAAACAGAAATTTGATATATTGATACAACTTGTGGTTATTATTTATCATTTGAAGATAATAAATAATAGGTTGACAATGGTTATCTGTTATATCTTCACAAACATTAATAGCCACATTGCAATTTTGCTTCTAATATTTTTTACGTAAAGTAGCCAGACTTAACTTTCACAATACGCTTTTTACGTAACTTACACAATACATGTATTAGGCGATTATCATGTAATGTAACTAGTCAGCAGATGTTGCATGCCATGTGAGAACCACTATCTAGTTTCAGACTATATTTAGAAATTTGTAAAAAAAAGGAGAAAATTGAAAAACAAAACAATTAAAAAAAGGTGCATACAATCATTCGGTAAACGTACATAGTCCCCCAGTTAGTATTTTTGTCACCCTTTTAGTATTTACAGTTGATCACCTAGTATTGTTTGCAGATCATTTATGTACTTATTTTTTGGCACTCAATATAAGAAGCCAACTAAGTTTTATTGTCAAACAAATAGTTTTAGTCCCTTCATTGTTAGTTGGGCCATTTGTTTTTTCAGTTGCCCATTTAAAAACATGATTTATCTACACACAGAGCAATTATAATACAACTTGTAATCAGGAAAATTATATGGGGCAAATAAAACAAATAATTTTTTGAATATTTTTCTTATCAACAAACTTTATTGCATTGTATATATCTAATAATATATATTTGAATTTCCATGATCCTGTATCGCTAAATAATATCCAAAAAACTTGGAATATCATAGGTAATTTGAAATTCTACAAAAATATTAAAAAGATCTTTTCTACTTTTACAATAATATATCATTAAACATAACATTCTATAGGAGCAACAACATGCATCCTTATTTTTTCAATAATGTAAAGTACTTTTTATTTAAGCAGTTCACACTGTATGATATTAAAAGTGAAAATAATAATCTGATCTACGATCAATTCATTTCCATCAAGTTTTAACTGTTTATAACAGATGCGGTATAAAAATATATAAACCTTAGGTAGTGAGCAAAGTTGAAATGTTTAATTTATCAACTATCATATTATTTTTTGATCTTAATCATTCATTACATTATTTCGACTAATTCTATGATTATCATATTTGTAAAAATTAGTTGTAGATTGGGAACCATTAAAACATTTTTTGTGAAATCATATTCACTTTTAAATTACGATAATCTACGATTGCAAGAGTGTAACAGTTGTCAAATAGGTAGTTCAAAGTTAACAGGAGAGTTCCATTTTTGAAAATTTCTGTTTGGTGTTCAACCATAGATTAAATATTCTACGGATGACGACGTGGATCAAAGGAACCAATTAAATCTACATTTTGGGTTTGTATGAACTTTTTTATTTTCTTCAGATTCCCAATCAAAACATAAAGGACATAAAAAAATGAAGCAGCATTTTTTTACTTATACTTAGTAAATGTTAGTATGAAACAAAAACAGCATACAATGTTAATCAATTAAAAAAAACTTAAATATATAGGATATAATAAGTACACAGAAGATAATACCTCCTGCTATTTTAAATTTATTACCTAAGGTTGACTTGAAATTAGGTAACATCTAGTTAAAATTTCAGTAGTGTCTCGTCATTTATTAATAAGGCGACTTCTGTAACGCCAATCATTGTAAAATAAATTCAGAGTCGGTCAGTACAGAGAAAAGAATATCATACAAGGAATGTATGATAAATAATACATTCTACAAAAGTAAGCATTTAGTTATAACTATGCACTCAAGGAAATTGGAATCATCAATATCAACACTTACCCTCAATTTTTTTCTATGAAGCATTGTACTAAGAAAATTCAAATTTCATCCATTTATGAATTCCTTTGATAAAATAATATTTTTTTTACTATATATACAAGCAAATTATCTTCCACATGGCTTCTAGTTCCAATTCCTCTCACCACAATAACAGCTACATTATTTCTATAATTGTGGTTAAGTTTTTAACACATAGTTTTGATAAAATATTATTTGAAAATCTTTCCATCAAAAAGTACAGCGAATCTTCAAATTACAATCGCCATAAATGATTATCAAATTTTTTATTCCATTCGCAATTTATTGAAAACAGTTTAGATTTTCAATTGAAAATTGTTTCCATTTATGAACATGAGCCAGAAACGGACAAAGTATATAACTCATTCCATTAGATATTTTCTTTCTGTTGTTTTGAGGCACTGTAAGGAAGGGTTATATTTAGAAACTTATTCGGAGAGTTGAAAATATCCAAAATTTTAGGCCATATACTGCTGCTCTAAGTGTATGAATGTTTCTATATATACCAAAATTATGAGAAAAATGTGACACATAATTAACATTTCATCGCTGCATATTCAAAAAGAGACACATCTTTATTTGGGTATACTCTTTTTAAAAGTGTTCATTATGGCATTAATGACTTTTTATTGGCATGTGATATTATTCTTTAAGTATTGAATTTTCACACTTGATACAAAGAATCACTTTATAAAATGGTCATGATGTCATTATGAGCAGTTTATTCTGGAAATGTCAAAACATTTATGAATTCAAATGTCCCTTTTTGAATATGCAAAGACGATTTGTTTCTTGAGTGATGATATAACACTGAGAAGAAACTTGTCATAACTAAATTCATCCAAGATTCTTTGAAATTTACATCTGTTCTAGAACGTTTTTAGACATTTAAAAGGAAACATTAAATCAGAGAATTTTCATATTTGAAATCAGAATAGAACAGATAGTAAATTTGAAAGTGAATGTTATCAGCCTTCAATGATGGACAGCAATTAAAATTCAGCTGAACAAACAATAATAAAGAGGTTTGTTGTATAAAAACACAAGATATGTTATCAATAATAATACATGTTGTCGTTTAATATTAAAACAATATTATTTATTTGTATATTATGTTATCATTCCCTTTACAATCAAGTTTCATAGTAGAATAAAGCAAGTGAGATGTAAAACCACAATGGCTTCAATATAAAACTAAATCATGGCTTTAAAATATGTTTTAATTAAATAATTACTCAGATATATTACAATGTATTGCAGTGTGTGTATGTATGTAAACATATTTCAACAAATCTTGTGTAGCAGCATTTAATAAGTTAGAAAATATATTCCTACCGAGTTATAGGAACATGAGAGCGATGTGTTCAACTGTTGGGACTAACATCACTGGAAATCACACTGGTTCTAAAAAACACTTAAAAGGTTAACACGAGTGATGTGAAACTATACACAGTAATAATCATCACTCCCAGAGCGGTAACATTCATACAAGACAAAATCACAATGTCTATCAATCAAATTGTAGAAAGACAATTCACTTCAGCTTATTTAAAAATAATAAAAAAATGTCCTGTATAACTGATGTAATTTTTGTTAAATGAAATAATTGTAATTGTACAATTTGATTTGTTATTGTGACTTGCTTATTTAGAGAGAATGTGTCCACACTATGCAACATATAAATATTAACACACCGCTTCCCCATTTTATCTTACAGGATTTGTCAAAAAATAAATTTCAAGGCTCGTAGATTGGTTGCTTTTCTCTAATCAGATTTCTTATCGGAGACTTTGGCTTCTGTTGTTTCCACGAGCTTGGCATGGACTTCCTGCTTGGAAGCCTCATCAAAGTTACCGACTAGACTTGGGACCTCATCGAGGTCTTCAGCAAGAGTCTTAGGTGCCCCAGCTCCAGCGGCTAACTTCTTGAGTTGGTGCAGACCTTCAGGCCCTAGCTGAGGCAAGATGCCTGGCAGCATCTCAGCGATTTGTTTGTTTTCTCCGTGACCTGTTATGACGAATGTGTTGGCTGCGAGAGACGCCTTAGCTTTGGGATTATTGAAATGAATCACAGTACCATCGTCCTTGAACATGTTTACTTCCTCTATTCCAGGGATGGGGTTCAAGGAGAGCTTCTTTAGAGAAGACTCCAATTTCTTGTCATCAGTTGCGGCTGTCGCGTGCACAACCTTCTTTTTGCGCCTTGGAGTTCCTTTACCTCCAATCCTCACTTGAGATTGTAACTTCTTCAACTTGTCTGTATTCATTTTATATGTGTTATATGTCCTAGACCTGCCGACAAAGATACAAACACTTTAAATTAACAAATTTAACAGTAAATCATAAAGTAATTCTTGTATTTAGACAATGAACGGAATACACACGTGCTCCCGCGGACCGGTTACTTCAAAGAGAAAATGGTCGCCAATTTTACAACTGCAGCCAACTTGAGAAATATGTACATGCAGGAACACCAACATAAAATTATGCAGATTTCTGTTTTGAATTGATAAAACAGTCGACTTTAATTTGGTTTGGAGTTTGGCTTAAAAAGACTCTGCTACTCAGTCACAGATGCCGGTACACGACCAATGCTACTTTGGCTTTTCATCTGTAGATGGCGGACGTGTAACTATTTAATGTTTTGAAATTAATCTTTTCTGTCACGATAATCCTAGAATAATTTTTGTAATCCAAATGAAAGATAATTATGTATGATAAATGATGTGTATGATTCACATTTATTAACTTTTTGGATGTTATCTCATCGCTGAACTGAAGATACCTTTCATAGCACACTCAAAAACAGAGACTCCACGAACAGAACATGGGTAGGTACATAACTCAAAAAAGCAGGAAAATGTTATATATGAAAATATTTACTAACATACATAATAAATTATACTTAATGTATGTAGGCCTTTGTAATAACTAGAGATGTAAAGAATATTCGGCAACTATTCGGTATTTCGGTATGCCTATTTGGCAAAATTTTTACTATTCGGCCGAATACCGATTATTTAGTATATTATTCGGTATTCTGCAGAGTAGTTTAAATGTAAAACTGGAAGGAACTTGTAGATTGTTGCTATTTCATTGTCAGCTGCAGATGCATAATTATTAATCCCCAAATATCTAATTAATTAATTAAATTTGATATGGAATGAAACAATTTAATACAGTATTATTATTGTCATTATTTATTTATTTTATTCTTCACTGTACATTGTTTACAATAATACAAATTTACATAGAAAATATCATTTATACAATTCAATGTACAGAGGGCGAGTTTATCGCTAGAATGCGATGTCTTCCAACTAACCCGGGAATGTTGGAATATAAAAATTTCGAAAAAATGTACCGCGCAGCATGTCTAGTACATATTATGTCTATGATGTACCTACACGAAGATGCGCGATCGGGAATACCGCACGCTCTCACCATTGTTTTGCCGAACATTCACCGAATATTCGTTTATTCGGTACATGACCTTGAATAATATTCGGTATTCGGCAAATATACCATTCATTGCATCTCTAGTAATAACGATGTTGATTTGCATTCTTGTTTACGCATTATCGTTATTTAGTGATGAATACATAATATATAAATAGCATACAATGTATAATAATTCTTACAAAGTAGTAAGAAAACATAAATAAACCTTTTTTTATATTGCGTTATTTTTTATGTTTGCTTGTTGTTAGTAAACCGTTAGTAGATAGGTAAGTAGGTACGTACAAAAAAGTCAGAGGCGGAAAATATCAGTTCATAGGGGCCAAGGTGAAAAATATATTGAATGATAGAGTAGGTATTTTATCGGTATTTATTTAGTAAAACTCTACATTAATAACAAACTATCAAAACTCTATTAATAGGTAACAAAAAATTACAGAACTCTCAGTGAATCAATTGATATAAATTTTTCAGTTTATAGATCCTACCTTCTTTAATAAAAAAAATTGAATTTTGAAAGCAGTTGTAGGTATTATCTATCAAGTATCAAGTAGATTTTAAAAATAATAAAATTATAAACTGGTAAGTAAAAGTTTTATTTTTATTTACGTATTCATTCCATCACGATTTATTTAATATTTGGATTAGGTACATTAAGGGAGGGGTTTCCACCAATTATCCCTGGATCCAGTCAATCTAGAGAAAAGCTTTTCTTTTTTTTATCAATAATTGTTGTATCAATTTTTGGAAGTTGGGTAAGTAAACCTAGTAGAACATAATGTGTTGAACATGTAGTTCGTTTTCTTAGTGCATATTAAAATAATACATTATAGATATCTCATAGTATGTAGGTTAGAAGAAGTTTAGAGTCATTGTTTTCCTTTGCGTTCACATGCAAGCCCCTACGAAGGAATTTATCCTCATTGTCATCTCGTATGAACCGCCACTGTGGTAGGTAGATATTATGTGTTAGTACCATTCATCTCGTTATCATCTTCCTAGTGAAATAATAAATTATATTGTCTCTGATAAAATAATAATTAAATTATATATTGATGATGCAAGATCCAACTAATTATTCTCATTAACACATTAATATTTATTTATTTAGTCACTTAATTACTTAATTATTTCTCTAATTGTACACATGTGTGAGGAGCGCTTGATAAGTTCTCATAAATGAAAGTTGAAGAAGTGACAGAGGAATAGCTTTAGCAGTAAAGTATGATTATATTTTGATAAATTTTTATTATATATAGACAACCTTCTGAGCTTATTGAAATATCATAGTTTGTGAAATGATGTGTACACTTTTAAAATATGTGTAGACTTTTAAATAGGGTAATACATTATTAATATTTTTGTGTCTTGTATATTATTTGTATTCATATGTATTAGATGTCTGAAAAGTATCATAGGTTAAATAAATAAATAAAAGACTTTTAGCTAGATTTTCAAAATTGACAACAATTTTGACAAAAAGGCTTAAAAAGGTAGATATTAAATATAAAATCATTTGAATAAATTGACTTAATAGACTACTGTTTTTTTCTCTTTTTATGTGGTTTGTGATGTCACACCTTCGAATTATTCAAAGTTTCACACCTATATGAAAAAAGGGCAAATATAACTAGTGAGAATATTAGTTATTTATTAAATAAACGTCCAATATCTTTCTACATTCGTACTCGCATGTTCGAAAACATTCAAAACTTTGAATTATTATTCGAAGTTATGTGATCCCACAATTCACTTAAAAAAGCCAAACGAAAACTCGTGATCGCTACTCGGAAAGAAAAATGATCTCGAATGAACTGAAATTTCTAAAACAAATTGATCGAAAACATAATGCATTGGCAAGATAGTTGGATAGATTTTTTCCAACTTGTAACTTTTCAAATGCTCCCCATATTCTAAATTGTTCATTTATTATAATTATATCTTGTATTTACGCAGTGCGTAATTCTAACTATTTACTTACATTACATACATACTGTAAGTGTTATCTATTAGAAAATTATAATTATTTTATTGAGTAGGTAAAGAGAAATGTGAATAATACGCAATTGTTATAAAAGCTAATTATATTATTACAGTGATACATATCTACATATCTAACTGTTCATTATTCATTACAAGCAATAATAATTTATATCACACTTGGGTACGTAGTTATACATAATATGTGGCGCCACTGATAGAAGAAATTACGTACCTATTTTCAATCATCCATACTCGTATATCCCACTTAAGTGATTTTTCACTCGTTTGAACAGAGATTGCTACTATTTCGATTTAATGCCCGAATAAAGTTATTCCTTATAAATGCCAAATTTTAATTTGTTGGTGTAACATTGAATCTGAATGTGTGGACTGTAGAACAACGGTTTGATTTTTATGAGCTAGGGTTTTGGTTTAGTCGGGGTTAACTTTAAACAATGTCTAGTTAGACAGGCTTAAATGTACATTTATTTTTTAATGCGGCTGCATTATGCTGCATTGAGAATCATTCATCTATAACACTGCATATATATGGATAATTCATACAGATCGAGTTAGTCCCAAATTAAGAAATGTATCTTGTATTATGGGTAAGTAGGTACTGTAGTGACGATACATATTTCATCCAGACACAGGGCAATCTAAAAAAGTTCATTCTTCATTTTGGCCTGACCGGGAATTGAACCCGGCACCTCGTGACTCAAAGACAAGCCACCATCTATACTACACTGAGAAAAATACTAACGAAATTTCACAATGAATCATTGGTACGTACTATCGGATTAGGACCAGAGATAGTACAAATGATTCATTAGTACGAATCGTTTGTACTATCTCTGGTCCTAATCTGATAGTACGTACCTACCAATGATTCGTTGTGAGTATTTTTCTCAGTGTATCAAATTATTACAAATTGTATAAATGCATCTATTGTGACGATAATTTAGTAGGGCGAATAGTAGGTACATTTGGTGAAAAAATTATAAGTCTTTCTTTCTTTCTGAATTATGAACCAAGCACGCTGTGTACCAAGCAAATCAAATTAAATTCATAGTTAAAAAAATCTCCACTTTTCTCAGTTCGAGTCAAATAAAAAATACCACATACATTTAACGAATGAAAAATATTAATTGGTTCGCAGGCGTTGACTTCTTATTGCGATAATAAAAAAGAGTTATTACACTTTTAATTACATCAATAAATTCATAAATTATTAAACTACCAAACTATGAACGTCATACTTAAGTTTTCAGTTTACTGAAATAATGTTACACGAATTTTCTAATACGTATTTTATTAATTACGCAAACATTTAAATGAATAATAAACACTACGTAATCAAATAAATATCCAAATAATTAATAAAAATAAAAGGTATATGAACATAATAAAAAAAAAACTGATAAGGAATTATTATCATGCGTAAAATATTTAGTTTTGTTTGTTTTCAACGTCATTCATTGGTTTAATAAACTGTAGATAATTTTAACAAGTTTTGTGACATTCAAATTTAACTAATAAATGATAATTTAATATTTTTTATCTCGAAAATTACGTTATTTTGTTTTTGTAAATATTTATGTACATTAACAGGTGATATTTTAAACTCAAATGAACTTTAAAATAATAAAGATTGTGCTTTGTTTAGAATGTATATATTGTATTATCTTTTTGGTTAAAACTATTTAACTTCTTTTCGAAACACTGCAACAGAAAAAAGTTCTGTTTTTAAAAAGTGAATCAAATTATAGACAAGTTCTTTTAGACGTCTGCTGTCGTTCAACTACACGCTCATGCTCATCTCACAGTTAATTTCAAGAACGTACATGCTCATCTCACAGCTAATTTAAGCACGTACATGCTCATTTCACAGTTAATTTAAAAAATATATGCAAATTATTATTACTCTCTTTAAGCTAACTTTGCACATCATTACAGCTTTCTTCTACTGCGATGTGCAAAGATAAACAATTTATATACAGTTACACAATACCCACACATAAAAATCACTTAACAGTAGACAAGATAAAAATCACTATAGAGTGTTCGTTGATTCAATCAGAACAACAAATTCTGTGTGTAACAGAGAAAATACCTACGTCACAGTCAAGCACCAATAAATCAAACATGATCATTGCCTTGCTCGGAGAATTCATCGCCAAATTCTTTCTTCCATGGGTAGGATAGAACAACAATTAATGCCTCCGTGATCTATATCAACCTTTGTATGATTCAATTGCTTAGTTAGTTTTTTGGGAAGAAGATGATTCTGATTGATGTAATAAGTAATAAGGGTCACCCCAATAAATTTGTATCTACAAAGAGACATTATTTTTTCATCAACATATCAAATATTTCCACTTATCTTTTGAAGCAAATAATAATTCTCACACAATAAATTAATTTATTAAAAACTTTTCAAATAATAATAATGAATCAATTCCATATACTTACGTCTATATAATAATATAGTAGGCACAGAAACATGAAGGATGTAAAATGTAATGCGATTTATGATAATGCTTTAATGCCACGGGCAAATGGGGGTAGTTTAACGGATTTAGCAACGAACTCCACCCTTGAGCAATACAGGGCGAAAGCTCAACACCAGGGGGAAGGGGGAAGTCCCTTTTATTCGCCAAGGGTAATGATTTTATTAGGTATCATACATTTTATTGGATGGTGGCGTGTAAGGGTAACATTACTCTTTGTGAAAACAGATACAACCATTTTATATTTTGATAGAGGGGTACGTATTGTGGATCAGCCACACGTGTAAAAAATTGACATTTATTTATTGTTTACGTATTGCGCTACATTATTTTCTACATTTAAAAATATTACAACGCCTTGAACGATGTTATATTTAAGTGTACGGTTGATTTTTTATTTATTTATTAATTGACATTCTTCAATGTAAATTGGTTACAATATTAAAAAAACAAAACGATATCATAACACTATCAGTTATACAATTCAATGTACAGAAGGCGAGTTTATCGCTAAAATGCAATGTTTTCCAACTAACCCAGTTTATTTTTTGTATTTACTATGTAGGTTTTTAGGTAATAGCATTCCATAATGAAATTAAATAATAAATGTTTTTCCTACTACAGTATATGTTTTTTTTTATTGAGGGAGACATCTTTCGTCTTATAAGGACATTGTCGATTTGATTAAAAATTACAGCTTCTTATAAGACGAAAGACGCCTCTCTCAATAGAAACAAATAGTAGAAAATAACATTTGTTTTTAATTTCATTATTTTTTTGGTTTCATAGTATATTTTGGATTCATGTCTTCAATAATCATTTTTCGGTTGTGTTCATCTTCTTAGACATTCACCCCCCATTTACTATTTTTAAATGCCCAAAAATCGCAACTTTTTCACATTCCTACTGGCTACAACACCATAACATGGCTTAGAACAAATTTTTCATTCGTTCAATTTAAATGATAGCAAATTAATTATGACATCAAATTTCTTTGAACAAATACAATATCGAAAATATTTCTCATTAGACATGTTTTTTTTTATTTTTATATAAAGCTTATATCCTTCTAATTAGTTTGAGTTCGTCGGTAGCCTGGAGGTAGTCTCGACTTCATGCACATAAGGTCCGCGGTTCGATCCCAGGTGCCGGCAAACTCTCCTTTTACGACACAAGTTTTTAGCTTACTGTAAAAGGTGTATAAGGTTGGTATTTGGGTTTATAACATAGCCCAGATATATCTTTTCTAAAAAAAAAGTAAAATTCTAACTATAAAGCCTTGTTCGCACTTAGTAAGTAATTTAGTTGAATATAATTAAGAAAATATTTTAGTGAAGTAATTTAGTCACTTACTAAATTACTTCACTAAATACTCAATTCATATTACTCTATTTTTTCAGGCGAGTAGAGTCACCCCCCTAGTTTATTTATTTTGTTGCGTTGCCTGTTCATCTTGCAAATACACAAGCAATGGACTAATGTACTGTTAAGTAAAATGCAAGTGCGAGCGATTTTTGGTGAGTTGCTATTAGTGCAGTTACTAAATTACTCGTCACTAGACTAAATTACTTGTCAAGTGCGAACAAGGCTTTGGGGATACTCACAGAGTTTCTCGTATATTAAAAACACAGTTTCAATATTTCAAAATATGATATAAAACTACTCAAAACGTTATATTGAATTTTTTTAATTGTATCACTCGTACAGTATTATTTCCTTGCACAAATAATATGTGGCTGCTCCATCAGCAATAATTTCATTCGCCTGAAATGGGGTGTATAATAGGTAGGTACTAGTGGCACATGATTGTATATAATAATAACAAATGTATAATATTATTATTCTTGTAAGGGTGACTAACGGAAGAGCACAATGAATCGGCAGTTAAAATCATATTAAAGTTGTGTATCATCGTCAAAGTGGCTGATGAGGCGCAATTAAATTTTATTATACATCCAGTTAGTACAATAATATATTCAAATAGAATATTATTATGTATTTTACTATATTTAATATATTTTTACTTACTATGTTGGTCCCTGTAATTGACTAACTAAAGTGTAATCATTATTTTAATTGTTGATCTGGCGCTTTGGTGATTTTTTATAATTTTCAACTTGACCAAAAATCATACCTCATAATTGTAGGAATATGAAATAGCACCAGAGTGGCTGTCAGAGCAGCTTAGAAATTCATTTTAAATTGATGTTTGTTTATTCAGTGTAAGTTGGGTAGGATTTCTAGGGTGGGTATTTCGGTGTTATTTTTCATATTTTTGTACTAGGCATAATATTGCGTATTATTTTTGAATTTCCAGTGGATTTATAATGCATGCTCCCGAATACTTAATACTGATAGCGAACTTTTACGTTATTTTAAGATAAATACAATATCATCTGTGACGTCACAAAATATGTTTGAAAATGGAATAACGCTACAAGCAACACAACATAATTATTGTGAGTTGTGACGATACTGTGACATAATAATTATCGTTAACGTATCGTAATTACGTGACGTAGATTCGCATTAGGCCAACTCAACAACTTTTTGAAATAATAGTTATATTTCCTCTTACGGACTATAAATTAGGTCAATTCAATGTAATATTAACTAACGCAAATATTTTAGTATCTCCATCAACTTAGTGTACTATATTGCTCGAGTTAGATGTTAAGTGTAGGTAGGAGGGGGTGATTGTATCGCAGGGTAATGGTAACTAAACATCATTGAACATTATGCCTTTTACTGCAACTATCTGATCAAATTTACCAACCCTAACATAACTAGAGTAAAGTACCATTTAATCAAATGGTAGTTAAGAGTTGGGGGATTTCATCAACCAACATTAAATTCATCTCCATCATCCCATCATTCCGATTCCTTTTCGGGTAGACATTAAGAATCGAGCACCATTATTTTATTCCTATCTTTGAAAAAGTTTTTTGCTTCTAAAACATTCATCCAGTTCTTCGTGCATGCTCCCTATTCACTCAGCACGTATCTTCTGAGATCCGTAAGGATATGGTTTACGTAATCTAGCCATTTGATCCTCGGGCGATCACATTTTTGATTTTGTGTTTGAAAAAAGTGTTTAGTAGAAAGCAGAAGCAAATTATATTACGTGAAGCTTAGCGATTATCGTCTATTTTGAATGAATTTATTCTTTATAATAAAAATAGGATACTATTCAATGAGATTTTAAAATGCTAATGCAAAATATTCACTGGTTTCCTGAACATATAACATGCTTTTGCCAAGAGAAATGTTTATTAACGATTTTTTATGTGTGTGGTTCATTACCTGATGATTACATTAATTAAAAAAAAGAGTTAAATTTAACCAATAGTAGTTCAAAGTTCACCCCTATTATCTTTTATAATGGCATAGACACACAGTTTGCCTATGGTCTCTAAATTTCTACACAGTCAATACAGACATATAAAAATATAAAACAAATGATAAATACAACAAATTGCTTTAAGTATAGTCGGTGAAATTTGCAATCTATTCAAAACTTACCCTTAACGATAGGTAATTCCTATAGTATCTTTACAATAGTTACCCCAATTATCAGTCTGTGTAGGGTTGGTCTGTAGCTAGCTGTAAGTACCTACATCTACCCCTCACTAACATAATAATAACGCATACATACACCACGAATTAATTGACTTGACTTACTTACCTACTGTACAGTGCGATGTGAAGTTAGAATGATTTGATTTCCATTATTATTATTTATTATTACACGATCATTTAACTTTACATGATCAGAGAGGCACAGTGGTCCCGGGACAGACATTTGAGATAATTTTATAGTCATTTTATTTATTCGGTCACTAATAATATTACAGGCAACACATCTGGTATCGGTATGATATATCTATTATATTCATCTTTGACTAACGGTTCTTGGTGGAAGTGATTTAAAAATGCTTCGTGGAGTCCCCGGTAAAGAATAGGTCTACCACTGTTTTTTGAAATTTTTTGAATGTCCTGTAAAAGGCAGGTGTTTGTATAATCTCATGTATAAAATTATCAAGATCAAGATAATTCAGTGATGAGGCATGCCAACCACACTGAGTGACTTATTTTTTTTACATTTATTTGTTTACAGCATTGGCCTTTTACAATACATGATAAATTGAATAAGTCAATTCATCCTAGACATCAATTATTGGGTTAGTTGGAAGATATCGCAAAATTCACCTATCCAGATATACAGGATATCAAAGGATTAGGCTCAGAACGCGGGTTCAAAATACCAGCATTGTGCCTGAAATATCTGTGTTCATAAACTTATTTACAATATTAAAAGTGTTTATTATAATAGATTTTTGAATTTTAATGTACAAATTAACCGGTAAATCTAATTTTTGTAAATTATTTATTAAAGATTTCGGAGTTACCCCTGTAGCTGACATGACTAAAGGTATTATATAAACGGACCTAGAATGCCAAATATTTTTTATTTCTCCTGCTAGTTCTGTATATTTACGTATTTTTTCTGCGACGGTTGTTTGTATATTATGTGTATTTGATAAACTATTATTGTTTGTATATTGCTATTATTAAAAAAAATGTAAAAAAAACAAATAAACAAAATAAAGCCAATATCAGTTCTACACAAATATATTCAATATTACATCCATACCTATAGTTAATATTTCAATTATAAAAACATCGCTAAGTATAAATACTCGTAGGTATATACATACAACCATACATATTACAAGCAGTTACTCCGCTGGCTACGTCACTTGTGGGATATGCCGTGATGGTATGGTAAAGAATAGTATTTTATAATTAAAAAGTATTTTGAAAAAATCGAACTAATGATTTAACATCTATAATTATTATTAAACGTGTCTTATTATTGTTACCTCAGAGATGATTATCATAATATAATAATTGTGCATATTAGGTATGTACCCGTATGTTTATTTTCTATATTACGCAGTTAATGGTCTTATCTGCTCTACTTGTGAGAAGAGACGTAATGGTATTTGATGGTAAGAAAAAATGTGAATTTGCAGTCTACTTAAATTTATCATTTTACTTAAATTTATCAGGGTATCATAAAAATCTAAAGGTAGAATTCACATAGGATTTTTGCATAGTGCGAATAAGTCTATTTAAATTTATCAGGGTATCATAAAAATCTAAAGGTAGAATTCACATAGGATTTTTGCATACTGCGTAATATATAAATATATATAATATATATAACATAACACATAACATAACACGTGTAGACAATTCACACAGACCGAGCTAGTCCCAAACTAAGATATGAATCTTGTATTATGGGTACTAACACGGCGATACACATATACAATGCACTAAACACATATACATGTAACACCCAGACCCAGGACAATCTGAAAAAGGTCATTCTTCATTTTGCCCTGGCCGGGAATCGAACCCGGGACCTCGTGACTCAAAGGCAAGTGCGTTAGCCTCCGCGCCACACCGGTCGCCCGGTGTATATATTATATTTTTACATACTATAATATTTCTACTTAAATTTATCAGGGTATCATAAAAATCCAAAGGTAGAATTCACATAGGATTTTTGCATAGTGTGAATACATACGTCTGACGTCTGGGTATAGTAAGTACATAAGTATATAGTAATATTAGATATACAATAGGTGAATCCATCAATAATTTTAAGCCATGGGTATATAGGTATAAATCAAAATAAATTTGAAAGTTTGTTTCTCATTTAAAGAATTAGTGTAAGACACAATACAATATGATATCTTGAGTGTTTATTATTTTTATTTAATAGGGACCACCATAGAAGTAACGGAATACAATAATAATAATAATACATATTATTAATATCATGTATTACACAGAAGCCATAACTTATTACTTAATACCACACGTATTAATGTTGATCCATACAAATCCTTTTAAGAATACACTGTAGCTGCATTATTGTAAACACGCGTTCTTCTATGTTTGACATCCGGTGCATATTAACATTAACATATTCATGACATAATGTGTGTGTAAATGTTTAGATTTCATTTTAAAGGATATCTTTTAAACCACGTGTGTCTTTTTTCCAAACTATACGATAAGGTACATAATATGTAAATTTAAATCTTTATGGAAATTGATATATAAAAAAAATGGAAAAAAACACAATTGGTTTTAGTTTTACTTAATTGAATAGTGACCTGGTTTCGACTAAGTTATTGCCAAACTAATAATAGGTCACTATTCAATTAAAATATTAAGTAAAACTAAAACTACAATTGTGTTTTCTTCCATATATAAACATGGGATTTTACAAAATAAACGTCAATTCAATAAATAGCCATTTCGACATTTAGATAATACATATTTAGGCA
This sequence comes from Athripsodes cinereus, assembly GCA_947579605.1. Taxonomy (NCBI): domain Eukaryota; kingdom Metazoa; phylum Arthropoda; class Insecta; order Trichoptera; family Leptoceridae; genus Athripsodes; species Athripsodes cinereus. The sequence continues at coordinate 4,581,290 of OX388309.1, forward strand.
AATTTCCCTAATAAGTAGGAATAATAATAATAATAATAAAAATATGCTTGCAGAAGGCTGTTCTTCTGTCATCCACCAGGATAGTTAAAAGGTTTTTGTCCCTATAGCTCTGTTAGTGATCTCCCATGATTGTACTATTTTCATAGGACATCATGGAAGAATCAACTCGAATAATAGGGAACTTTCACAAAAAAAAATTTTCAACCCAAAAAATAGTACAGAAAATTAGAAAAATTATGGTACTTTTTATATTTTTAAATGTGCATTTTTAAGGTTTTTATCACCATTTAAAAAAGCAATTTTCACACTTCGCCGCAAAAAGGTCCACTCGTGGCGGAGCAGTGTTTGACAATATCAGGCGCTACAAACAGTACTAAGAGTGAAATGTGTGGCAATACAAAATAGCGCCTAGCGACGTCACACCGGACTAATTCAATAACAGAAAATATGGATTTTTAAAATGAAAATAATGAATGAAAAGTTTTATTTTATGGTTTCTTATTAGGATATTCGTGATCAGCGTATATTTATTAATATGAATTGATAACATTTATTCATATTCCTCACACATGCATGTTCCCTATTTTGGGTTCTACATTTTGAATATAAATTTATTTTAATATTTTATTGTTTTTATTATTTAATGTTATACGAGTATTTAGATTAAATTGTTTATCTTATATTGTGTTCAAAATTTATATTCTTATGTTATTTTGTTAAATAAATGAGATATGTGTATAATAATAATAATAAAACTTGATTGACAGAACAAATTATAATACAATATTTACATAAAATACACATAGTACAAACAGTGTTCTGTTAAATGGCGGATTTGTTGCAGAGCTTCTTCTTGCAGCCAACCATTGATACGTAATTTGACAGGTATAAGAAGTGTTAAAGAAGCATTTGGACTCCCAAAATAGGAGCATTCTCTAACGTGTGATAGACAACGTCAAGGGATCTGGCATAATACAAAAAAAGAAGATTTTCGTAAATTATGGGAGAGGGCAGTAGGCTGGAGAGCCACCCTAGAAGAAGATAACAAGTACATATTGAGTCAAATATGTGTAATGAAATACTTTATTTGGAGTGATCAGAGGTCTTGTAATCAGCAATGGCACATGGTTTATGAATGGAGTAAGTATCTGTGTTGCAGTTCTACTGTAAATTGAATAAAAGTAGTTAAAACCTCGTGAAGATAAACCAATAGAGAAAGAACTTCTACACGATGGTTTGATGACATTTAAGGAATCGTCGGTGACCATTTGCTAAATTCTAGGATAGAGATGCTTGAAGAAATATGCTATAGTTTTAGTAGTATTGTCGACCGACGGTACTTGGGGAAAGTTGGTGTTAAATTTGTTGTTAAACTAACGAAAAGTTTATGTTTTAGCAGTGGACAGGAATAGCTGTAAAAGCAATTTTTATAATATTTTTTGCTAAACTATGAAAATAGCTTGGAACATTTAATCATTGTTATAATAGTCTTTTAGTCATTACACTATTATAAATATGATATAGGTATGTACGTTGTCAAGGTAGGTGTCCACATCAAAATATATGAATGAAAATTATAGACCAATCATCAAACATCATGTCTTACTCACGAGCCGTTATGACTAAAAAATAACACATAATTTACGACGTATGATTAAATGTTATACATAATAGGTTCTAGAATATTGTACATATATATCAATCATGGTTGTTATAACACATCCATTATTTTCGGCATTTTAATTTGGACCTCCTAAAAGACTCTAAAACTTGTGAGGTCTCACGGTCTGTCGTGGTATTTCGAGCTCGTGTGTTTTTGAAACACAGCATGTTCAATACAATTTTCGTTTTATAATCTAGCAATATGGATTTTGTTGTTGTTTAGATATGTAGCGATTAATTTAAGTAGTTCGTTTTAAAAGGATAGTAGTAGGTATGTGTCGCTCGATCCTTTCTGCCTACGATGCAAACGATGTGGTGTGACGGTAATGATGATGATAATGATTATTCATTTATTCATTTATTCATGTATTCATTTATTCATTTATTCATTTATTCATTTATTCATTTATTCATTTATTCATTTATTCATTTATTCATTTATTCATTTATTCATTTATTCATTTATTCATTTATTCATTTATTCATTTATTCATTTATTCATTTATTCATTTATTCATTTATTCATTTATTCATTTATTCATTTATTCATTTATTCATTTATTCATTTATTCATTTATTCATTTATTCATTTATTCATTTATTCATTTATTCATTTATTCATTTATTCATTTATTCATTTATTCATTTATTCATTTATTCATTTATTCATTTATTCATTTATTCATTTATTCATTTATTCATTTATTCATTTATTCATTTATTCATTTATTCATTTATTCATTTATTCATTTATTCATTTATTCATTTATTCATTTATTCATTTATTCATTTATTCATTTATTCATTTATTCATTTATTCATTTATTCATTTATTCATTTATTCATTTATTCATTTATTCATTTATTCATTTATTCATTTATTCATTTATTCATTTATTCATTTATTCATTTATTCATTTATTCATTTATTCATTTATTCATTTATTCATTTATTCATTTATTCATTTATTCATTTATTCATTTATTCATTTATTCATTTATTCATTTATTCATTTATTCATTTATTCATTTATTCATTTATTCATTTATTCATTTATTCATTTATTCATTTATTCATTTATTCATTTATTCATTTATTCATTTATTCATTTATTCATTTATTCATTTATTCATTTACTCATTTGTTCTTTTATTCATTCATCCATTTATTCATTTGTTATCGATTCATTAATTTGCTGATGTGATTATTTTTATACATTTTTATTTTTTTGTAAGATGTATTAATCCTTGGTGAATGTATGTTTTTTTTATATATTTTTTACGCAGCACGCCTCGATACAGGGCAACCTAGTGAGGCTGCTGCAACTTAATTGAAGATAATTGGTGATATATTGTTTCAACGTTTGTATATTGATATTGATTGAATAAAGAAATATTTATTTATTTATTTATTTAAATTTTATCTATACTAATATTATAAAGAGAAAAGATTTGATTGTTTGCATTGAATAGGCTCCGAAACTACTGAACCGATTTGAAAAATTCTTTCACTGTTGGGAAGCTATCCCCAGGTGACATATGTAGGCTATATTATATTTACAAAAAAAAATAGGGATCCTTACTAAAGCTTAATTATTTTTTTAAATACCTATCTACCCGTGCGAGGCCGGTGCGGACCGCTGGTTTTAAATATGTTTATCAAATTTTAAGGCTAGAATGTTTTTTTTTTTAATATTTTTTCTCACCCCCATTGTATTTATTATATAGTTCAAAGGTTATTCAATCGTTAACGAGTGATTAAGGCTGTTTCTTGTATCGTGAAGATGAAAAAGTGGGCAGTGAGGTTTGAACCACGAATCTTCTAATATAAAATCACAAACTTTAATATCAGATTATTATCGACCACCTATACAATGCATTAATTAGTTTTTCATAAATAAAAATGTATCAACCTGTATGTAGAGTGTTATATTAGGTTAGCAAGAAGTTATTATGACATTCTGTCAATATTCTCAGAAGCAAGTCTAATGCGATTTTATTCACAGAAAAACAATAACCAATCATTATATTATTTTGTTTGGTGGTCGACGTTTGTGATTGTGTTACGATTTTTATAACACTTTATTACATTATTATCATTAATTAAATCAGTTTTGACAAATTATAACTTTATTATTACCTACATTATAGATATCATTCATAAATGAAAAATGCTTGTGACGTGAACGCGGAGTAAGTTGGCTAAAATATTCGAACCATGAAATTTTCGATCGGAGTCTGAAACGTTGCAATTAGACTGCCGTTCGTCTACATAATATTATGATATGTGACATCAAGTTGCACTTTGAATCTAAATTGTTTTAAAAAGGAAGAAGACAAAAGTTCGTCACAAAAGATAGTTTACATCTTAAATTCAGCGACAGAATGAGCAGATACTAAGTTACGATATTGCGATAATGCGCGTAAATAAGTTACGATGGTTTGGACATGTAAAAAGAATGAATGAGTAAAGGACGACAAAGAGGATTTACTTGTCTGAAAGAAGGGGTGTGAGGAAGCGCGAGCGTCCGAGAACCACGTGTCTTGATTACGTGGATCAAATCAATTCTCAAGGACGGTCGTGTGTTAAGGAAGATAAATCGACGTGCGTGTATAAAAAATTGTATGAATGTAGAAGAAGCGAAGGAAGTATGTAAGGATATATCTGTTAGGCGTTCAGTTCTCTCTGCCTACCCCACTTGGGACACGGCGTGAGTGTATAGTAGTGGTATAGTCAATTCAGCGATAAGTTATGCCACTCATCGTGAATGTCTAAATTTTTGTTGACACGGAGAGGACAGCTTGCATGTTTATCACATGCGGCTGGTCTGCTGGCTATCCTACTTGTGAGATATCTGCCATGTTGGTATAGTAGTAGTGTTAGGTACCTATGTGAATGGTATAAATAAATAAATAAATAATAATGTACTTATGTGATTATTGGTGACCCCTCCTTGTTTTGAATTTCTTACATCTGTTGATGACTAATTGCCTTTAAATATCTCATTTCCTCTTCGTGTGAATGTAAAAAAACTTAATCCGTGACTAAGTACTAAACCTGGATCTTAAACAACTAAATAAATAATGTGTTCTAATTTGTACCTAAGCTGTGGAGGTGACATTCGCGACATCTTGCAGGGTGACACAAACCAAACCAGAAATTCAATATTTCTTCTATCTTCTATCTATATGATTCTGTTTTTAATAGATTCTGTGAATAAGATTATTTGTTTCATTATATATTACGTGTAAATTTTTTATTGAAGAATAGAAATATATCTATCACAGTTAAAAGGCGAGTTTTCGGACTCGGTAGTGTATCTAACAAATTCTCATGATTTTTTTCTTTCACTGTAGTATGTAGGTACCTACTTGGTAAGATTTATTTTGTACGGTGTTAGTAAACTTTGCTGGTTTGTGTGCCGACTTCTTTTTTTTTATCTATTCTTCTTCTTCTTCGCTCTCGCCTTTATCCCATTTCCTTGGGGTCGGCTCTCCTAGTCCTCATCTTCCTAGTTTTCCGGTCCCCTGCGTCCTCCGAGCGCAACTGTGTCTCCTCCAGGTCCCTGGCAACTGTGGACATCCAGGTGGTGACTGGACTGCCTGATTTTCTGAGTCCTACTTCTACGTCCATTGTCTTTTTGATCATGTTATCTATTAGTGCTATATATTTTAATAACTGTAAAATTATAAAAATAATAAAAATAAAAGTTAGACGAAAACTCCAACGTTCTCGGCTCAATTAATTGAGGATGTATAAAAATCGTAGTGCATACTAATATACATAGATACTAATTCAGTGTTTTTTTTTTGTGTGAGACATGCATGAATAACAAAAATCTTTTACTTATTTAATTGTAGGAATTTTGTAAATGATACTTCGCTTGTCATTTGGAAGTTAACTACCTACATATTAGGGCCAATTCTGAATCTTAATGAACTAAGTAGCTAAAAAGTTGATTAATATTAGTTATTATGTAGTATTCAACATTAGTTATGAACTATAAACAACTATAAACTCGAGAACCACCAAGTGCAAACGGTAAAATCTATGGGATAAACTAATATTAGTCAGTGATGCCGCAATACAAAATGTTTTTCACGTTCCGATTTACACTTCTGGCAACAATTTAATAGTTGTCGCGCGTGAAAATTGTGAAATATCAGAATTGCCGATATATTTTGGCGTTCGTATTTGCGTCGGTGGTGGTGTAATTTTACAATTTATACATGCTAAGAGTTGCCCTAAAAATATAAATTTTTACTTTTAATTGAAAAAACAACTTAACACTTCCAAAATATAGTAATATTCTGCGGTAAAATGACAGCAACTAATAATATTCGCACATTAAAAGTCGCGAATAAAATTCTGCCAAATCCAACTTATTTAGTCGTCGGCTGTCAACTAAAATTTCATTCTGAATACGAAATGCATAGATTCTCGAAATTTATAGTTGTACTAAGGTGTCAAAATGAACTAATAAACTAAATTAGAACGGAAAACTGTGAATACGAATTAGAACTAATTATCATGACTCGACTATCTTCTCACACTTAGTTGACTTAGTTAGTGCAACTAAACTATTTTATGATTCAGAATTGGCCATATTGTGTATTTTTTCAATAATATCTTGAAATGGACTTCCAACAAGTACCTTCGGTCAACAACATTAATATTTTATACAGACTTTAAATTGCAATATTTTTCCTACGTGATTTTGAAGTTCAATTTATTGAATTTCCGCATCGGTTTTTATCCCATGTTAGCATGTGACAAGCGAATTATTTCCATGCTAACCATCGCTAATATTGTCTGTATAGGAAAACAATATTAAGACATTTTAACATAATATATTATAACACCTCCAAAATGTTGTGAACCTACATACTTACCAAATATGTAATAATATAGGTAAATGAGAATCAACTTTTATAGTTATTATTTTAATTATGGTGTCTCTATCTACTAAGTACATGTAGGGACATACATCAATATTACAATCCTTTATTTTATTTTATATTAGTAGGTATACGTGTACTTGTAATTTTATTATATTATGAGAATTGCTATCTGCAAAGGGAGGACATGGACTCTATGAAATATGTGGTTTAAAATGTAATTTAATAAAAATTTGGGAAAAAATGAAATAAGCTTGTAGCAACATGATAAAAATGGTACATAATAAAGTAAATAGAATAATTCTATTCATTTTTACCATAACGATATCTCTCAAGAGTCGAGTTGTACAGGGGCTCATTATATTATGTAATATGACCATATAGTTCGTCTCCTCCGTACTATAAAAGTGATATTCAGGACTAACATTTTTTAAGATTTAAGTATATATTATAATATAACTAATATACATATTGTGTCGTCACCAGATATTTACATTAACCAGTTAATTGAATGGCTAATATTAATAAATAAATAAACCCTTGTGCCACAGTGTCAAATAAAATAAATAATTTCAACAATCGGGCTAGCTTCGATCAGGAAGAATGTTGAAAATTTAGCGCGTAATTGTGACGGCTAACCTTTCAGTTGAACGCTGGCATTTTAACTAATTGCCTAGCCATGCGGCGACCTTTATAATGTTTTACAAACACTTGATTTTAGTGGCCGGTTCCAATAATCTGTCTCTCCATTACTATCAGTTAAAATCTATTGTGTAACATACTTTATACAATAGATTTTAACCGATAGTAATGGATAGATAGATTATTGAACCCGACCATAAGACACTTTACAGCTTACAGTAGTCTGGAATATCTGAAATATACATAATTTTCTTTACTAGTTATGATCAAATCTCAAAACACATATAGGTATTTAATTTATTATTTTGTACACTGAAAAAAAGTAGTGTACCTACATGTATTTCAATAGATGGCGATCAAGTTATACATAATATACACATCAGTGTATTTTACAAGTACCTACCTTAACTCACCCCGATATGTGTTAATATGTTGAGAATGTAACGGGTGTCACGTTATACAAATAATAATTTATCATGTTAATTAACCGTGAAATAACAGGGTGGGGACACTCATACTATCTATTACATAGAATACACATACCAACGTAATAAACTGGTCTTAACTGAAACATGATATGATATGATGTCATTTGCATTAGAATTAACTGTAGCATATCTTTCTCTACTGTGACGGATGTTTAATTTTATGACATCAAATTATTATTTACACGAGTGGATATCTGTTAACCTATAAAAGAAGGCACCCGGCAGAGATCTGTAATCTCCATGATACAGGAGAGATGATGGTCCTGGCTGGGTCATGTTCTGAGAATGCCCAATGATAGTTGGCCAAAAAGAGCACTGTCCGCAAGAGTTTCATCAGTCCGGGAGTCCCTCTTTCACAATTCTGTACACCGTTCCTATGACAACGACATCAGAGTGCAGGGAATGTCGTGGGAAGAGGTGACGCGATCGGCATAGAGACGCTGTGAATGGAGGAGGCTGGTTTCTGCCCTGTGGTCCCAGAGGAATGTTGAAGGCGATGATAATGATGATAAAAGAAGGCGGATTCAACTGGATCAAGATCATATGGAAGGGTTAAGAATGTCGTGGTTGTAATTTTATTTTATTTTAGAAATAAAATTACAACCACGACATTCTTAGAAATTGGCATGCTTGAACGAGTGTGAAAGAAGCGTAAGATTGTAGAGGTTTTTTTATTGATCTTTAGGTACTGTGCCTTGGTTACAAAATTAATCATTAAAAAGCATCATTAAATTATCAGTTACAAAATTCAAGCACAGAAGACGAGTTTATCGCTAGATTGCAATATCTTATTCGGGTATATGTATATATAAAAATAAAATAATAAAAATTTACAAACATGTGACAAACATATATTTAAAAAAAAAATTTATTGATCTAAATTACAAAACAGACAACAATCATATATGTGGTTTACAAATATAAAATCAAGTCGTTCATAATTCAGCTGTCATCCACAAACATGTACCATAGTTAAGTCAATTATTTAAGTACCGCTCATTCATCTGAAATATTTACACAGTTTATTTACTTTTTACTTAATTGTTGTGCACACCTGGCGTAGGTATTGTTATAATTCAAGTTGTAAATTAGTAGATACACACACACGTAGGAGGGTTTGGTTTATAGGATGTAGGTATTCGGTTCATATCCCGTCCAGTATAACAATATTATGTACTATTGTTATTATTATTTCATTCAAATATCAAATTTCAGTGCCTACTTATATGCATATATTATATTATAAAACATGCGTGATATATCAATGCCATTCTTTAAACATAGTTAAGTTAGTGTAGAATGGGGGGTACCTACCTAATTTCATAGAAACCCTGGTCATTCGGTCACTATCAAAACCTTGATAAGACTAGTCTATGTCTTGCTGGGTACATTTGTCTCGAGATGGCGTTCGGTAGACACATTTACAAGCAGGTAAGTTATTTTTTTTTAAATTTATTCCGTAGAATAAATTTGCACCGTAGAAGAGCGTTGAAGAATTTTCCTATATTTCAAGTACTTAATTTTTTTTCAGTTTCGGCGATAATGTGTCAGAAATTTCACGAAAATACATGACTCGACCGGCTCAAACTTACTTTGAATAAAGGCTCAATTCGTGTTCTATGAAGGAACGCTAAAGGGCGAACGATAAATAAATATATAAATGGATATTTTCAGGATAGACAATAGACCGGCTGTATATAATAAACATGCAAGCCGTTCTCTTCGTGTTTCAAAAAATAACACATTCAGGATGGGTGGCAAACGTCATTGTTGAATTTCAAAGGTAAATTCTTCTTATCATTTCGAACACCTGCCTTTTACATGAAACTCGAAAACTTACGGCAAAGAGTGGGAGATTAATTCTTTTCCGAGAGCTCTCTGTGTTTCAAAAAGATTAACTATTTTTAACTTACTTGGTATACTCTATAGGAAGTAAAAGTTTATATGGTTCATTGGAACCATTAATTGTGACCACCACGTATAGTTGTGTATTATGTTTATATGGGTGTGTGAATTTTGCAATTAAGTTTAGGGCCATTCTCAAGCATTTACCATTCATCGCATGGTCACGATAGTAAGCATCGATTCACGGGAACTGAAGTTTATTGACGAACATAATTTTTCATGTAAAAATAAATCTAATAAAATAAATATTACATTATCGTACGGTAAGATAATCGTAACTTGGCACGTGAAAGAATTAACTAAAGTAAGTTACAAAAAAAAAAATTCCAGTACTAGTAACTGTCGTTCCAAAGAAATTTTGATAGTTATATTTTGTTTCGAAAATCATTGTCATTCTGAATTTGCACCTTATCCAACAAATGAATATAAAAAAGTAATTTCAAAATAAATGAGATGGGAATGTTTTTCTTTGCACCTATTAACATGAAAATGAGAATAATAAGTAGACTTTAAGAATAAGCAGACAATCTAAAGTCAAAAGTAGAAGAGGTGTAGGTGTTCAGGATAGAGATATGTCAATATAAAGTATACCTTATCACAAAATTGATTCCAATTTATCGATTCATACGACGAACTCAATATTATTATTACAGTTTTTTGCCAAGTTATATTGTTGGATTGTATTATTCTATAATTGAATCAACTGTCAATTTTGACGTGTAATTTATTGCGAGATTTGTTTATTTATTTACAATACGATATTATAACACTGTTTTTCTTTATGAACGTATGAATGAATTCATACACATAATAAAATTATGCTTTTACAACCAATATTGGTTCATAGGTGGTCAAGATTTTTTTTAATTTTTTAGCGAATATTGTCGTTAGGTGGAAGAAATTACTACACAGTGACAATCTCGCCAATACATACTTATCATCTAAATATTTTATTTTATTTTATTTATTATTATTATTACTTATTTCTGAAATGCAAGTTTCAATAATTGTTTTGTACATGTATCACATGTTTAATTTGTTTTTATTTTTTTTTACGCGGCGGCAGAATTGCCATCCTTACTTCTCAGCATTATACAACCAGATAAGTCTCCATAAGATCAGTCATGGTCACACAAAAACTTAACAGTCTAATGCCGGGAAAAATTCACTTATCCAGAAATACAGGATATCAAAGGATTAGGCTCAAAACGCGGGATCAAAATACCAGCATTGTGCCTGAAATATGTGTTCAAAAACTTTTTTACAATATTACAAGTGTTTATTATAATAGATTTTTGAATTTTAATATACAAATTAACCGGTAAATCTAATTTTTGTAAATTATTTATTAAAGATTTCAGAGTTACCCCTGTAGCTGACATGACTAAAGGTATTATATAAACGGATTTAGAATGCCAAATATTTTTTATTTCTCCTGCTAGTTCTGTATATTTACTTATTTTTTCTGCGATAGTTGTTTGTATATTATGTTTGGTATTTTATTTTATCTTTTGTATGCATTATTATTATTTATTGTATGTATGTATTATTTATGTACCTATGTATGAATTATTTATTTCTAGATTTGAAACTTCTTCTCTTTGAGTTCCTGTATTTTTTTTTATTTTTTTTTTATTATTATTATTTGGGTAGGCATAGACCTACTTTTTTATGTTAATGTTTTAGGGTTGACTGGAAGACGTTGCCTAGCAACTAGTCCGCCTTTTGGCCAAATTTTGTTAATTGTCACGTTTTGTAATGTTGTATTTTATTGTTTATGTATTTGTGTAAAATTATGGTCAGTAAAGTTTTATTTATTTATTTATTAAATATCTTGTAATGATAATGTGCGAAAAAAATAATAAGTTTTCTATTGTTCTGTAAAAGGCAGGTGTTCGAAAAAATAAAGACATTTTATATGGTATATCCATCGATGGTCCAGGCTGAGTCATGTTCTGAGAATGCCCAATGATAGTTGGCCAAAAAGAGCACTGCTCTTCCGTCCGCAAGGATAGGCTCTGAAGAAAACGAATGCAGGATAGTATGTAAACAGAGAAGTAACATGGAAAATATTTTTCACTTTTCATGTTTTTTTTAGCATGTTGCTAAATATGAAAATTGTGTGTCTCTTATTTATCGACTTTAAAGGTTTCACAGAAAATGTGAAAACATTAATAAAAAAACGTGATCCTCCAACGTACTCCACCCGGGGTAAATAGTATAGAAAAGTTGTTTTTTTTTGATAAATGTAGGTAATGATAGGGGATGTAACAGAATTATTTTCAAAATTAAATATAATAAAGAAAAAGAAGAAGAGCGTTGCTGAAAAATATTTAATTTTTGTCTTTGGATGTGATTGCGGAAATAGCGCGGTATGTGTGACAAACTTCATTCGGGTCTAAAAACAACGTGGCGTGACGTATGTAGTTCTCGTAATGAGAGAGATAGCGGATAATTAGCTATTTAATTGGGAGTAACCCAGGAAGAAGTCTCTTTATACGTCTGACCGCGAAGAAGTAATCATTAGTAGGTCATGGTACCTATGTAATAAATTTTTAATCTCTCATGTGGAGTGTTACATTTTAAATGTCGAATATTACCAAGTCGTGTCGCAAAGTTGCGAGCACTTTTAGAACGAATGTAAATTAATATTGTGAACAAAATTGATTGCGACGAGCGAGGGTCTAAATATTATACCGCTAAACATGAAGGTATGTAACATTTGGTATTATTTAGTGGAATGCCGTTTAATGGATTATTATATTATTTTATATCAAAAATTGATTGTATCTTCTGTGTTTAATACAGAAGCGGTAAATATCCAGGGGTTAGAGTTCGGGAGGCTTTAATATTCATTGATGCGAGTGATACCACGTGCCCAGGCTAAAATAGAATGATATCACCATAAGCAGATGAATCTGGAAAGATTAATCTACAAGATTAATGGATGCTAACCACACAGGCGGGAACAGTGTGATGTCTAATTTTGCAGATCGTCTATACAGCCAACCGAATTTCATAATTAATTAAAGTCACCAGGAAATCAACAGGTCACATTTTCATTTCACTATTAGTATGTAAGGTTCAGCATGTATATACATGGTTATACATGAAGGTCAAGTCAAAGTGTAATTAGTTATAATTGTGACGAAGGATGTATATAAAAATTGATAATCATGTAATAATTTAGTTAAGAAGTTTGTTAACAAAGTTGTGAAAACCAGCTGTCTACTATCAGTGTATAGTGGAAGTGGATTAAAGATTTTTATTTGAAACTTTCTTTGAATTAAATCAATACTCCCATGATGAATGTGGAGTATTCAATGAGACCGCGTAGCATTGACTAGACAGTGAAAATATCACAAATAATTTTAGAATCATATTCAGTAATGGTAATTATCAAATTAGAGGTGGAAATAACCCACGCCTTTGAGATTAGTATGTAATGAATGGGGTCTCATTGGATTTCCAATTCAAGCTCTACCGACTGAGGAAAATATATAAAAATGCCACAGGGACTTTACTGGTGCACTTATGGTTTAATATAATTCTGTTAGTATTACCTGTATATAACTGTTTGCATCGCTGTAAAAATGTAGTAAATGAATATCAAAAAATATCGGTGTTCATTAATTGCTCTAATCAAAGCCGTGTTCAAAGCTGGTATTAAAATAAGTTTATTATCACGACTGTCAAAGGTGTAGTTGTAAATATAAATAAATAAATAAACAAAACAATGTGTAACTATTAGATGAACACTCTTTTGTTTTATGTAAATAGCACATGATTATTATCTAGTTGCCTAATTTACACCAGACATCACCTAGCCTTACAAAGGTGTACATCCACAAGATAATCCACAATATTAATATACATAATAATAATATCGATACCTTAATTCGCAGATTGGGTAACTCCAAAATAGCTACTTTACAGGGCGGACAAAAAACTAAATATTTTTGTTATGCATATTATTATTATTATTTTCCTTATTCTAAAATATCTACATGATGTAGATACATGTTCGTAACACAATAACCATGACATAATTATGTTTATAATGGTTTTGTAGCCTTTTTTTGGAGTTACCTAATTTTCTGTGATAGATTTTGTAAAATAAATGCTATAATTGATGGAGTTACCCAATTTGCCTATAAGTATTGCATACTGTTTGGTCTCATAATAATGTTATTTTTAAAGTGTTTTATATGAAAATCAAATTAAATTGAAGTAATATATATAGGATAAATACTTCAACATCATCATCATCATCATCAACGCTCCTCTCGGGAGGACAGGGCAGAAACCAGCCTCCTCCATTCAGAACGACTCTGTGCCAATTGCGTCACCTCTTTCTACTATATTTCCTGCGCTCTGCTGTTGTCGTTATAAGAACGGTGTATTGTGGAAGAGGGAAATCACGGGCTGACGAATCCTTGCGGACGGAAGACCGGTGCTCTTTTTGGCCAATTAGCCTTTTCAGGATATTACCCAGCCTGGAACATCGTCTATCCTGTATCACGGAGTTGAACATAGTTGAACAAAAAAGTTGCACCTTTAGCGATATACTCGTTGATAGCTAGACAAAAATAATGAAGAGTGACAAAATGTGAAAATAATAATTCGTGTGGAGCATTATTTTAGATATCGTGGTAGTCCTGAGTCCATTTTAGTGAAGATACTTTCAGTCTCGTTTAGATTATTTAAGCAGACAATATTTTTTGGGCCAAGGCTTTTCTTCCTTTGAGGCAATTTATTTTATTTATTCATTCATTCTTTACTATACATTGATCACAATATATACAATTTTATAAAAAAAATGCATTCAAATTAGGTGTGATCAATATACAGAGGTCGGTTGCCCAATAAGAGACTCTTACGACTTGTATTATGAGATAGCTGAAGTCCAGTATCCGATCAAAGTGTCTTGCCTCTTGCACACTGATGCCCTCTCTGTATATCTCAAGATTTTAAAATCCGTCAAAAAAAAATTTATTATTTTATAAGTAAATGCCTTAATATTACGTGTTATATTCTAAAAATATTGTACTTGGCACAAATCGTCCCACAAGGGACGGGTTGCCGTAATCTTATAAATAATAATAATAATATACAGAGGGCGAGTTTATCACACCTCTTTTTGATTTTTTAAATTTGAATTTTAAATTTTTATTACTCCATGATTCATCCTTTTTCCAAGAGAAGTCTCAGAGTTTTCATCAGAATCTGAATGTTCTGAATATGGGACTAACGAGATGTTGACTCTTATGCTGCCCTTCTCTGTTGCAATATTATGATCAATAGCATTAGCCTGTGCATCTAACAATATCCCTTTTGTCGCATTATTATCTAAATTATTATCATCAGTAGGTATTTATATTTTGGATTTCTGCAAGATTACCACTATCAAGTAATATGATGGGCCAATTCCATTATAAAAATTCGAATTGTCTTTGATAAATTTGTAGAAAATCATGATTTCTGGGATTTGTTTCACTCATACGATTTTCTTCACTTCTTCAATTTTCAGTTACTAATTTAACCATAGTCTTTAGTCTGCTATTCATCTATAAAATGATGAGTAAACATTTCACTTTTGCCTGACGATGAGAGCGGAAGCTCTTGAAAGCCGGCTCGCAAAATAAATAATGTCAATAGTGGAATAACTATATATATATCGTGTTTCATTTTAAAAATTATTAATATGAACTTCCACCAAGAACCATCGGTCGAGAAATTAAACTTATGATAAGTAGGTAATGTATATAGATACACGTTCAGTTCTTCGGATTTTGAGCTTATTTAAAAATAATCATGATTCAACAAATCCTAATATATCAAAAAATAAAGTCCTTTTTTTAAGTATTAAAACCTAGATTTTTTATTTGACTAAAAAATAATAACATAATATGTGTTAAAAAACAATACAATATGAGTAAATCAGCTTCAAAACTTGTGCGCAAACATATCCAGTAATAATTAAATTCCACGTAGTAACTCCTGCAAAAGTTGCATTATTTAAAATGTGAGTACCTTACATATTAACTACATCACATAAGGAGCAAATGATAAAAAAAAAACTTTAAAAAATTTAAGAAAATAAAGCTGATACTTATGGTTACAGTTATCTAACATTTTTTTACAGGATAAGATATCCAAAACCACTTTTTTGTAAAATATTCCTAATACACAACCTATCTCTCGCAAGTCTCCATACAGAATGGTGGAGTTACCCAATTTGCAGCGTTGTAAATACTAACATTGGAGTTACCCAATTTTCTTGAGGTGTTTTTTAGGGCATTTGTAATAAAGTTGGATTCTTCAAATTTACCTAGCATGTGTGTTGGAATACAGTCAACATTATGGCATCATTAAGTCATTTTGTCAAAAAATGGAGTTACCCAATCTGCGAATTAAGGTATCGATATGCTATATTATGTAAATGTGTATGAGATATAGATGTGTTACCACCTGTGTAACCAAAGGCGATAGATGTGGTTATATAACGCTTACCATTATTAGTTATTTTGAATAATAAATAATAATTTTATTTTGAGAACGTTATCATGAGAGCTAGAACAAATTTCTTTTGACAGTTTTTTTGTACATTGATTACAAGTAATCTTATACAGAAATACGTTCAAATTCAATATAATCAAAAGGAGGATGAGTTTAAAAATTGGTAAAAAAATTAATAAATAAATTTAAAAATGTAATAAAATAATAAATGTAAAAAAGGACGTTAAGGTCCGTAAGATTTCATATCTGGGCACGTTCTGCGGGGCGATAAGTATAGTCTGCTCCAGTTGATACTGATGGGGAAGATTGAGGGGCAGCGTGGTTCTGGTAGAAGGCAAACATCTTGGCTGCGCAATATAAGAGACTGGACTGGGATGAGACATGTGGGAGAGCTGTTCCGGGTCGCGCAGGATAGGGAAGCCTTCGCCAGAGTGATTGCCAACGTCGGGGGGACCTGATACGGCACGAGAAGAAGAAGAAGAAAAAATAATAAATTTAAAAAAGTAGGTAGGTACCTATGGGCTGGTACCCAGATTTTTTTCTAAAGGTGGGAGGGGATGTGGGGGTTAGCTTAGCATTTTTTTATTCTTACAATAATAAAATGTGTGCGACCTTTTTCAGTCTCAGCTATCACGAATTTCGATGAATATTTTCAATTTACTTTAAATGGTCGATAAAGTACAAAGCAGAGACACTTACATGAAATCTCGCATTCGAATTATAACGATATCTCAGTAAGTACACCTATTTATAATACGAGTATATAGTATGTTATAATAAGCATATGTTATAAATAGCTTGCGCTTTTTTAAATAACGCACTTTAAAAGGGATGTCTCACACCTGATTGTATGATATTGTAGAAGTAAGAATTTGTAGGTATAGCTAAAACCAGATGCCCGGGATGCTAAAGAGGTTTGGACAGGTTCGATAACCGTGGTCGATTAAGCAAATGTTAACCAAACACTTTCAATAGGTAAGATTTACAGGGATGGACTTAACACTTATTAATTAATAATTTTATAATGTATCAATACATGTTTAGTTTTGATATAGTTGTTAGGTTTATTTTAATTAACATCTCGTCATGTTCAAAGACGGAATTGCAACCCAAATCATGCATTCCTGTGTAATGGCGTTTATGTATATAAATAATTGTCTGTAGGGAACTGTTGAAGATGAATAAATAAATAAATTTACATCCGATGAAAAACGAATTATTCTAAATATTCTCAAAATATTTTTATACATTCGGGTTTTCAATAGTTAATAAAAAAATCAATTAATTAATTAAAAAGTAAGTTAATTATTTTTTTCCACACACATATTTTTGTTTTACATATTACACAATTTAAATATCAATTAAGATAATGTACTCTTTATTTGCGTTGTATTTACCTTTTTGAAATTAATTGATAGTATGTCATTTCTGTTTTTTTAATATTGTTTTCTTTATCTACTAGGTATGAATTATTTCATTTCATTGTTTTGTTTTTATTTAGCCGTTTGTTGTGTGAATAAATAAATAACTATTTTTAAGAGTACGATCCTGTCCATCAGACGAGTATATTATTTCGTTAGTTTTTAAGGCATGTTAACAGCGTTGGAAATGATAGAAAAGTTTTTTTAAAGTCTTATTTGATCATCTTTAATGATATCTACAACTGAAATGATTCATTATTAAAATATTTCACTTTTATTGATCATAATTGGTATGTGAATGAATTAATGCTCCGTGGTTGCACAGCTTTTTAAAAATTTAGATGGTGTTTTTAAAATCGAACTTTTTTAAGTTTAGGTAATATTTTTTTTTAGTTAGGTAGCATTTTTAATACCCAAAGGTTTTAAATAATAGTTAATGATCAATCAATTATAACAGTTAATTCAGAATCGCTAAAATCAAATTTTTGACAATAATTTCTTTAAAGTGTTTTTGAAATTTTAAAATAATAACGATAAAATACATTAATGTATAGTTTGAATTAAAAAATAAAGTGAAATAAAAATTGGATGATGACAATAAGAAAAAACTTTAAGTGCGCCGTGGCGGCGGCTTGTATCACAAAACAGCGCTTAATAAATATTGTCTAGTTTACTGTTATTATTTAATTATTAATTATAATCATAGTGATCGATCGCATGGTTCTTCGAGAGTACAATACACGTCGTTTACGCACAAAGACGTAATATTATTCAGATTCAATTTGTTTGTTATGTAGGTACACAGACGTATTACTTACTCCATTACATTTTACTCAATTTGTTATATAGATGCTCAGTAAAAAAGTTTTTCAATTCCATTCGAGTGTTTACATTTGCAATAAAACGCGTCTGTTGTGTGGATTTTTTTTATATCTCCTTTCGTAAAATCGGATTGAAATGTCACTGTAGGTACTTACAATGTGTTTATGTATAGATAGAAAAAGGTACTTATGTACCTATATAATATATTATTGTATTGTTTGGTAGGTAGGTATAGATATAAGTACTTATGCAAACTTTTAAAGCCTAGTTTATATAATATAGCTTATAATAATTTAGTTGCAAGAATTAATAAATAAAACTTTGAAATTAATTTTCACAGTGTAAACAGAAACACCCTTCAACAATTAATAAAACTTACTGATCTCAATATAGAACACAAGTATCAATTATGTCTATGAAAAATAACAAATTGTGGTCTTTTCGCACATGCGATTTCTTTCAGCCAACCCGTAAAATGTCGCATTGCGATATTGCAAACAGGAAGTACATCTCTAATTCTGGATGTCTTATATAGTTTTTTGGTTACTCCAATTGTGGGAATGCTGTGATGGTAGTAGGCCGTAGTAGCTGTAGGCCGCTAAATCTAGAGTGCTCCTTCAGGCCAAATTTCTCGCTTCACTGAGACATTAATGACAGAGACATTTTTCTAGGTTTTTGTTATATACCCAAATACAACATTATACATCTTTCAAAGTGAGCTAAAAGGTCGTGCCGTGAATGGGAAGTTTCCCGGCACCTGGGATCGAACCGCATACCTTTTGTGCATGAGGCCGAGACTCTACCTCCAGACTATCGACGAACTTGAGTTGACCAGAAGGATGAAAGTTTTGAATTCACAACGTAATTACAACAATGAATGACTCTGTTTTACTGTACAACGTTGCTATAACAACGAACCGGATCATCAAGAATGTCGTGAAAAGAAAGTTACGAAGTAATAATTGATTATTCTCTCTGGGATCGCATTGGCCGAAGGCTGTAATGGTCCCAGTAGAATATGGTGTCATTTTAATAATAATAATATTTGATGATGATTTGACAACTTTGACAGTGTTTGCCTTTAGAATACAAAACTGTTTGTGTTTTGTTTTTAAAACAAAACATGTCAAATATGTTTAAATGCTTTTCTCACCATGTCAATGACAGAAGCACAAAACAATTAAAAAATATTTGTTTAGAATCTTACCATTTCGTTTCTCCTCTAGACACTTGCATATGTGCTACTCGACTATTGTGAACTGAGCTTTACCATTTCCCAATGTATATTTGTAAACGTATCAGATTTCCACAATTTACAAGAATTTGTATTGAGGTTGAGTATTTACAAAATATCCCCCTTTGAACCAATTTAAACAGTCATCTACAGTCAAACACCGATCAACGACTCTTTATGTATTTCGTAAATTGAATATCTTTCATAAATTTTGTGCATATGCGGTTGTAGATACATAAATGCATAAGGACATTTCATATTTACAAATTCGAATTTTGTATTTCAAATCTTGTTAATTGTAATAAAAATATAACAACTTTTAACCAATTTTTGGAAACTATAAGTTAATAAATTGGTTAAGTAGTTCAGTGAGAATAAGAACAGTTTTGTGTACTAAAATCTCAGAATAAATTGTTCAAATGATTCATCTACATAGTTAGAGACTTCAATTATTTATATACTTGTTTTGATTGTAATTGTTTGTTGGCACGGAGAAGACAACTTGCATGTTTATTGCAAGCAGCTGATCTGCTGGCTACTCTACTTGTGGGATATGCCATAGTGGGATAGTAGAAGATAATTGTATGATTCTCCTGTCAGCAAAATTATTCAATGAATTGAATGTTCATGTCGATATTTTCAACATCAATTACGATGACTTTTTCGCCAGGATAGAAACTCTCCTTTGATTTTGTTGTTTCTATTTGATGATGTGTTTTTTAAATGCGAGTGTTTTTTGTTTCTCCCTTTTGGTTTTTTACATTATTTTTTGTTGCTGAGATCACCTTGGCTAAAAGCTGTACTGGTTTCAGTGCAGAGTGAAATTTTTTAGACAATAATAATCATAATTTGGTTCATGAAATTTAATATTTTTTTTAAAGTGGAATTAATAGTAAAAAAATAATCAATGTTGTTTTCTATTTATATATCAAAAACAAACAACATCGTGGAATGTGTTCCACATTTAAATAAAGAAAGTCTTCGATAACAGAACAATATTGACAAGCGAATGTAAATAATTTGTATAAATTTTCACGCATCACGGAGTCCTTATAACGAGGGATCATTGTAGTGTAAAATAAACAGACAACAATAATAATAACAACATGTTAAACAATTACTTTCATTTCATCTCATTTCAAAGCGCAAAATTACTTCAAGAAAGAATGAGACAGAATGATTTTGACACTGTAGGTATGTTTAAATAATAAGGATCGAATAAAATGAGTTTATTTTGTCGTCACGGAGATGGCGGTAGTGTGCACATATTTTATGATAATGTATTGAATTGGAAATTTGGTATATAAGAAAGTAACAACTACATATGTAAGCAGTTCCCTGGTACTATGTGTATTTATTATTAGTACTTATATAGGTATATTGTGTATATGTATGTGTTACAGTTTATTGAGATGGTCCTACAGAGCGATACAATACGTCCTTGGGGAGTGATACAAGAAACATTGGTTGATAGAATTCAATCGTAGTTTCTTTTTATATTTTCACAATATGGATGTGCGAAATGTTTTCCAGTGGATGTTCGTGGCGAACCATTTTAAATTCTTTTTTGATGAATAAGTCATCTGGAAATTCTAAAAATCTAAAAAAAGAAAGCACTTTTTGTTCAGTGAAGCACTCGACGAATAATTGGTCTTACCTACATGTTTATTACATGGTCTGCTGGCTACCCCATTTATGGTATTGTACAGTAAAGTAGTAGTGTTTTCAAACTTCTTTGTTAATCAGGTAAAGTTTGTTAAACCTAAAAGAAAATCCTGAGGTGAAAATTTGTTTCAACTATTTGATGTCTGGTAGATTGCTTCATAATAATTTCAATTTGTCAATGCAACAGAAAATAATTAGAAATAATAATTGATAGTTAGTATTCCTACACTGATTTATTGATCGCGAGCCATCTTTCAATAATTTAGCATAAACTTCCACCAAAGTACCGTCAGTTGATAGCATTGAATATAACATATTATAATATTAAAATAATTCATCTTTCAAAGTTTTGTCATAATACCTTCTCTTTATTTGGTAAACATCTAACTTATGGGATTTATGGAGTATTTTAGTTACGAAATCACGAAAAAAAAAAAAAAAATTTGACACCTGAGAAATGACAACAAAAATAATTGAACCTTTATTGAATGTTGCTGTTTTTTTTCAGATCAATGTTCTATGTATAATGAAACGAGTTTCACGCGCCGCCTTTGGTTACCAATTTTATTCAGCACTTATTGTTTTTCGATTTAAGACTCCCACAGCAAGGAGCTCCGCCACTGTGAGCCGCCAGGGGAGTAGTTTGTTTAATAAGATCACAATATGATCATATCTTAAATCAGTGGTGGAAATTTTTCAAAGACCCTAAGGCATTTATTTATTACATAGGAACTTTTACACCATCTACGTACCTATTTCCTCAACACTGAATCAAGTACCTTTATGTTATTACTATATTATTTTTTTTCCACGATTCCATTTACTCGTTTACGAGTGATTTAGCTCAATATTTATTTAATTTATTAATTCACATACCCACGGCGTGAGCCTTTCACATGTTCAAAAATACACAAAAAAATCATACAAATAAAATTTCTCATTCACAGTTGGAGCAAGATAAGAACAAAAAGTGGCGAAGAACAAAACACAAATGGGAATCAATTCAGAATAACAATAATTTTAGTCAAAACATCACAAAATATTGGAGTGTCAGTATAGATTGTCAATGAAATATTTAGTACTTAATATGTCCAGAATTAAAATTGTAATAAAGTTAGGAGATGTCAAGTGGATAGAAGAAAAAAATCTATAAGAAATGGTACAATTAATTTAAATGTTATAAGAATTAATGTAGTACCTAAGTAGTTGAAATGTCAAAAATCTTAGTTTACAATAGATTAAAATCAGAAAAATGTCAATTATAATTTACATTATCAACGATATTGCATCACTAGATGATATGTAATAATTATTTTTATAAAGTAATGTCGCGATAAGATAATTGCTTCTGAGTTTTTTTGTTTTTATTTATTTATTTATTTTATCTCATTTTATCACATTTATCTCATATTTTATCTCAAGGACGGCCGCGTGTTGAGTAAGAGGAACCGACGTGCGTGTATGAGGAACTGTATGAATGTGGAGGAAGCGAAGGAAGTGTGTAAAGATAGATCTGTTTGGCGTTCCGTTCTCTCTGCCTACCCCACTTGGGACACGGCGTGAGGGTATAGTAGTATAGTATTTATTTTATTCTTCACTGTACATTGTTTACAATAATACAAATTTACATAGAAAATATCATTTATACAATTCAATATACAGAGATTCCGAAGACTCTGAAGAACTCTCGGTAAAGTATAGGTCTCTCAACCTTTTCAAAAAGCTGGTGTTCGTAAAACCTCAAGTATAAGACATTTACATAATACCTACAATACAGCGATGAGACATGCTGCCAATCCTGGATGTATTATTATTATTTTTAACACGGTGGCAGAATTGCCATCCACACTTCTCAGCATTATACAACCAGATAAGTCTCCATATGATCAGTCATGGTCAAACAGAAACTTAACAGTCTAATGCCGGGAAAAATTCACCTATCCAGATATACAGGATATCAAAGGATTAGGCTCAAAACGCGAGTTCAAAATACCAGCATTGAGCCTGAAATATCTGTGTTCAAAAACTTTTTTACAATATTACAAGTGTTTATTATAATAGATTTTTGAATTTTAATATACAAATTAACCGGTAAATCTAATTTTTGTAAATTATTTATTAAAGATTTCGGAGTTACCCCTGTAGCTGACATGACTAAAGGTATTATATAAACGGATCTAGAATGCCAAATATTTTTTATTTCTCCTGCTAGTTCTGTATATTTACGTATTTTTTCTGCGACGGTTGTTTGTATATTATGTGTATTCGGGACAGCGATATCTATTAGGTACGTTATTTTATTACGTTTATCATGTAATACTAAATCGGGTCTATTATGATGTATTTGTCTATCTGTTATTATGGTTTTATCATAATAGAGCCTGTAATTTCGATTTTCTAAAACCGGTTCCGGGTTGTATTTATAATAAGGTATTACTATTTGTGAGTTTAAAAGATTATGTTTAGGTAATTGCTAAATTTTGATGTATTATTTTTGCGACATGATTATGTCTATTGGTATACTCAGTTTGAGCGAGAGTGGAACAACCCGAAACTATGTGTTGAATTGTTTCCGGTTTGGCCAGACATTTCCTACACGAATCATCAATTATATTTTGATTTTTTATGATATAAAAAATCAATTGTGTTAGTGCACACTTATTTTTTACAGAAAGGATGATTTGTCTGTTTATTACTTGCGGTTGGTCTGCTGGCTGTCCCATTTGTGGAATGGTTTTGATATGTATATCTTTTTGTAACAAAGGGATTACCCTATTTCTTATTACTTGTATTAATTGATTGTATTTGTTGAATAAATAAATAGGGGCTGAAATGTTGTACAAAAATGCAAAACATAATATATGTATAGTCACATATGATGAGATCTGTAAAACTGTTTATTAGTAGTCTGTACCTACTTAGAACGCCTTTTCAGCGCCTTGATGAAATTCAGATTATAATTTGTATATTTAGTTTTTATTTTCTTGGAGCGATACGTACCTACCTATGATGGTACATTATTATATTGTTATTACAGTTATTTTGTTGAGGGTTGATTTTTGTCATATCTCTCTTCATCCCCCTTTATGTAAATATTCAGGATGTACGGATCATATATATTATATTATTATTATTTTTATAAAAATATTACCATCATATACCTACACAATATTAAAATAATATTATGTACCATGTATAAGAAAAATAGTGTTATTACTTATGTATGAAATGAACCAAAGAAAGAAAATATTTTCTTTGTACGTACATAATAAAAATAATATGATAATATAATATGATACATATCATCATATAGATGAAGATGTGTTCTACAATTCGTGGTACGAGCAAAATTATGTAAATCAAAAAAAGGTTTATATTTTGAAGAGCAGGCGTAGATAATTAGTTAATATCTACACAGAAATTATAATGTAGATAGTCGTTGCATATTCAAAATGTGGAGTGTTTTGACATATCAAGAATAAAATGCTTATAATTACAATTAACTTACAAATATTTTATTAACTAAGTAATTGTTAGTATCAAATATTAAAATTCAATATTTTAAAAATAGTATTACATGCCAATAAAAAGTCCACACAACAATTTAAATGCTCTAATGAACAGTTTTATAAAAGTATGCCTAAATAAAATTGTTCGGACATACCTCATTTCGAATATGCAATGACTAGGTACATGAATTAAAACAATATTTTATTATTTTGAGATCACATATATAATAGTTTTATTTCATTAAGTCCATGTCACATGGACTTAATGAAATAAAACTATTATACTAGTACACTTTACTACTACTAAACCATCATGGCATATCCCACAAGTGGGGTAGCCAGCAGACAAGGTGCATGTTAAAAACATGCAAACTGTCATCACTGTGCCAAAAAAAATAAGAAATTCAGGATGGGTGGCAAACAACATCACTGAATTTGAGATATAAAAATCTTTATTTTTTCGAACACCTGGATTTTATAGAACACTCAAAAACTTGAGCACAAGAGAGAGAGACTAATTCTTTGCCAAATGCTCCACGGCTTAAGACTATTAGGTACCTATACTTTAACGAAAACTGAAATTTTTTGCTTAAACCTTGCAGTATGAAATTTTATGAATAAAATAGCAATAATATGATTTGTAGAGTGGAGGGTGTGAGTGAGGGTAGGTATGGGGAGGGTCACCAATCACCATGAAATATTGCCATCCCTTGTATCTGTCAATGCCTCTGTAATAAAATGGAAATATTTTAGGGAAATAATTTTACAGCAAAACACAAACACTACAAACCAAATTATCTAATATATAAAATTCTCGTGTCACGGTGTTTGTTATCATACTCCTCCGAAACGGCTGGACCAATTCTGATGAAAATTTGTGTGCTTATCAGGTAGGTCTGAGAATCAGCCAATTTATTTTATATACCTCTTAAAGTTAAGGGTGGTCCACTCCGAATCTTTATTTTATTTTTTGGACAATTTTTTTATTTTAAAAAATACATGCAGCCCTAAATTTTCACCCTTCTACCATCAACCCCTATTTTTTAATAGCGATATTAGTAATCAAAGTTTGCCTGGTCAGCTAGTATACAATATAACTCTTTTGTTATACAAATTTAACTAAATAATTTACACAAGGTACATAGTGAGCTGGTAACTCAAGTTTTGAGTGAAAGATTCGTGGTTTAAATTTTGTTGTCGATCTCCTAAATTTTTTCGAAAAACGTTAAATTTGTACATATTCTTCTTCTTCTTCTCATGCCGCTCCTAACGGAGCTTGGCAACCATTTCTTGAAACTCCTCACGGTCCTGGGGCAGTCTGATGAGGGTTGCTGCATCCGGTATTCAAAACCACTGCCGCAGATTCTTAAGCCGTGATGCTCTTTTACGCCGCAAACTCCGTCTGCCCTCTATCTTAAATTGTGTATATTAAAAACTTAAAAATATAAGTAAAATAGAATCATGTATGTAGGTACTTTTCCTCATTTCTAATCTCAAATCTGATCTCAATGGTTCTACACTATGTATAGGTACCTACTTGACGTATCAATAAGATAATGTGAGGGAGGCTGCAAGAAGCATAATGTGGTGGTCTCTCAGGAAGAGACTTGGAAGAAAAATGCTTGACATATTATCTTAGCAGACAGTATACCTTATTATGTTTATTACTTTTTTGATATATGACCCTATTTGGGCACAAAATAAAATCATGTAGGGTTACTTGGAAATATGTGAGTACTTTTTATGAATAGGAATCAGCTATGCACTGTTTTACCCTTTCTTTAGAGGGATGGACTCATGTTAGGGGGAAGGAAATGGCTATGACATTAATCATATATGAAAATTCTACACGAAGTTTTTTATTCTTTTCTACTGTTTACCTTACAAAATATGATTCTATGGAGATGTCTATGAATCAGCATCTTTTCTCTTAATATTAAGTTTGATCCTATATATATACATAGAACTAGCCAATAAGTACATTAAAGAGATAGTCATTGGATTAATAATTTGCGGTTAGTTGGAAGATATTGCAAAATTATGAATTACCTATGTGGAATGAAAATGTCTTCATTGTACATTTCATGTTTATTTTAAATTTTATTTCGATTCTGGTAATTAAAAACACATATAAGATCTTTGTTCATTGATGGCCCTGTGTTAAGTTAGAGAAATCGACGTGTGTGTATGAGAAATAGGAGAGCATTGAATAGGAGAGCTTGCGTGAGCAATTGTATGACATTGACGGAAGCTAAAGTGTATGTAAGGATAGGAGTAAGTGGTGCTCTATCCTTTCTTCCTACCCCGGAAAGGAAGCGGTGTGACGGTGATGATTATGATGACACAATAGTATATTATTAACACACTATGTTTCTGAGAGGAACTGAGTGGGCATAAATGAATAAAGTAGGTACCTACTTGTTTGTTTACGGATAATATTTACTTAACAAATAGGGAGATAAGCGTTTGAGCATTTTATTGATTAAGGTAAGTATGTAGGTATGTATATCCACCAATAGCACTTATGCTCCAATTTTAAAAGCATCGCTTACTTTTGTTTGTTTTTCATATCGTTTGTATTTTTTGTTAAGAGTGTTATAACATTAAGCATCATCCCTCTGTTTGTATAACCCCCACCCCCTGGCTCTCCTCCCCCTACTACATTTCGCAACTCCCTCTTTCCCTCCCTCTTTACCCTAACCTACCTCTCCTCTCTCCCCGCCAGGCCTCACTATGGGAGGAGAGAGTCGCCCACTGGAAAGTAAACACTTTATACGTACTTTATAAAATATAGACAGACTGAACAATAAAGGATCTTTTATTATCGAATTTTATCGTCCAAAAACGATTCATAGTGCCTATAGGGTATAATATTTATGAAAATAGTACATTAATACAAGATTGAATTTTTAAAATTTTATTACTGAGTAAAAATGTTGATGATTTAGACTAGAAGATGAATAAAGATAGTTTGTGAAAAAAACATTAATATAACAAAAAATATTAAATTTAATTCAGTGGAGCATTCGGTTAAGAACTGGTCTCTCCACTTTTGAGATATACTGTGATGGAATAGTAGTAGTAATTACTGTTATTCTATGGAAATAAACTAACTAACTCTACCACAGTACAGGCTAGGCCTAGTGAGGTAGCTTGTTGTGTATTTTTTTTCATTGAATAAACAAAAAAAAATATATTGAAAGGTTTCGACTTCTAAAGTCATTGTCAAACTTTGTAAGTCGAAACCAGGTTACTGTACCGAGTTTTACATAATAATAATAATAATGTTCTACATAATAAAAGTTATTTCAATCAATAAATTACTTATTCTAGAAAAATGGGTATACTTCCTTAAAAAATGTTCTTAACTTAGTGTCTTCATAGAGAATTAATTGCCATAAAATGTGAATATTTTAGACTAATGCATTAGCAAAATTATCACTAAACTTCTAATAATCTCAATGTTTCAATCTTAAATATATATTTTTTAAAGATATATCTGGGTTTGTTATAAACCCAAATACAACCTTATACACCTTTCACACTAAGCTAAAAGCTTGTGCCGTGAAAGGGGAGTTTGCCGGCACCTGGGATCGAACCATGGATCCCTTGTTCTGAAGGCCGAGACTCTACCTCCAGGCTACCGACGAACTCATTTAGTCCAAGACTGTTGAAATGCTCAATGTATTGTATCAATCGGTCCCATCTATAATAACATTGTCATGGATAATTTACATCATCTTTGCTATTTTTATAGCAATAGATGTAAAATATGAATGGCGAAATAATGTAAGATTATGCAATAAACACAGTTTATAATCAATTCTAAACTCATATTAAAACTAGAAAATATTCATTGATTGTATCGGTATTAGCTTTGTAATACTTCATTTTAAATTATCAAATAAAATGAATATCAGCACCTGATGATACGAACTGGAAGTCCGCGAAACCGGTCTGCGTTAGTCACACTCAATAGTAACATTAAAAAATAATAATAAATATTCATTTTATTTTTGATAATTTTACTAGAAAATATTATTCATAAAAAGAGTATCATTTCAATGGGCATTGACTGTATAACAAAGAGAGGGTTTTATTGAGCTGTAGTGTGAAGGTGGGTGTCTGAATGGGAGGGAGGGAGAGGGATAGAGATGGGGGAGTGAGATGATTACATAGAGCCGACCAATCAGAACACGGCGTTTAACACAGAAATGGCTGATAACATTGCTCTAGACAGGCGGACGTATTATTACGGTTGTATGAGAGGAATAATAATATTAATACCTATAATACATTACGTTACATACATTGTACCTACACTGCACTGTTCATACTATTGTAATAATATTATTAGTTGATACCAGTACAATTATTACTTAGTATTATTCTGCGCTCCTAATAGCCTGATTATATTATATCCATTTATTTGTGCGTCTAGTACCCGGAATAGATATGAATCTCAGTAAAATACCGAGTGTCACGTAAAAGGCAGGTGTCCGAAAAAATACATCTTAAATTCAGCGATGAGGAATCCCACCCATACTATTTGGCGAATATGAGATGTAGCATCTTCATTTTATTCTACGATGTCATATTATTATGTCACCACTCCTTAACGTATTATTTTTATGGTATAGAAAGAATAGCCTGTATGTTGATTGCTTATAAAGGTACACTGCCTATTCCAATTGTGCAAAAAGTCGTGTTGGTAAATACTTAAATTTTCTTAAGAACACAGGGTGATTTTGGACTTTTTTTTGAGTCATTTGAGTGACCTTTTTTATGATATCTAATGCTTCATAATACTTGATACAACATATTCAACTGCTTGTTAAAGCAATATAAAATACCTATAGGTAACAATTAAACAGTCGTGAAATTAAAATCCAAATGTCTTATAACATATGTTTTCTATTTAGAGAGACGTCTTTCATCTTATAAAGACATTGTCAATCACTTTGTGTTTTAACTTCATTATGAAATTCTATTAGTTAAACACCGACATAGTGAACAAATTAAAATGTCAATAGAAAATTAATAAAATATATTTAAAAATCATGACTTTATCAACAAATTTATTTAGCATAATTTATCTACGTTGCGCGCCGTTTATTTGAGTATTTTACGCGTTTGGGATAGCGATATCGATTAGATTAGTTCATACTTACATGGCTACCTTTAAACGTATTGTAGTAACAACTAACAACGATTATGTTGTGTAGAGTGAATGCGTTGTAATTGATTCAAGCGTAATGCTATAACTTATTATTTGCATTGATTTATTACCGTGATTACATATCATGAGCCAGTGGCGTGTCCATTGTATTTCTGCAACGAACTTAATATTGGATAGAACTTCAACTAGTGACAGAAAATGGAAATAAAAATGGTTTAAAAATACTTTTAGTCAGTAAATTAGATAGCTAAACTCTTTAAGATTTTAAAAATCCTCAAACTATTTTTTTATTTTTTCTATAAATTTACTACTGTAATTTTTACATACCTACATCATAATTTCAATGATGATTTATTTGTTGGTTTATTTGTTAAATCTTCAAATAATTCGACAGGTTCCTCATCATAGGACATTTATCGTTATGTAAGTATAAATAATAGTTATTATTTCTCCAATCCGTTTAAAAATATTCGTTTTTCTCTGGCAACTGTCCATCGAATGATGGACTGAGGTCATTTTATTTCAATTATCAGTCAACGTCTCTATCTAGTCTCCATTTTCTTAGATATATTTACAATAACTTTTATAAGTTTATAATTATTTTTTTCCGAGAGTAGGTACTCGCTGTATTTGGGCATATGTGGAAGATACGTCACTGCTATATATTTACATATTATTCGATAAATAAGTGTAGATAATTTGAATATAGGAAGCAAAGTGACCTTGTTTCATTGTTTTCAAAAACATTACATTTTGGTACAAGCGTACAAGCACTTCATTTTACCAACATGTTATAGATAGATAAGAACTTTTATGTAAGAAACTGTAATTACTCTGCAAAATTCAAACCATGAATCCTCAGATGGGATATTTTGATTGTTGTAACATATCTGCTCTCGGAATGGCGACAATACAAGAAAGGAAAAAATATTTATCTATGAGTTTTTAAGGATGAATCCAGGTTTGAAACAAACCTACATAAATAAAAATATGTTTGTAGGTAAATGTAATAAGATGGCTGTGAGAAAATTTGAACTCGGGACACCTTGAGTGAAAGTCTGAAACGAAACGAACCATCATCATATTGTAAGTTATAATCCATTGGAATGATCAGCAACGAGTTTGTATTTTCTTCTTCATTCCTCCATATTTTCTGCTAGTCTCTATAATTCTACGTATGTGCCACAACTAAACATCACCCTTATTAGACTCTTACATAAATGACGACAAAAATGATAAAAAAGCACAAAGAAAATAGGCAGCGGGAAGAATTTTGAAAAAAAAAGTTTTTTTGGAACTGTGCACATTATTGAAATAGGTAAAACATAAGTAATTTCACGAAATGTTTGTATGTAAATACATTTGGGATTATTTTATATACTTAAGTATTAAATAGCTTTGTGTTCAAAAGTACGTACTAGGTAACTATATAAAGGACATATAATAATACAAAGTACTTATATTATAATACATAATCTCTCAGTTTGTATATAGGTAGATAGTTAATGCAGCAATGTTTTTATAGCGCAGGCTTTGCCCAATTCACAGAGCAATAAAGTGCTTCTGCTATTATTACAGGCAAACTTATTCATAAGTCATACGTTATTTGTTCATAATACGAGTAATGTAAACGAATAGTCAAAGGCATAATTTAAAAATTTGCTGGTTTATGTGCCGATTTTTTTTATCTATTTGTATTACCTATGTATTGTAATAACTGTATGTTTGCGTAAACTATAAAAAAAAAAAAAAAAAAAAAAAAGTTAAGTATTTTAAACAAATTCCAAATTTTAATTTTATTTTACTAATTGCTGGTTTCAGTCACTTTAATTTTAAAAGTTCCTTTAATTTCCGTGGATTTCATAAAAAAGGGATTTAAGTCCGAATTGTCAAAATTAAATTCTTATTTAACCTCATGAAATTTGACAAAACCAATCCGGCATTTCGATGATTTACAGAATATAACATTGTGAAATTCTAAAATCGGAAGAAGTGAGAAAGGTATTACATTATAATTATCATTCCACAACTCAACAAGTCGAAACGTCTTATATTCAAGAAATTGCCATTTTTTGTAATTTTGGTATATTTATATTGCTTTAATAACACAACAAAAAGTGAGATATACCATATCGACGACCGGTGTGGCGCGGAGGCTAACGCACTTGCCTTTGAGTCACGAGGTCCCGGGTTCGATTCCCGGCCAGGGCAGAATGAAGAATGACCTTTTTCAGATTGTCCTGGGTCTGGGTGTTACATGTATATGTATTTAGTGCATTGTATATGTGTATCGCCGTGTTAGTACCCATAATACAAGATTCATATCTTAGTTTGGGACTAGCTCGGTCTGTGTGAATTGTCTATACGTGTTATGTTATGTTATGTTATATAATAATCACACTGATAGTGGCATTATGTTGTCTTTGAATTCAATAGTAAAACAATTCTAAATATTTATTTGTGGAATTGAAAATTGGTACATTATAAAGGAAACAGTGTATTTTTCAAAGTTATTTGTTTGTGGAATTGATAGAGTGGAGTTGATTTTATGAATTACCAATCATAATTTTCGGAAATTTCGACTAGTTAATGTATGGAACTGGACCGTCGAATTATGCTTGTGTAAATTGCCATATTTTTGTAAAGAAGTTTAAATTTATTATATGTTTCAGATAATTTCCCAGAGTTAGACTGTAGTTCATCTATTATATAAGCCTTTTCTCTTCTCATATCTACCTACAAATCGTTTTAGTCTCTTAATCGTCTTCTCATTCTCTGGATCCTCTCCGCCTACCCTCCTAGTGATAAAGAGTATCTTCTCCTGTACCAGATTATCTTCTCTCCTCTCAGGCTAGGCTGTGGGAGTGAGGTGGCCCAGTGGGTATAATTTCACGAGAGATATATTGTGAGAGAAAAGTTTCTAAGTGGAGGGTTTAGCTAACTAATTCCCGGGAAATTTCTTAATATTTTTCTTTCATAGCATCTCCCGTCAGAGAGAACATAGTTGCACTCAAAATATTTATTATTCTTTTTCAAAAGTGTTCCATATTCAAAATCTATTCTTATTTTTAAATTACATGTAAACGAATCATCACATATTTATATATTATCATCTTCATCAAATGAAGTTTCGTTACATATAACTTGTTAATTCATTTATAATATTTACTCAATTAACGTTCCATATTTTTAGAATCAAGATAAAAAGTTAAATTTTAGTTTTAGTTTATTTAATTAATTAATTCATTCCGTACTATGAATTGATTACAAAGAAATTTATACAAAAATACATTTAAATCAAACAGAATCATACAAACGATATACAGAGGGCAAGTTTATCGTATTGGCGCGATTTCTTCCAACTAACTCAAAATACAGTAATGAATATCATTATTTATTGATGAGACCTTAAGGTTTTCAATAAACGACAACATTAAAAATATTTTGATTATAACTTTTTATCACATTTAATTGAAAGTTATGGTGCAAATGAAGAAAACAATTTCGACTTTAATATTTAGATTAATTCAGCTTTGAGATGTGTCACACACTTAGCAATTTCGACTTTAATATTTAATATTTTTCGACTTTAATATTTCGACTTTAACCCAGATAAGCCGGCTGTACGTTTTATCGAACACTTGTCGATCACTTATTCAGGTGATGTTTCTGCTTTAGTGCAAAATAATAGGGATGATTTTGCTAGTTTAGCTGCATAAGAGAGACATATTTTATAACATAAATAAGTTTATAACTGTCAGTTGGAATAAGTGGGCGTGTTTTAGAGATTTGCACTCAGCAATTAATTTTATAACAATGTCGCTGCCATCTTCAGGTCAAGAAAGCTTATTTATTTTTAAATATTTCAATTATTTTTATGATTTCCTTATATTAAAATATGCAATTATTGATAGTGTGAATTTAAATATCAAATTACTTTTAATTTGCAATACTTATCACCATCCAAAAGTTGGTGTACGTTTAATCGTACAACAGGAACATACCCGTGCCGTGTGTAGTACTAATTGTCATAATATTATTATATGGATATATCGTAGTCTATTTTGTCAATACTAATTTCCAAGTATATGTGTACAGTCGCAATCATATTTCATTTACATTTTTGATTCTCAATTTAATATTTTTTTACCTAGATCACGGTTAAGAGCTCCAGCAGTAGTCGTATTCTACGGAGTACCCTTTAATGAAGGATATGTTTCGGTCCAACTGGAACAAATCTCAACATTAAAATACCTGGGAGAAGAAATCTCAGCAGATGGTCGACAAAGAACATGCATAGACAAGAGGATTGTGTCGGCAGGAAATGTGCTGAAAGCCTTTAGAAACCCAATAATACATAAATCTGAGCTGACCCAACGGACGAAAATGACCATTTTTAAGAAAATATACCGGCCAATCCTCATATATGGACACCAAATTTGGATGCTCATGGAGAGCGTGAGATCAAGGTTACAGGCAGCGGAAATGCGGTTCCTCAGGGGAGTGGCTGAGGTGTCATTGAGAGACCGCATAAGGTATACGTATGTTCGTGAGGCTCTCAAGGTGGAACCAGTATTCCTGCATATAGAGAGGTCGCAGTTGCGATGGCTGGGTCACGTGCTCCGCATGCCAGAAGACATATTGCCACTTAGATCTTTAGAGGCTGTAGGAGAGGGCAGAAGACCAGCGGGCCGCTCTAGAAGAAGTTGGCAAAGGCAGGTGTCGAACACGTGTGACTTGGTTTGGAGTGGCCAGATGTCCTGGAAACAGCGGTGGACAGGGATCTCTCGAGGAGGAACCTTGGCGCAATGGGCCCCCGACCCAACTAGGACAAGGGGAAGAAGATGTGATGTGATGTGTGATGACCACTTGTAAGTTTTACAAAAACTACGAAAAAAAATTTGCTCGAAAACTCAAAAACATCGCGGTAGGTACACATATTGGAGTATTCTGATAGCCGCAAGGGTGCTCTATCTCAAGACTTCCGCCTGACCTTTCTTCTTGGGACACTCTCTATGTACACTTTGCCTGTTGGAGAATCATTGGAAATATAATAATACAAATTAATCAACATTTTCAAAGATTTTGTCATTTTTTCATATACTCGTATTTAGGTGGTGTATGTTCCTACAGTGTAGGCGAAAAAAGGCAACTCCTTAAGAGAATCAGCCAACAACGAGCTAACTGGATTGGCCACAACATCAGGCATCCAGGACTACTCATCGCCATCGCAGAGGGTAAGACCGAGGGGACAAATGGCAGAGGCCGACCAAGAGACGCATATATGGACCAACTGAAGAGAGACATGAACTGTGGCTCATACGTAGGGCTAAAAAGACTGGCTGAGAATAGAGACGAATGGAGAAGAAAAACCAAACTCGTTGCAGACCAATCCAGTGGATTGTAACTCATTATATTATATGTTCCTATTGTACGTTTAAACGAACACTAAATATTTTTCAATAAAACTTTAAAAATTGAAGATATTTTTTTTAAATTATTTTTTACAACATTTTTACATATAGAACTACCACGTATTAAAAAATCACGACCATCCGAAAAAAAATTTTTTTTCAGGACTGTCTGGGTTAATATTTAGATTAATTCAGCTTTGAGATGTGTCACACACTTAGCAATTTCGACTTTAATATTTAATATTTTTCGACTTTAATATTTCGACTTTAATATTTAGATTAATTCAGCTTTGAGATGTGTCACACACTTAGCAATTTCGACTTTAATATTTAACAATTTCGACTTTAATATTCAGATTAATTCAGCTTTGAGATGTGTCACACACTTTATCGCACGGAAAAGACATAAGATTCAAGCGGTGATTAAGTTTCGATTTAATTTTTGGTACCACTATGATTTTTTTTTCTTTTTTTCCCCTTTTCCTTTTTTTTTCCTGAAAAAAATCCCCTTTCACGACACAAGCTTTTAGTAGCTTACTGTGAAAGGTGTATAAGGTTGTATTTGGGTTTATAACAAACAAAACCCAGATATATTTTTTTTTTTAAAAAAGATTAATTTTCATAAATTTATAAAAAATGAAATGTGGAAAAATACCAGTATAAACTGATTGCTCAAAGTTGTTTAAATATTTCAAAGAATTTTCAATCACCCTATAATAATATTCTCTCAAAAACAGCTAAGTTATAATATTACTTGCTAATTAAAACTTTCTGTTTGTCTTTTCAAGCAGAATCTCTATATAATATACAGAATATACATAAATAAACGAATGAATAGAGGTAGTAGTAGAAGTAGTGAGCACGCTCAAGAACAATATTCCCGATGTTTCATTAAAACGGGCCAATTTACATTTAATAATAATATAATCATACTCATTTCCATTACAAATTGTTTTATTAGTTTATTACACTTTCAACAAAATCACGTAAATGGAGGCTGCTTCCAAAATGGCGGTGTTTCCCTCCCGTAACACCCCGAGTGTAGACAATTCCACCACACTCCCCCCTCCCCGCAGAAGAAAACCACCCAATTACGGGGTACCATGGAATGAGTATGGAAGGAGGTAATATAAAGTAATATATTGCTTGTAGGGTAGGCATCTAGGCAATATAAACATCACAGTTTCCGCTTTTACGAGAACAATTTTCGTGTTTAGAGTGTTAACAAGATTGTATATATTGATAAAAAAATGAAATAATAAAAGTTTTTTCTTGCATTTACTATAAAATATGTGAACAATGAACATACATAAAACCTATATTATATATTATTTTTTAGATATATTTTTTCAATACAATTTCTGGTAGACAAATACAAAATAACGTACAGTGTTCTAGTACCTTCAAACTCATACTAAAAAAGCTTTGACTTTAGAAGAATATGAGCGAACGAAAGATGAGAAATCTGAGTAGCACGTGTGTAAATAAGTTGAGATGATTTGGCCACGTGAAATGAGTGAATTACGAATGAATAATAAAGAAAGTGAAAATAGATGCTTCTTGGAATCCATATGG
Source organism: Athripsodes cinereus (assembly GCA_947579605.1). Classification (NCBI taxonomy): domain Eukaryota; kingdom Metazoa; phylum Arthropoda; class Insecta; order Trichoptera; family Leptoceridae; genus Athripsodes; species Athripsodes cinereus. The sequence continues at coordinate 4,618,224 of OX388309.1, forward strand.
GTGTTTTATTGTCTCAGAACTCTATATAATAATAAATACATTCTAAATTAAGTTTTAGCTTACTGATGGATCTTCTGCCGTGGATAAAATGTTTGCTAACTACAAAGATATATACTAGATCGGTAATTCAAAGTAAAAATCGGTCATGCAGCCAGTCAAATTTTGCTTCCAGTTTTGTACTGACGTTAGTTGTAAGACAATACATAGCTAATCCTTGAAGGCCATCGATGTTGGAATACAAAAATCCGAAAAAAATGTACCGCGCTGCAAGTCTAGTATGTCTATGGCTAACTGAATGCAGATTGTATATGAAAAGTGATAAAGTGCCTGGTGAAAAGTGTCAAAATGCCTGGTGAAATGGTCAATATCTCAAGATACTTTACAATAGAGCAAATTTAATTGTACCTACATATGATTAGGTTTACACACTACATAAGATTATATATAATATGAATGAAGATATAGAATAGAATATGCACTGAATGCAAAAGTTAAGACTGACGAGAGTACAGGAGAGTAGACCTTATTTGAGACCAATCCAGTGGTTAATGATTCAAAATAAGATATTTCCTAGATATAACAAAATTTATTGACTTAGTCCATTCAGATATAATCTTCTGATATAAATGACCAAATTAGCGTTTAATAAATTTGTTTCTAAGTAGTGAAGTAGTATTGTGTGTGTACTGTGAAGGGATGTATAATATAATTATAATAGAAGTTGGTTGTGCTGCGTTGTGGTACCGGACATGGCGATAAAGGAAATTCCGTTTCCATTAGTCGGATCGTTAGCAAATTGCTTCACCAACCCATCGTATCATAGTCATGTCTCCACAACCCACAGTAAAGGGGATGAGAGACTGTTATTTTTATTATTATTATTATCATCTACTCTTCTTCTGAGGGTGGTACTAGAAACAATAGGGGTGGGCTAACTACCTACTGTGTATTATTAAAACATGAGGAGTTTGGACGGTTTAATTTGAACAGAAAACTAGACAAAATCTCATTTAAAAGATTGTCTTTACTTAATTCGTTATCTCACACCCCAAACCTCTTCTTTCACGATCGTTTTAAATGAGACGAACTTTTTTGTTCGTTTTGAGATTTTTCTTCTTCGAGGCAATATACTCATAAATCAATCAATGTTTGTAATTCTGAATCGTCTTTCCATCTGTCGAGTAAATTTATTTAGAGTGAAACTTTCAAAAATATAATATTGTATTATATGTCTTTGAGCATAATATGAAAATTGAAGGATATGTAATTCAAGTGCATTTTTATTATTATAGGTATATTAAATTATAAAATTATGAAAATAATTTCAACACAAACACTGTTTACTTTCACTGCATTGTTATCACGTAACAGCAAATATGGCAAAAATTATAAGATTTTTGATTTTGAACATCGTGGAAAAAAAAGTCAATTTACATAAAATCTATCTGAGTGTTAGAAGTTATTTCTCACTCATGTTCTCAAGAGGAACTTGAAGGGTGAATGTACTCTAAATCCGAAAGGTTTGATATTGATAAAGATGTAAATATCTTTATTTTCAAATATCATTACAATTTTTGTGTTATTAATGGAAAATACTACTATACCATCACTACATAATTCGTCCCTCTTCTGACTAACTGTCGTATCTGACATTTTTGGCGAAATCAAGTTATGATCACCAATGTGTATTCATATGTGCCCTGCATGTTCTCACTGAAGATCACTCCTGTAACTGTTACCGTTATCCTGGAATAGCTTTCTGATTTTTTGTCGTATTTACGAATTACTCTAAAAAAAATGTGTAATATATACTAGTTCCACAAAATTTCATCACTAAAATGATTCTGAGATATATAAGAATAGGTACAAATAAAATAATATTATATATTTACACTGTATCATAATTATAACTAGGAGAGACGAAAATATGCACGGCAAAACACAAAAAACGCTCTCCTGAACAATTTACATTTAGGCAGATACGACTGTTAGTCAGAAGAGGGACGAATTATCTCATAAGTAGGGTAGCCAGCAGACTAACTGCATGTAATAAACATGCGGGTTATCATCTTCGCGCCAACAGAAAATAATTCTGGACGGGTGGCATACTTCATAGAAGATTTTAAATATTCCAACTAACCACGTCATATTTTTTTTTTTTTTTTTTTTTACATAGACAATTCACACAGATCGAGCTAGTCCCAAACTAAGATGAATCTTGTATTATGGGTACTAACTAATATCAAAACAGAATATACACAACAACAAAATCTCAAAGAATAAGAAAAAATCGGTGTATTTTACGGACATCTGCCTTCTGTAGAGCGCTTATAAACTTAGGGAAAATAGTGGGATATCTATTCTTTGCCTAGGACTCCACGGAACGTTTACTTAAATCAAACCGTCAAAATTATCAGATTTGGTAGCAAGAATCATCGCTGAATATTCGTATTGTAATAAAGAATGTCAATAAAAGTGAGTTTTTGTAAAAAATAATAGGTAGGTACTAAGAGATATGAATATTTTTATCGCTTTTGCCAATATTCACCTTTGTGACAATATACATAATTCTTCTCAATTTTTCCCATATTTACGCAAATACCTCAATCTTCACACCGCCCTCCTTTATCGATCTGGTCTGATGCCTTCACGCTGGAGACAGAAAGAGATAGTTGAACTGATATCATTCTTGTGGAAGGGAGAAAAGCATGTTTTTGTAGGGAGATTGAAAGATACGGCGCTAAGCTGAACAGCGGGGAAACTTGCTCTGAAACATATGAAGTTAATGAACTATTAAAACATCTTGTGATGATAGAAGATGACATTTTTTTCGTAAATATGTATTATTAGGAAGCTTGTATCTAATATAATAATTACTGATATAATTCTAGACAATAGAACACATTTCAGATACAGTTTATGAATTTTGGAATTATCATTTATACAGATAGGTACATATTTTTTTTTTTTTTTTTTTTTTTTTTTTTTTTTTTTTTTTTTTTTTTTTTTTTTTTTTTTTTTTTTTTTTTTTTTTAAAAAAAAGAAGATATATCTGGGTTTTGTTATAAACCCAAATACAACCTTATACACCTTCCACAGTAAGCTAAAAGCTTGTGTCGTGAAAGGGGAGTTTGCCGGCACCTGGGATCGAACCGCGGACCCCTTGTTCAAGAGGCCGAGACTCTACCTCCAGGCTACCGACGAACTCGAAATATATAATAATAATAATAAACTTTATTGCACAATACATAATTACAAAGTTATAAAATAATGTGCTGCAAAGACATGATATTGTGCAATGGGCGAGTTTATCGCAGAAGGGATATCTTCCAACTAACCCATCAATACCTATAATAAATAAAATAAAATAAAATAAATTATACACATACATAGATATGAATACAATACAATATATAGTATACATATCACATGGAAAATAAAAATAGTTGCCAATAAATGTGCTGTAACATAAAATGGCACCAAACCAAATCTAACCCAACCTACAAATCAAAATATAATTATAACAAAAAAAATATGTATATATGGAGCCTTCGGAGTATGGCCTGGTAACTTAATTGGACAAAGCACACCTCGCGAAAAGGATGGGTTGCGGTTTCAAGTCCCGTCCGGGGCACTACTGAATAAAGTGACATTGTCTTTTCTAAGCCTTATTTGGCAGTTTCTCATGCTCACTTTACATATACTGCGTATATAGTTTGGTAAGCAACTACTCAATTGAGTCATAATTATAAGTGTGTCTATAGAGGGGGCATTTAGTTGATTATATTTTTATCTGTGTATATAATGTATTGCTGTAATTTACATTACATGCCTGTTCGTACTCTTCAATTTGAATAAAAAATATTCTTCTATTTACAATGACAATTAGCAAATTATAGAAAGCAACAAAGTAATGACATAATGTATTATGAAGTATATATGTAATATTAAACTTGGGAGTATACTGTAATAGTCTTCCAAGTATAGTAAATATGATATTTTACCATCTTATGTCTGTGTGAGACGCAGTATACAGAGGGTGATCAAATTGATGTACTCACTCATAAAAATATAGTTAACATATTTCTTGCAGCAGTTCTGATATTTTAAGTCACATTGACCTGTAGCCTTAGTCAAAACACATTGTAGCGTTATGCAGTCGTTCGACTATAGACGACTTTGCGAGAAAGTTTAGCTACGAAATTGATACATTCTCGCAAAGTCGTCTGTAGTCGAACGACTACATAAAGCTAAAATGTGTTTTGACTAAGGCTGCTGTTCCTTTCTGTAACTGATTACTGGTAATATCGTTCATATTTTTATTAGTAGAAACACCATAATTCATAAGTGTTGATAGGTTTGACATACTTGCAACACTGGATATGAGTATTGTCATCAGTTGCCTATGGGATATTCATAAAAACACTTGCTTGCAATATGTCGCATAGGTAGTATGGTGTATAAAAGTAATCTTTATAATAAAAGTGAATCATAATCAAAATCTTTTATTTAAACAAACTGACCCAATCAACAATAAGTAATGAAATTTGCTACAGACGGAAGTATGGTTCTTATTGTCTTTGGGTATGCATGCGCTATTCGAGCATATTTTATCTGTTTGAGCTCGGTCCATAAAAGAAATTTAAATACTTACACAATTTAAATGAAGAATGACACTAAAATAGAATCTAACTTTTATGGACCGAAAACAGATAAAATATATTAAAAACGCGTGCATACCCGAAGACAAGAGGAGTTGAACTTTGCAAATATACCCTAATTAAAGGGGCTGCCACTAGCGAAAAATACAAATAATATTGTCAGTTTCAGAAAGAAACAGGTCGATATTACTTAAAATAACAAAACTATTGCAAAAAAGGTAAATAAAGAAATTAGATTTTTGTGTGTAGAGTGCAGAGTAGAGCGTGTAGAGTGAGTACATTAATTTGGCCTCCCTCTGTAATTATGCAGACTTTAAAAATGCAGCGAAGTCTGATAAAAACCTGCTAAAAATTCCATGTCACTCCTTTAGAGGATGACAGATGTAGTAAAGGAATGCTTTATTAGGAACAGGCCGTGGAATGCGAGGATTAAACCCCATATATTATTTATTATATTATGTTATTATTATAGAATTATTGTCTTCACGAGTTTTTATCGTTAAATTATATCACCATTATTTATGTATTATTTAGTATATTAATCATAATAACACCATGTTAATTTGGTGATGTTGTCACTGTATACCTAAGTACTCAAGTTTGGAAAGAACAATTAACGTCAGATAGATATATTATAGAATTTTAGCGATAAGGTTTATCACCCATCTTGAATGTCATATTTTTACGACATGGTGAGGATTATTGTCTAATTATGAATCTGGTTAATCTACTGATTAGCCATTTTCTTGCAGATGCTGTCAATGGTAGTATGATATTGAAAAAAAATACATAATAATTTAAATAGATTTAGTCGCAAGTATGTCATTTTCACATCCTTAAGATTTTTTCTAGGGAACTGGGGAAACAAAGTCGGTAGTTTTTCAGATCTCCTGAACTTTTCTAAGCATTTATTACTTTCGATTAGTAGATAATATGTTTTGTAATAATAATAATAAACTTTATTGTACAAAATATATGGATACAAATAATAAGGTTACATGGTATAAACGAATAATTTTGCACAATGGGCGAGTTTATCTCAGGGACGCGATATCTTCCAGCTAACCCATGTTGTAGTATTTCTATATGATTATTATTTGAGGCATTTACAATTAATGTATAGCAATTAACGTAATTATCTCACACAGTAAAATATGTAGTAATTCACATAGAGGATAAGAATCCAGCGGAGTTTTAAGATTTTTTAGGAATAAAATTAACACAATACATTTTCCCATGTGATCGACAAATTACAAGTATACTACACTTTTTTACGTTTGACTGATTGTTGGTTAGGTTAGATTAGGTCTGGTGTTGTTTTACATATACTACATCACATTTATTAACAATTTATTATTTTTAGGTTCGAGTGATTTTAGGTTTAGGTTATCTAAAAAACTTACTATTTAGAACCTATCGAGTTAATTCTTTTTATTTTCAGTTAATTTAATTTCATAATCTATTTCACATGACATTCCTATAGCTGTAATGTTGCTGTCAGTAGAAAGAGTGTAATCTGAAAGAAGGTAGTCCAGGTTCTTGAATATTTTGGGGATGGAAAAAAGTGCCATTTTTGCTCAACTGTCATTGGACTTCTTCAAGACTTGACCCAGTCAGGACTTTTGTCTCTCCTTTATTACAAATACCGCATATGTGTTTGTTGACAAAGTACTAATGAACCTAATTATCTTTGCTTATTTTTTGTTTTTATTGATTGTTTTTATTTTTGTTATTGAAGATTTTTTTTAATAAAAGTAGAATTTTCTTATTCATATTGACTGAAAAAAAGACGTAGATAATATATTTTATGAATAAATTAATATGTGCCATTTTAAATAATGTTTCTAGATTAAATATTCTGTTTTTTTAACGTGTTGAGAATATTGCAACAACGTTCTGAAAAAAGTACAACTTAATTCAAATTTAAAGGGCAAAATAAAAAGAATCGGAACTCAGTGTGCCCATTGCAACATATTTTTTCGCATTCGCCAAATTTTTCGCTAAAATATTTCTCCGTTGTAATGATTGTATAATTCGGTGTGAGCATCGCTGCGGCATTCGTGTGTGGAATATCTTACGATGAAACGCGTAAATAATATCGCAAAAAATATACATAATACCTATAAAAATAAAACTTTTAAGACAGGGTGCTCAAATAGAAATATTGTGTTCTTTTGAAGAGAAGCAAATGGGGTAGTCAGCAGATCAACTAAATGTAATAAATATGTAAACTCATAAATCAACATGCCTTCTGTTATAAAAATTACTGATCAAGATGGATAACATATCTTATCACTCTCTCTCTCTCTCCCTGGGCAATTATTAATCCCACATGATGGTGGGGTCTGCCATTTTTGTCTTTCGCCGCCACTCGGCTCTATTCTGTGCGTCCTCCGGGGAAGCTCCGCAGTCTCTCATGTCTTGCTTCACAACCTCGCGCCACCTCCGCTTGGGTCTTCCTCGGGATCTACTACCAGGGGCAACCAATGACTGTGCCCTGTTACCTATGTATTCGGGAGGTCTTCTACTCACATGCCCGTACCACCGTAACATATCTTATCACTAGTCTTTAAAATCTCGTTTAGATATTTCTACTTATTTTCAGCCTACTGCCGTCCAATTTCAGATTTAAGCCTCATTTATTTTCCTTCATGTTGTCGCCCTATTCTGTTTTGTTGCAATTATTTAAACAAAATTGTCCTTTCATCCTTATTGTGTTCTCCAAATGTTTCTGGCTATATTTCTTAGTCTGGACGACAGGATTCTCTGTCCGTTTTTTAATTGAAGTTTTTGACTATATTTAAGTAGTAAATATTTATTTATTTATTTATCCTTTTGCACATCATCATTACATAACAGTGTTAACAAAATAATATAAAATTTATAATTATAATTTATTATTTTAAATATATAATTTTCAACCATATAATAATATATTATAATTTACACCATTCAGGCATATCCCACAAAAGGAGTAAGTAGCCAGCATACAAACTTAATGCAACTTTAATTTTTAAATTTAAATTATGTAAATTATTCAGAAATCGAACACTTATTCAGTACTTCCACTATGATTTTATTAGACACGAGCCAAGTTTCCAGAGCTTCCGCTCTCATCATCAGGCTAGCACAAAGTAAAGAAATTTCATATCGAGTGCACGAAAGACGGTTTGTGACGAATAAACTCACAGTGGTAGTACTAAATACGCAAGTGTTTGATTTCCAAACAATTAAACATGAACTTTCACCAAGAACCGTCGGTGGAAAATATCGACTACGTAAGATTATTACTGTATAAAGCTGAAAATGTACCAATTAGAAAAGTACCAATTATTTCTCGAAATCATTCTCAGTTTATGGTGCTCGTTGTTGGAACAATCTTCCTTCTTCGCATAGAGTTTCACAATCGCTCAATGTTTTTAAATCTTGTGTTAAGGAAAAAATGCTTCTTCTAACTCAGTATCCGTTCCCTAGCCTCCCCCCCTCCCCTCCTCTAATCCATAATCCCTACCTCATGTTGTGTGTGTGTCAAATATTATTTTAAATTTTCTTTTTTTTATTTTGTTGTGTATTAATGTCTTGTATGTTTTTTTTAAGTAAATTAGTTTTTACTAGGTTTATGTCAATGTGTCGTAGTTAGATGGAAGAAATCACTTTATAGTGATAATCTCGCCACTGCACACCGTCCTAGTTTTAAAAAAAATATATTATTTTGTTAACACTGTAATGTAATGATGATGTGCAAGAAGAATAAATAAATAAAATGGAACATCCTTAATATGTGAAATGTACAACCGCATATCCTATATTGGAAGGTATCTTATATAATCTGTCGATTAAAAAATATCATACCTAATCTACAAGTTTTCTATATAAGTATCTCCTTGTTTTGTTGATATAAAAAAATCTGAAAATAACGATTTTGAAAATATCTTGTTAGGTAAGAATTTTACCAAATTATTTGAAGTAAAAATTAGTCAAAAGTTAAGAACCAAAACGTAATTGGTTTATGTCGTATCAAAGATCAAAATAACGCTTTTGTCACAGTGCCGACAGTAATAAATTAAGTAGCGGTCTTGAAAAAAAAAGGTAAAGTTAGCGGGTTCTGCGAGAAACAAAGACTCCGAATTCAAATTGGGCATCTATCGGAACAAATGATCGGCTAGCATATTGGACAACACGACAAAATAAATAAATTAATTCGATTTTATTTGTCATCGACTATAAAACAAATGTTAAGTTATAAAAAAATTAATTAAAAATAATTATAAGATTAATCTCGTATTAATTATTTGCGTCACACGTTTATTTTGTCTGAAATTCCATTGCTTTAAGGTAATATTTTGATTAAACTTTTTCAGGTCAAAGAATGCATTCAACGACAAGGCATGTCATGAGTTATTAGTACATTTAAAAAAAAAAGATTTATCTAGGTTTTTGTTTTGTTAAAAATCCAAATACAACCTTCACAATAAGCTAAAAGCTTGTGTCACGAAAGGGGAAATTCCTGGCACCTGGGATCAAACTGCGCACCTCTTATGCACGAGACCGAGACTCTATACTTTCAGGCTTCCGACGAACTCGGTATTTGATTTGGAAGAGTCTATATTTTAGTTATCATTGCAAGTTTTGTTTTGCATATTTACTGTTTTTTTGTTGTATAAAAACGATTCTCTAAAGCAGAAAGTCCCAACTTTTTACCGAAGGGTGCAATAGAGAGAAAGAAAATAATTTTGGGCAGTCTGATTTGAAAAAAATAAGGAAATATTTTTAAGAGTGTCATTTTTTTTACAAAGAAAAGGTGGATCATTTTTAAAGATGGAGGTACCAACGATACTGAATGTTTTCATTTTTGTTTTTGTACGGAGAGAACAGCTTGCCACTAAAATTGGTAAAATTTTGAATATTTTATTTTTACTCTAAATTACGATTTTATCAATTCTGATATAGGTATGTATATATTGTATATATAGATATAGATATTGATATGTATATATTAGGGTGTCCCTTATTTGGTCGAAATTTTTTTTTTTTCAGTTATTGAAACGCATACTTACCCAAATACAGAATTTAAGCTTTCTAAGTTGATTGGAACCCGTGCCGACAGAGCCTCAAAGTTTTAGAAAAAAGCTGCTTAAAGCGTCTTTTAAATTTAGCTGTATATCATCACTTAATACCACTATGTTAGCTAAATATTGATGAAATCACAAATTTACATGGAGCATTTCTTAAAATTATCAAAAAAAATTACAAAATTGATATTAATTAATTTTGATATATCCTCTAAAAAGTCTCTTTTTACAGTCTAGATAGATTTTTCTATGTTCATGCACACAACGTCATAAGAACTGATTCTATTCTTCGTCTGCGGTTATTAAACCATGAAAGCCTTGAATTAGTTTAACAGCTCTTTCAGCTGTGTCATTCACTGCTTTTAAGCTAGATATGTTTTTTAAAGTTTCCACAAATGCCACGATTTCTTTATACAAAGATACATCTTCTTTAAGGAAATTGCTGTCAAGTTTTAGTTGTGAAAATAAATCTTTGTTCTTGACGCATACAAAACTACTCATTTTTTTTCCTATGAAAACATTAAGGCTACTTGTAGAATACATAAAAAGAACATGGTATAACATATTAAATAAATTGAGCACTACTACCTAACATATAGAGAGCCAGACATGTGTTCCTTCGATTGTTCATATATCTTACCGAAATCACCAAAGTTTTCTTTTTTGTAAATTTTATACAGTGGTCCAATTGGTCTGCTCATCAATTTTATCATAAAAATTATGAAAGGATGGCTATTTCTTTTGACAAATATCACTAAATGTTGACTGAACTTGTTTTAAGTCGCTTTGGGAATCAGCTTGTCAATTTTTTCGTTACCATTTAATGTTTTTAAAAAACACAAGTCTTGATTCGGCGCTTTCAACACCAAACAGCATTCAAGCAAGGACTTTACATGAACTACCACAATAAACAAATAAATATCTAGTAAAGTTTCTTTGTCCTTAGCGCCCATTTTAAACTGAGACTGCAATAAACATATTTTTGAAGAGTGAATAGCTCTTGCTATCCATCGTGCTTGATGCACTGCAAAGTAGATCTGATTTTTAAATTATGTGGATGCCAGAGGCTCTCTCAGGCATATCAAAGCTGTGTAAAGCAGCAGGTGCCAACAAGCTCTCTGAAACCAGACACTTTAATCTGTTTTTCTCTTCTGCCAGTTTTTTCAGCCTTGCTTTTTTTCAATTTCAGCCATTTTTTTGTCAACACCCACTATGCATCCTGTACGTCTTGGTTCTCTTTGCTTTAACAATAATTTATTATCTTCTTTGATTTTTAGTCTTTTGAGAGCATCGGCGAATACAATATCGCATAAATTATTCAATTCAAGTGGAAATTATCCTCACGGTGCCGATGAAAATCCTGAATCTTCTTGCTATTTTTTAGCAGCTCTTTCCAGACCTAATAAAAATTCCCCGACCTCTTAACACGATTATTAACAGCTCTATTAGGTATTGTAGCCTTTTCCCAGAATGTAATGCATACGCGAATGACTAGATTTTTGCTTTCACTAACATTCAATGTAATATCGCGTATGTCGAAAGACAGAACTGCGAGAACTTGACGATTGGACGGTTGTTTTGCACCTGTCATCTATTGATTTACTTCACCAACCAAGAAAATACTTTTTATATTGCTTCTTAGTTCTACAGACATTTTTGAAATATAAAAAAATCCGCGATAATTACCAGAAAAACCGAGACTGAGTGACAATAACAGTGGGCACTCACCGCCCCTGGGAAGTAATTTGTATGAAGATGTTTCCGTGCAAGTCGGCACGGGTTGCACTGTTCCGAATAAGATAAAAATTGGTTTTTGAGTGTTTTAGGACCAAATGAACAAAATAAGAGCCTATGCGTTGTAAAATTAAAACTTTGAAAAATAAGGGACACCCTAGTATATATAGATATTGCGCTTCAGCAATAAACTCGCCCATTGCACAAAATTATTAATTCTATTGTTGTGATACCATGTTTTTTGTTCTTCTTTACATATTGATTATTATTATTATAAGTTTATTATTATTATTATTATGTATGTTTAAATCGGTCTACCAATTATTATTTTTAAGATATATGTATCGGGCCTGTTGGTGTATGTCTAATTAATTAATAAATAAATAAATATTATCATCACACCACTCATTGCTGGGATAACCAGCACACTATCTAACTATCCTTAAAAAATCTATTACATTATTTCCTACAAAAATATTATAGTCTCGAAGCAATACGTTCGTGTGTATCTGCGACAAAATCTCTTATTCCGTGAATGAGAAAAAAAAACCTTTTATGTAAATTAGAACAAGCGATTTGCGGTCGAATGCCATTTATACATCTTTTCGTTTTATTTCAACAGAATATATTTTATAAAATTACCATCAATGTTTTTTATTTCCTTCGACATCGTTTTATAATACTTCTTGATTTGTTTATTTTTATTTATTTTATCGCACAAATGTGCCGGACCTGACATTTACATAATTCAAAATTAGAATAATATATGTTATTTGAATCGGAATCACATTTAATTTCGAATTCGAACATGTTTTTTGTTGTTGTTGTTTATATAAATTTGCAATATTTTATAAGATTATATTTCTTTTATGTATAAAGGCTCCAGTTTGTCTACAGTGAAAAATTGATTTATTAATTAATTTATTCATGCTTTCGTGGCATGGTGATAGAGATAGTCAGATTGTCATCAGTTTCAGAAGCAAATTAAAAACTGAACTCTTCACTGGCGCTCTTGAGACGGTCTAGGAACTGTTAAACAGCGTCAATTTTTTTTTTATCTAGAATCATCATCATCACCATCTCTCATGGGTGTGGTAGACAGCGGGCTAATTGCATACAAAAAACATGCAAGTTATCCTCCCGTGCCAATAAAATACCAAATTAGTTGTAGGACATTACAATCTAGCGATGAACTCGCCCTCTGTGAATTTAATTATATAATTGATATTTTTATGATGTTCTGTAATGATTGATGTTGTAACCAATGTATGTACACTAAAGAATAAAAATAAATAAAAAAATAAGTAAATGAAAGTTATATTTCAAGATGGGTGGCATACTTCATAGCTGAATGGAAAAAAGGACAAGTCTTAGAACACAGGATGTTTTACGAACACCTGTTTTTTTTGCAGGACACTCGAAAAGCCACAGAAAAGAGTGATATAAGTATCTATTTTTGCCAAAAAGGTCTATAGATTTACAAAGATGGTAGGATTATTTGGAAATAGAATTATCAAAATTGCAGTTTATTTTGAAATATTTTGTGATAAGAAAATACGTTGCCCCTGTAAAAAAGACGAAAAATTAGGACTTGTAAATAAATAATTTATTTATTTTCGAAGTTTTAAGTATTTTTTCATTGAGGATGAACGTAGTCCGAAAAGCTTTTGAAAATATATAAAACTTTAAGTGAAAGAAACAGTGGTTTAATTTAATTTAATCAACCTAAATATGTATTTACTTGTAAATTAATTTTATTTCTAGCTTATTCTAAATTTACTGAAATCAACAAAGTTATGTAAATTCTACATTTTTCATTTAATATTATGCTGCAATATGTTTTATTCATAAATTTATTGATTCAGGACTCCAAAAGGATTTGTACCTTATGTTTACATTGCACAGTTACGTATGTATTTATACAAATTTAATCTTAAAAACTATCAGTTGCCATAACACAGTGAATGAAATTATCTTTAAATTATGTGCACTTGTTTTTAGGGAATAATGTAGTTATTCTGGGAATCTTTAATGTACCTACATATCTTCTGATTTCGATTAGGCATGTCATTCATTCTACATTTATATTTATTTGAAAAGTATGCAATAAAAATATTCAACAAAAAGTTTGCAATAAGGAAAATTCCACATTTTGTACAATATGTTAGTTCATTTGTTAGTTATTGCTTTCATTGACCAATATAAGAAAATGTGTACATTTACAACCATAAGATGCTTTTCATAATTACTGTTTCTAGCAAATACACTGTATTAAATGACACATATACCTATTTTGGAATTGTATTTTAATACGGCAAATTCTTGTATATTCTCTTCCGAAGGCTAGTTAGATGAAATACATTACGTCGCATCATAGCGATAAACTCTTCGTTCGTATATTTTATTTAATTTAATCTAATTTGATTGTATACCTACTATGTAATCAATGTACAGTAAAGAATGAATAAATAAAATAAATAAGTAAAAATTATTTGCTGACACATAGAATGAAAAAAAAAACTTAAATTCTGAGTAATTTTGAGCTTATTTGCACTGATATTTAAAACGTATAAGTATGCAGAAACAATAAAAAAATATTGAAGAAGACAGCTACTCCCCTTCCTCCCCTAGAGAAAAATTAGGTTCATTATTGACTTATGCGAATTCTGATGCACTGTAAATGAAACCCTCTTTTCTATCGAATAATAGGTAATTTGGAAATTTACATACATACATAATATTCAAAAATAGAGATTCCGATTATTTAAAGTGATGCGAAAATTTCACATGATATTACATGATTTTTTTTATTTCAGGTATATATCGGTAAAAAGATGAAAATGAAATAGGAATGTACCTACGTAGTACAAAACATAAAAACGGGTTACACGAGATATGGAGTGACGCGAAATCTATCAGAAGACGGCTCGGGCGGCTGGTATATGGAAACAAAGCGATACGATGCAATGCGATGGCAGGACTTGTGGTATTTTACCATAAACAGTGCTATTGTGTCGAAAAATTTATACGAGAACCAAACGAGATTAGGACGAATGTGAAGGAAAAACGAATCAAGTTAGATAAATGAAAAGGTTCGAATATAAATTAAGTTCCGAATACTTTTTGAAAATAAATTATCTACGCCATCCAAAGATATAATAGATAGGTAATTCAAAGAAAAAATCGGTCCTACAGCCGATCAAATTTTACAGCCAGTTTTAAACCAGCGTCCGTTGAGACGGTTTTTTAAACAGCGCATAACCATTATCATCTTAATGATATAGAGTGAGACAGCATAATATTATTATTGTTATTATTAATGTGTTAAGTTGGAACACGAATATTCCGCAATAATGTACTGAATTGCAGGTCTAGTATGTCTATGACGCCATCACAAAATCTCCCACAAGTTGAGTATTCAGTGGACTAACATTTAGTGGAGATCGACCAAGAGACATTTATATGGGCCAAGTGAAGAAGTACATTTATTTATTTATTTATTTATTGTACAAAAGAAACTATGAACAGCATTACAGTAAAAATAAGACATGAATTAATTATCATCGCACCTACGTAGAATTAAACGGACTAGCAGGAAATACGGAGAAATGGAGATGAAAATCGAAACTCGGTGCAGACCAATCCAATGGAATGTAACTCTATACTTATAATGCCATGTCAAACCATCTTCTCTGTGACATAAGACCTAGATTTCTTTCGCTTTATATTAATAATTTATTATTTACAAACTTTATATATCGTACAGTTGTAACAAGAAATAAAGCAAGAACCATAAATAAAGTTTAAATATTTTGTGTTTTAAGTATATTTCAGAAAATTAACTTCATCGATAATTCATGGAAAACTAGAATACAATTTTTGGTTAGGTTCACTTCCCTGTACAGGTGCCTGAAGCTACTCTATATTATTATTTTACCAAATGATATATTTGTGTACATAACACATCATTGTATTCGTCTTTCAAAAATCTCTACTTGTTGTCTTTGTGTCGGTTTTTTCATCCTCCGTCAAAGGCCCGGTGAGGATGGACAAGTGACGAGAGGACATCCAACATTCACCAAACTAACAGCAGACATTTACAACATGTTTTGCAAAATTGAATGTTTTTTGGCGGTCATTGATTTTATAAATAATATTGAATATTTTCTTATAGATACATACATTTAGCTTCATCCATCCAGTATGGACACATATTATAATTTTGGAAGAACGTTTGGAAGAATTTTGGATCTGCTGCGTCAGCCGGGTCCCCCGCCCACTGACGTGGTAGGATCGTAGATGCCAACACTGGCATAGTTGTATTAGAATAGAGAGAGTCCAAATATTAAAAAAATCTTCACCTAAACGGATAAATAGGAGTCCTTGGACTCCTGAAATATCCGAGAAATAAAGATATTTCAACAATCAATTTTGGAAGAACGTTTTTCAAACACAAAGCAAACAGATTTTAACGTGCGTTTTAGTTTATTTAATATTGATGTAGATGCATAGGTATCCTGGTAATTTTATTTCCAGAAATTCGCCAATAGATAATATAAAAAAAAAATAAAAACTGATGGTCAAACGTAAACATTTTGGTGCAATTATAAAATGCTGCAGAAGAAATTCTATTACTTAAAAATATTTGAACAATCATGGAAATTTTTTATCACTTAACCATTATTATACTAAATGATAATATTGAGACGGAAATTCATTTGAAGCATATAATTTTTTAAAAAAAATAATTATTGGGTGTAAAGAGGAACAAAAATATTTCTTATACTTTTATTCATGAAATCCATATAATTATATTTTCTTAAAGTAAATTTAATTTTAACTCGATTTCTAATATTCCCACAATAACAACTGAAAAAAATATGTCACTTAAAAATTAACAGAAATTCCAATTAGGTACCTACCTGTCTTTTTATACATATTTTAAGTCTTATGAGAGGCTTTAAGTATATTCCCATTGAATTCATCAAGGACCAAAACAGGATCGTGAATTAATAAGGAGGTTACTAAATCAAATTTGAAATGTAATAAAATGAAATGATATCCAACATAGTTGACAGCCCAGATGTCATATCGACGCATTTGGGATGCCATTTTATGCATTATTTTTATTATTATTACATTTTACCAGGGTTGCTCTCGTGAAAAATGCCTTTTTAATGGACTGGCGAGTGTAAGCTGGTCAGTCGAGTAAGAAATTATAATAACCAATTTTTGAAGATCATATTATAACAGATTTGATTGCCAGCGATATACCGATAAAAAAATAGATTTCAAAGTGTAAAATTTAAGCTTGTCTATAAAGTGATTTCAAAACAAATGTGGATAAATTGGAGTACTCATTACGAATTCTGATTAATTAATTATTATTGATCCAGTGAAATTAGAGTCAAGGGATCTTTACTTTTCCCTCAACTGTCATCAAATCCAAAATATTTTTCTATCATTAGAAGGCATATCACACAAGTGCAATGAATTAACCGCGTGTATTAACGGGTTATTTTTCCATACCATAAAATATAAAGCACGGTGGTGCCTGCTGGCATCACTGGCTGAAGTTAATATGGTTGACATCTCAGATATCTTCAAAATTACGTTTTTTATCGTTTTTAATATTTTAAATAGAGTGTTTAAAAACAGAGCTCCTACGCCATCTCGATTAATAATTTAAACATCGTTTTAATGGAAAAACTATGATTTGTCCGAAGGTTTTCTTCAATAAACTGCAGTCCCAAAAATTATCATTAATGTCCTATAACAATAATGATATACAACCCTTGAAAAGACAGTCTTATCTTTATCTCTGAGATAACACTTAGCTACCGTAGCTAGATCGGTATGGAGTCGACAAATAATCTGTTACCTTTATAAGTTGTTAAGAAATAAGCTACAAACCTGATTTCATTTATGATCCTTTAATATCACATACTATATTATTATTTAATACATACATGAATATAAATAATTTCCTTTATATCATGATTCCTAATAGTAGTTATCACATGATATCAAATATTACGATAACATGTAAATAATATATCATATTATCTTTAACAGAACTCGTAAACATAAATTAATAATAGTATCACTAAAGTGATCCTTATCTAGGATGCATCATGTTTTTAATAGTGACTTTATAGTGCAAGAATATTATTACATACATGCTTTGGAATATAGAAGGTCTATTATATGATAATGGCTTTATAATTATGTTGTGGATTAAAATATCTGTATATTTTACATACATTAATTATGGCTGTAATATGAAGTTATTACAATGCCAAGTGCCTTTGTAAACTAGGGTTATAGTTGTTCTTAGTGAAAATTTATTCTTTTAAGTTCATCGTCGTCATCATCGTTACATGAAAATGTTAAGATGGATGTGCGGGGTCACAAGGCTTGATAATATCCGAAATTCATACATTCGTGGGAGATATCTCGACAGAACCAAGTGGTTAAACAAAACAAGAAAGGCAGACCCCACTACCATTTGGGACTAATAATTGCCCAAGGAGAATAAGAAGAGTCGTCATCACCATATTTTCGAGGTAGACAGAAAGAATCGAGCACTAATTACTCTTATCCTTGTCTGTACTTTTCGCTTCCGTCACTATCATACGATTCCTCATGAATGCTCTGCTATTTAATGTGCTCAGCACATGTCCGTCTTGTGGGAGCTGGTTTATATGGTCTTGCCATTAATTAATTCTCGGACGTCTACGTTTCCATAACATCTGCTCAAAGATTTAAAACAAGGCAAACGGTTGTTTTTATTTATGTAACTTCGTTCTGTTGTTATGTTTCTATAAATGTTTCGAGAATTATCGAGCTAAAGCGCAGGAAACCCTCTTATAAATTTCAAACCTATATTTTTGTTTTAACATTTACTGGTATAATAATTCCAAACGAACCAAGCATGATACATGGAGAATTGTGAAATTACTAAATATTCTGTCTTTATTCTGATATCTGTTATTGATACCCCGTCAGAGCCGTCAGTGAAAACGTTGAATTTTGGTAGTCTTCATATCATATTTAATTAGGTACGTATAAGGCGAGCCGATTATAAATTTGTAATTATCGACATGGAATTTTTGATTTGAATGGATTTGGGATACGAATGCTTTGCACCTAAGGTGAGACTCACAAATCCAACGCACACTATTCATAGTATGTGATATAGAGGGAAAGAGAGAATATTATGGATACTTAATCGAAAATTTATAGTGGATCCATAGTTAATAAACATAAAATATTTATAATAGAACAACGTTTCCAACGCAAGGTAATTCCCATGCATATAGGAGTAATCACTCATTCAATTAGTGGATTCATTCCATTTTATATCATCCTAACAACGGGTTATGGTATGTATGTGTATTCTCGTTCACAATGGCCCCGAGTAAAGTGAGACTTCATCCTTGATACTTTGAGACTGAAATGAGCCAAGAGGTTTTATTATTACCAAGGACTAACAACTCCTCCCGAAGGATAGTGTAATTTAATATTATATTCTTGCTAACTAGCTCAGTCATAGACAACCATTTATATTCAGGAGACACGTGAAATTTAAAATTTATTGAATCCCTCTTTTGCATACCATTACAGTGTCTTCTCTAAGCGAAGTAGCTCCTGGACTTATTACCTGTAGCGAATATGCAAGTCATTTTCTGTATACTTATTTACTTCCGATGACAGTAAGATATTCCCTAGAACAAGGAATCTCTGTCTTTCGATCTTGGCAGTGGATTTTCAACCGTCTTAAGCATTCAGGCTGATGTAATTTATTAGCCTATATCTTGATCTACGGTTTTCTGCCCTCAGGTTCTTCTACCCTTGCAGAATGTACTAAGTTGAACCCGAGATATGCCCAATTTATTCCAATCTTTTGGATCTGGTTTCACTTTTCTTTACAGATGAACCTGGATTAGAAATAAGCCCAAATGTACCCTCACAATTACCAATGCCATGCTTGTCTTGTGAAAGTGAAATAAGTTGGCTGCGAGTGAAATCGAACCTTGGTCTCCTGATTAAAAGTCTGAGACTCTACGATCAGGCTGCCAACCACCTCAAATCTTGTGATATAAAGTTTTATTTATATATTCTTTACTGCACATTGATTACAAGCAAGTTTACACAAAAATACATTAAAATTAAATACAATCATACAGAGGGCGATAATATCGCAGAGGCGCAATTTCTTCCAGCTAACTCAAGTTAGTTTTCCATGTAGCAAATCTATTTATTGTTTATGTGGAGTCAGTCCGGTATTAAATAACCTAATTCAAATGGGCCCAAAAATATCTTGAATTGTGGATATTTACTGACACTTTGTTATTATCTGTGTGTTAAAAAATATGGATTGGAGTAACTAGAGGTTTTGCAAGCAGTAGCAATGGATTGAATCTCTGGTGGTGTTATGGATCCCCGACCCAATTAGGACACGGAGAATATATTTATATAATTATGCATGTTTTTTATATTAATATAATATTTTGAAAAGGTTTATTATCTATGAGCAGGTTAATAATAACAATTTAATGTTATATTGATGGCTTAGTGTGTAAACACGTTTATCCAGATACCATAAAATTATATTTTGATATCATTAAGACGCAGTTTCTTTATTTTTATTATTAATAATATTCATTTTAACAAGATGTTGTAAAACAACACGGAACAGCGGGGATGACCATCAACTTGACGCATCAGAATGGGATGGGATGGGATGCGATGCGATGAATATAATGGAATGGGAAAAACATTAAATTATTATTAAGCATTGAAATTATTAATGAGCAATTTATTACCCGCCTAACTGTCTCTACCACTCAGAATGAAGCCATAAACGTGGACGTTTTGCCATTCGAGTCAAAGATTATAAAAGTTTTTTGACCTTTTCATGAGACCAAACGTCTGATTTGCATGCCATATTAAAATTGAAAATGGTCAAATAATTAAAAAAAGTTATCTCCGAGTACCTATATATGTAGGTACATATTATAATATCTTCTTATACTTGTCCTAGTTGGGTCTGACTTCCGCTAAAATGGTTTCTGATAAAAATTTATGCGCACTTATTCAACCAATCAAAAATAGTTTATTCGGATGTTTGTCAAATGTGCATAGTTAAAAAAAAATATGCCGTGGAGCACCCGGTAAAGAATTGGTCTCCCACTCTTTTCCGTAAGTTTTCGAGTGTCCTGTAAAAGACAGGTGTTCGAAAGAATAAAGACATATTACATCTCAAATTCAGCGATGAGGTTTGCCACCCATCTTGAATGTCTTATTTTTTACTGGCACATAGAAGACGGCCTGCATGTTTATTACATGCAGCTGTTTTGCTGGCTACCCCATTTGTGGTTTATGCCGTGATGGGGTGTGTGTAGTAAAAAAAAACGATTCAAAAAATCATTCCAATCTGAATTCAGCTGAAAATTTAGTAAAATATGTTTTAGTACACGGAATATTATTTTATTTCGAAATGTATCCGTCCTCAAAAGACTTTCTTTCTTTTAGAGACCCCATACTATTTATGCATCGGGACTTCATTTTATGTCTTTCAATTACACAGTTTCCTTGATATGCAATTTACAGATGGTACGAAGTATCACTTATTCTTGAAATAATAAATAAAAAATAGTCGACAAATAGACTCATTTTTGTGCAACGTAAATATTTTAACTTTTTTACCTATTGGTCACCCCATTAATATTAACAATCTCCCCATATATTTAGTTAACGTCCCTATCATAAAACAATATACATACTGATAATAACAATAATACTACGCCAAGAAGTAATTATTTACTGGACGGAGACAATAAAATTATACCAACAAGATTATCTTCCCAATAAATAAATTGAGACCTACAATATAATATACATATATACACATATGTCTAAATAAAACCTCTATAACTAATAACAATAATGACTTAATAATATCATTCTGTTTCCCACAGTTGAGGTAGCCAGCGGGCATACCTACGCTTTGTGAAAATTTTGGGACGTTTTTAACCTCTATTTTTATAAAGAAAATATGTAGTTTGAAAAAATAAATGTTAGGGAAATACAATATATTTTATATAAAAAACTGCAATCGATATTGTGTAAATATAGGTATATCATAATATGTTAGCTTACGTTCTGCCTTCTCCCACAGCCTCCAAAGATCTAAGTGGTAGTCTGTCTTCTGACATGCGGAGCACGTGACCCAGCCATCATAACTGCGACATCTCTATATTGGTAGGCTGCCTTAGAAAAAGCTGGCAAGGGTAGGTGTCGAACTTGTGTGATGAAAGATTTGGTTTGGAGTGGCCATAGGTCCTGGAAGCAGCGGTGGACATGGATCTTTGGAGGAGGTACCTAGGCGCAATGGGCCCCCGACCCAACTAGGATAAGAAGAAGAAGATGTATATGTTAGTTATCTCATTGCTGATTGCTGACAGTCTTGACCTCTTAACAATCTTCGATACAATCTTCTTTTTTTTTTTAAGATATATTTGGGTTTTGTTATAAACCCAAATACAACCTTACACACCTTTCACAGTAAGCTACTAAAAGCTTGTGTCGTGAAAGGGGAGTTTGCCAGCACCTGGTATTGAACCACGGACCAATCATATTTGTAACCTCAAAAAATGTACAATGTTCGGTCAAAAAGAAACCAGATATCACAAGCAGAAACTCAATACATAGATGTTTTGTATTTAATAAATCATTGAATATTTCATTATGGTACGAAGGAAAGAGTTAAATAAAATTACAATTAACTCATCATGGGTGAATTATTGTAAGCAAAATGTGAAAGAGGTAGTGAAAGAAATTCGGTGGGCAACTCTAGAAGGAGATGAAATAGCCGTTGTGTCAAACATGACTGTATGTTTAAATACGTGATTTGGAGTGGTCAGAGGTCTCGGAAGCAGTAGCAATAGACAAAGGTCTCTGGAGGAAGTATTTAGGCGCAATGGTCCCCTTTCACAATGAGGAAAAATGTTTGCATCCTGTATACGTAACAAAGAAGTTATTCAATTTATAATGATTTGATCTTTTGACAAATTAAAATTATGGAGAGTAGAGATGAGTGAATCTCATTTTATTAATTAACTTTTGAACGCATCCCAAATGGACATTGGTTATTTGAATAATTTAAATGGGAAAAATAATGTGGTTGATTTGGGAATTTAATTAAATGCAACGGATGTTCTTGGTTGGATTTCCTTAACTTGAAATATTTATTAATCCAATTAATCAAAAACGATGTGAAAACTTTTCACAGCTATCAATGAACGTATGTAGTGTATTAACTTTGTAAATCAATTTAATTTGAACTATATATCATGAAGATAATAATTAATATATAATTATTGTATTAATTTGATTTCTTCTTCTTCCTCTTATAGTAGATCCAAGGAACTGTTTAAGGTGCAGATGACTTATGGGACATCGAACTCCAACTGTCACGTCACCGTTTTGTTAGTGTTCTAGGTTTGTGGCTGCCTTCTGGTACATCATGCCCCACCGCGTATGGATGTTGATGCCAATTTCTCTCAACGTATTCGCGCCAGAATCATCTCCTTTGTCCGTTCTACCTTACGACATTTTCTGTGTGGCTGGTCCATGGCTGTGGAACAAAATTCCTTATGATTTGTGGACTCTGGAGAGTGTGGAGGTTTCAAGGTTAGGTAAACCCACTTGTTCAATGGCGCCTTGCGGTAGTTATTCCACAAAACGGCGCATCTTAAAAAAGTTGTCTTGTTATTATTATTATTAAAAGGATTAGTTTGATTAAAATATGCAAACTTTTTTTTTTAAACAATAGGTATATTTGTATCTATATTTATTATTTATTGTGTCGGTGCACACGTAGTAGAATTTCATGACCAGATTGATATAGACTTGATAAGTCAAAATACTCGCCTTTTACAAGATACTTAAAAATTCACAGAAAAGAGTGGGAGAATGTGAACTCCACGGATACAAATACTTTGACAATTTTTAAATACCAATAACCAATTCGTCTGAGAAAATTATGTAAAGTTATTCAACCTGCTTGCTTCACAAGTTCAGAGATCATCGTTACATTATCAACGTAAACAATCTAAAAATAAAATCTATCGACAATTTACAATTAAAAATATATTATTTTCCTTAATAAAAATCTTTAATAACTTTATCGAAACTTAAATATACATTATAATAATCTATATCAGAACAAACCTACAATATGTCTAATTTTGGACTAAGTGATTTTAGTACAGTAGAGTGGATGGTGTGTCCAAGTATTCTGAATATTGGAACAGGTATCACATAGTCTTGTAATAATTCTCGATATGTAGTTTATTACGTCTATATAATGGAATATACATATATCGAAAGATTTTTTTTGCTAAAACAAAACAACGCCCTTTTAATAATAAAAAAACTAGATTTCTTCCCCGTTTTGTGGCAAAACTACCGCGAGAATCATAACACCTCCTGAACAGCAGGGTCTATAACCTTACCTTGAACACCTCCACAATCTCCAAAGTACGCAAATCATAGGGAATTTTGTTCCACAGAACCGGGCCAGCCATGCAGAAAACACGGTCAACATAGTTAGCCTGACCCCCTCTACGCGGCACCACAAGTCTATTGACAGAGTCTGTGTATGGAGATCTGAGTGATTTTTGCCTTTCCCTTGCCTCCTCAGAAATGCAGAGCTCTTTTGTGTCCACCAGTTTTAACTTGATTTCTTTCGAGTATTTAAAGTAAATAATAGAATGAGAGAGCAACAGTTACAAGAAATAACGTGTCAACAAACCTGTGAGGAGCAAATGCAATTTTGTTGAAAAAAAAACTTTGAAAAATTATAGGTACGTTTTATGACATAGTGTTGTTTTGCTTCGATACACATACTTACATAAATAAATAAGAAACAATTTGTTATCGGGTTTTGTCATCAGAATGAATATGTGTTTTTGGACATATAAAACGTGTTTTAAATACAACGTTTAAAATTTTACACACGAATAAGACTTCAATTATATTATTTTGTTACTTTATCTTTTGTTATCTCGAACACTTATCTTTACGTTCCGTACATTTATCTCAATTTCCTTTACGTTATCTTCAATTTATACGGCATTCATCTGTTGAGAAACTGGTAAGTAATATGAGAACATGATAATTAAGCCTTTAATTGTTTTAATGAACTTTGTGATAACTAGTTCCTTTGATTTGTGCTCTTTGCGCTCATTTTATCTCTCACAATTACATTAAATTATTGTATGTAAACATTGATAATTCTTTCCATACTTATTCTATTAAAAAAACCATGATTATTAAATATTTCGGTGGAATCTTCGATTAATATAATATAGTCCTCCATCTTTATTCTATAAGTTTTCGAGAAGAAGAAGAGTGAGAGCAATAGCACAAAGCTCCAAATATATAACATTTTTTCTAACAAGTAATATTGCGATGAATGACTAATGCGTAAGTGAAAAGTTATAAATCAATCACAAAAGAAAGTGTTCCTATCTTTGAGATAAAGCACATTTTTTTTAAATATATTTGTAAATATAAAAGTTCTGAATTCAATTTTCAGCAAAATGGTGTTATGGTGTATGTATAAAAGTTAATTTTCTGTATTTTTTTTAAATATTTATTTTGAAAAATGTCCGCAAGCAAAATACTTTGATATGGTTGTGCCTAAGTTGATAGTTAAAAAAGTTAAGCTTAATATTTAACTATCTAAAGTTTGCTTATTAATACCTGGTTCAAAGAAAATGTTTCAAATTAATAAAATAAGTGTTTAACCTCATACAAGGATTCTTACACGTAAACTATAAAATAACTAAGAGAGCTTGAGTTAAACTTTTTTTTAATTATTTTTATTAATTCACAATCCAGGCGCTAGCTTTTTACATGTTGAAGATTTACATACATAATTTATATAATGTACATAATTATAAGTATAATGAATTAAGACACAACAAATTTAATTAAAAGTCAACAAAACAATGAAAAAGGAACAAAAGAATTATCACAGCATAAATAATGAAAAAAAACATTAACGCATCATTTGTCAATATTCAATGTTAGGAATTCTTAGTTTTTTAGGAAAATGCTTATTTATGTACAACAAATGGGGTAGCCAGCAGACCAGCCGCGCTAATTTCTCCAGGTTATTCAATCACGTCATTTTATCATTGATTGACTTTTATTTTTACAGTTTCAAAAACCTTACTCGTTATGGCGATCAACAGACTAACTCTAATACCAAACAATAAAGTCATGGACAATTTAACGTCGCCCAAGTCCAAAATAATAATTTCAGGATCACAAGTCATCATCGTCATGGTAGATTTTATGACACAAAGAAAAAAACGGTAAAAAATAACCCGCTTTTTATGACGACAACAAAGGGGTCCAAATCCTGCAAGTCATTCAGCGGGCTACTACTGTCGCCTTTATGGTCCATGTCAGAAGACCTCCTTTGAGATGGATCTTCGAATACAAAATTTAGATCGTTCTTTAATATGTATGTATTCATGTGTAACTTTGAGTAGGTTTTGGTAAACGGAAATCCATAAGGGTAACTTCTAGCCCATACTTGAATTTAAAAAATATTCTTGAATGACCAGAGATAACTTGACGAAAGACCAAAGATAAATTGAACTAATTTTGGGGACTTTATTTTTAATTGTTGACAGAGGTACTTTTAGCCCATATTTGAATTACAAAAAATGTTCATGAATGACCAGGGATAACGTTACCAAAGATAGATTGAACTAATTTTGGAGACATCATTTTACATATTGTCAGAGATGATATTTAGTCTTGAAATTAGTATAGAAATTAAATATATTGTCAAAATTTCAATTTTGATTCATCAAAATATGTTTTACTCTTGATAAAAATAATTTAACTAAAAGAGACTTCCATCCGAAAGACAGGGTGTGTAAAAGCTACGTGACTTGACCACGTGTTAAAGGAATCGGTGTGCAGGTATGAGAAACTTCATGAATATGGAGGGAGCGAAAAAATGAAAAATACAATATGACGTAAATTGGAAGTAATAGCTAAGTTGATATTTTCAACCGACGCGACGGTACTTGGTGGAAATTCATGTTGAATTAATTAGAATAAAACACTTATTTGTAGTATATCCACGGTGACTCGGTAATAGCTAAGTCCCATAAAATAGTAAATGACAAATAGTTTTCACTAAATCATAGTTTTTTTTTAAAAAAAGATATATCTGGGTTTTTGTTATAAACCCAAATACAACCTTATACACCTTTCACAGTAAGCTTAAAGCTTGTGTCGTGAAAGGGGAGATTGCCGGCACCTGTGCATAGTGCATCCAGTTTTTAAATAAAACACCACATAAATATTTATTTGATTTTTTCTCCTGAGTTAAGCCGGGTATAAAGTAAGAAGTTATTAATAAAATTGTCCCGAATAATATGCAATCAATAATAACATCATAACAATTCCATTTGGTTTGGGTTGTTATGATTGAGTTTTGAAAGGGTTCATATTGTTATTTATATCTAATATTATTATGGAAGACGTTTTTTTTGTAGACTTTAGATGTTTTTGTTACGCCAATGAACACGTTGACATTTATAGGGCTGTGTTCATTAGGGGTGTCAAAATATTTTACGATGAATTTAGATCATGAAAGCCTTTACCTATTACTACTCCATGAGAACTATTTATTTGACATATTCTTTCTGAGACATGAAAATTGCTCTTTTTAATTTTATCTTTAAGGGTCATTAATTTTTAATGAGAAATCTGTGAGAAAAAAGTTATTGCTATTAAATAAAACCATAAAATACAGATCAGACTTTCTATTTATTTACTGAATATAAACGTGTGTAAAACAGAATTAAATGTACATGTTTTTGATGCGTTCACAGGTTCAAAAAGTTCTGTAAGTATGTAATTTGGCATATTTAGCATATTTTCGGACAATTCACAAAGATCGAACTAGTCTACTAAGATATGGATCAATCTTGTATAATGAGTACTAACGTGACAATACACATATACAATGCACCAAACACATACAGGTACATGAAACACTCAGATCGAGAACAATTTGAAAGAGGCCGTTTTTATTTTGCCCTAGTCGGCAATTGAATTCAGAACCTTGAGATTTAAAAGCATTAGCGTTACGACTGCGACACTCCGGTTGTCGATTGTTGTGTGTTTATCCTATCAAGTGTTTCATAATTTAAGATCAAATTAATCTTTAAAAAATAATCGCAGTGACAACCTTGTTTTGATATAATGTAGGGCTATTAGTAAAAAGGTTAAAATAATTGCTTTGAAACAGCTTTAGTAACTAACTATTTAGATTATCTCTTTACTGAGAACTCGTTAGTGAGACTTTATTTGCTTCATTTTGAAGAAATCTTTATTTCAATATATATTATGGTTAATGTCTTTACAACACATTTTTTATTGTGTTATTAAGATGGTTAAATGTTCTATAAATCTTTCTATATGTCTCATCGTTATTCACATATACAGCAGCCATTAGACCTTGAACGAGTTTTTCTTATTTAACATTACTAAAAGATAAGTGTTAAGAAAGTGTTATGGATATTTTATAAAATATTTGTTGTTAGACAACTCTATGGCGTTTAGCATGGCAATGTGAACCTATAGCGTTTTTCATTTCTGGGATTGGAACAATACGGTATAATACTGTTAAAGCCAAAAAATGAAATTGATGTCCATTGTTACTTACACAAGACAATTTTTTTTATCTTTCCTGTTTTGTTTAGTATCCCAAAGAGTCTCCGGTAGAGAATAGGTCCCCCATTTTTTTGTAAGTTTTCGAGTGCTCTGTAAAAGACAGGTATTCGTTATTTATCACGTTTAAAGACATTTAACATCTTCAGTTCAGCGATGAGTTATGCCACCCATACTGAATTTTTTTACTATTATTCGCACGAAACGAACGATTTGTATGTTTATTATACGTAGTTAGTCCACCGGCTACCCTACTAGTAAGGAGATGCTAGGAAACGTTTTTGGTGCACTTTTATTTTCGTACAAATATGTAATTTTTATCAACATAATATTTTTACTGGCCAAGTATTGTTAGGCAGTTGAGTAGAATATTATGTGCATGGCTATTATCCTAGAGTGGATACCATGGAAGGACGAAAGAAGTTCAGGAAGACATCAGAAGAGATGGGCGGATGACACAAGTCAAGTGATGGAAAAGAATTGGGTTTGAGTAGCTCAATATAGGAGTGAATGGAAAATTTGAAGAGGTCTACAAAACCTAGCATTAGGGATATGAAATCTAAGATTTTGTAACATAAAATCACATGATATTAATTTGGAAAATGACTCTCATATCTATAATATGGTAAATGTTGTATTTATTATATTAAAGTTTGTACTTGTAAGCGATATTAGGCAGGTACATATAATAATAATTATAAAAAATGATATTAATATTGTTATGGTATTATTGTAGATGTCCCCAGATACCTGATAGTGGAAGGGGTATGTAGAAATATAAAAAGGTTGCATTTTTAGTAGGTATTATATTAAATTGGGATGTATGTTAGTTAGTACCTATACGTGACGGAAAATATAAGATGAATGAATGTTTACTATCGTTTTGTTTCCAAATTCGATTCAAATTCAATCATTCGTATTGTGACAGTTCATTAGTTTTAATCGTTTCTCTAAAAACAGGTGTAAAAAATAGATTAAATACCTATAAGGTCAATGTATGGAGTTTTCTTAAATTATTATGTTGTTATTATCATCATTATCACCGACATATCGCTTCTCGTACGAAGTAGGTAGATACAGAGATGTGCAAAATACTTTCAAAAAAGTATTTAAATACAAAATACAAATACTTTTGAATTTTTGTATTTCAAATACAAAATACTAAATACTTTTTCAAAATGGTATTTAAATACAAAATACAAAATACGTATTTTCAAAATACTTTTTTAAAATACCTTTTTAAAATACTTTTTACAAATAGTCGAACAAGGTGTAAGACAAAAGTATTTAATATTTAAACCATTGATGAATGAAAAAGAAATTAAAAACTGGACAAAAGTATACATGAATGGAGAAAGGGTTGACATGATTCGATATAGCATTGCTTGCAGACAATTGATGAATGCCATTGATGAATGAAAAACTGGACAAGAGTATACATAAATGGAGAAAGGGTTGACATGATTCGATATAGCATTGCTTGCAGTCAATGAGGATGAGCCTTAGGAAGAACTGTCAAAATAGAAAAAAAAAATTAATTAAGTCATGACAAAATGTACGGTTGTTAGAAGAGATAAGCCGAAAATTGTCATAAATGGATTGAGTATCATCAAGCAGGTAAGAGAATTCCTGACTTGGGCTGCAAAATAAATCAGAATGGATAATCCAAATCTGAAATCGTATGGACTACTGTAACATCATATTATATACAGAACTGCTCCAGACTCTTCCTTATCGTCTTCAGATGGTTTTTAACCCTTAGCAGGAATCGCTATTTTAGGCAACGTAACTGGAATCGGGGGTCAAAAATGACCCCAACAGAGTTGTTAGGTATCATATTCACACCATCAACATATTTTTAATTTTTCGTTTAATTTATTATTAAACAACTTATTAACTAAACTATTAACAATTTTTATTACACATTTTACCATAAACTATATAGTTTTTAGCAAAATCAACTTCTGTCTAATTATTTTGACAGTATCAACTACAGGAGCTTTTATTCATTAAATAAATAAAAATAACATAAAAACATTTACTTTTATCGCTTTCTTATATGAACATTTAACAAAAAAACAGGAACTTCTCTTGAGATCAACTCAAACAAAAAAAAAAACAACCTAAAACAAAACTCCTCTTATAAGTCTAACATTTGGTAGGTACATGTGATATTTTTGGCACTATGTTTTTTATATATAAAAAGTAAGCACTTGCTACACTTTAGGGAACCTTTCAGGTCCTTTTTACGATGACATAAATAACACCTTACTCTCTTACGGTTGTTTGTTTGAGTGGCATTAGTAGCTACGTCTTCTTCTGCTTGATGTTCTTAAAAAAAAATACCATTCTTGTTTTTAGGTCTAACAAAAAAAAATGTGTTGTTTTGTACAAAAGGCATGACTTATTCGATGCCAATTTTTTTTTATATATTTAGTTCTCTTTAGACGCTTTTCTGGCTTTCACGCCTTCCAAAAAACGTAACAAAAATACAACCATTCCCGTACTCGGGGGTCATTTTTGACCCCACATGTGTACATACCTCCACTTCTAGAAATATTAGAGCGACGCAAGTTCGTCACCAGCTGCACCCCATGACGTTATGAGATTACGTAAGCGCCCAAGATTGCAGAGCCTAAGTCTTCAAAGTTATTACTTAGAATTGTGTCGTTGGGGTCATTTTTGACCCCTGATTCCAGCTAAGGGTTAATGTTGCCTCCGGATCATTTACAGAGAGAATAAGAGCTGCCACATAACTTCACTACTAAGAAGTCTACACTAACTGAGAGTCCTAGAGATACTGGTGTTTAAACTGTGTCTCACTGTCCACAAGGCAGCACACCACCCACTGAGCTGTTCCGCTGACGAAAATGTGTGGCGAAGGCTGTGCTCAGCTTCTTAAACTCGTTGAACTCAAAAGGGCAAATACCTCTAAATTTGCAGAAAGAAGAAACAAAGTCGCAGCGTCATCTGCCTGGAATAGATTGCCTTCAGACAAAATTGAAAATGCTACCATTCAGGAGAAATCACAGCGCCCTTGAAATGGCCATGGATCATTAAACGGCGTCATGTATAATTTGTTCAATCATCATTATTATGTGTGTATATCTCAAACATGGAGTACTCTAATGGAAACGTTGTATTTGTAATTCAACAAATTGGCAAAAAAAGCTTGCGTACGCGCATATCAATTAATGGCAGAATTTTGTTTCAAGCAATAAAAAGGTATTTTGTAAAAGTATTTTGTGTAAAATACAAAATACTCAAAAAAAGTATTTCAAATAAAATACAAAATACTTTTTACAAAAAGGTATTTGAAATACAAAATACAAATACGTATTTTGTATTTGTATTTTAAATACTTTTATTTCAAATACGTCACATCTCTGGGTAGATAGGATCGATCGCCATTAACTTAAATCCTTGCATACGATTTTTGCTTCCGTACAATTTATTTAATTATTTTATTCATCATTATAATAAAACATTTGAAAATACATATGAACAGAAACAATACACACAATCACAAAGCAAAAACAATGCATCATCCTCCATCAATTCCTCATGCTATTCAATTAGCTCAGCTCAAATTATTATTTAAACTTTTGAAATTCACTACAAACAATTAAACTTGAAATAAAAACAAGTAATACCTTTACGTAAATAAAGTAGAAAATATGATTACAATTTTTTTTATTTATTTAAACACAATATACGGCAATTGCCTTTACAAGTATACAGATTAACTTTATAACATCACACAATCATTCAACACATGTACGAAAATATAAAAAAAAGACAAAACATACTCCAGTTAAAGTCAGAAAATAAAAATGAAAATTTAAATACAAATACAATAAATTCATTAAAAGACAAATTTTAGTCACTAGTCAAGATATTAAAAAAAAAAACAAAAAATAATAATAATAATTTTAGAACTGCACAAAAAAACATGAACATGGGAAAATCCACTAGGTCTGATCTGAAAGAAGCGATTCTATTAATTTAAACTTATATTCTAACAGAGATGTGCCAAATACGTCTACAACATCCGCATATTTGTTTCCAAGACGCTGCAATCTGTTGACAGACGATTGGAAATTGCGAAAAAAAATAAAGAAAAATAGACATGCCCTAAAACCTGAACACAGAATAGCTGATACTTTTTTAAATATAAACGAAACAAAAAAAAATGCATTTTAATAAATTTTATTATCTAGTTTTTTGCAGAGGATATACCTACGTAGGCATATAAACTTATAACACGTATTAAATTATCAACAAAAGCCTGAAAACTGAGAAATGTATAATTTGATTATAAATTATGACGGGTAGTAGTTCTAGTGCATGATAACATAATGAAATGACAATGGATATAAATACCTTTAAAAGCATATACAACAGTCATACATCATAGCGATATGGATCTAACGTGTTTTGGAAGGACAGTCCTCTACACTATGTATGTATTTGATACATAATAAAATAATAATATTATATTATTATACTTGTAATTTTAGAGAGAATATTAAAATGTGACTAAACCACCTGTCGAAAGTTTTTTCTTTATTACATTTATTTACTAGCTTTATTTAACCGGTTTTACTCGGGAAATACTTAACATGATTTTAAAAAACACATTATGAAGCATAGTACAAACATAGTTTATACATAGGTATATTGTTTATATATAGTTTATAGTAACATATCAACAGTTTTCACATAACTACTTAAGAACATGTATTTCAATTATCCTTACAATTAAATGCTTATGTTTTCAGGATTAATATAAAACATGTGTAGTTATGAAAAAAAATATAATTGTTTAATCAATTTTTTATTTCAATCATAGCATTTTTGGAAATAAAATATAATTAACATGTCATGATAGGTGTGTGTCAAAATAGATTTTGGCAAACGTAATAAATTTTGTGATAATTATGTGCCACTGACCATTTATTATAATTTAGAAATGATAAACTAATGAATCCAAACTAAAAATGGTAGTTCGCCGACTGTAATTGGATGTCTATGATCTATGGCTAAGGTTTCAATGAACTGGGGCCTTCAAAGAAGATGGTAGAAACCGCAGAGAAAATTGGGCGATGCAAAAGCAGTTTAGAAGAAGCGGTGGTAGAAAAACAAAAATTTGCGAACTTTAACAAAAAAGGTTCCAAATTAAACGCAAAGAACATGGCAAGACGTAGGTATTTAAAAATCCATATTCTTATACAAAAATGATGAAAACGTGAAGTATTTTCAATTCCCATATCATAGTTGGCGATGGTCGTAAAATGGTTTATGGCAAAACACTATGCAACTATAGAGAAGGTTTATGAACGTACTATATTTACTATACCTACATTTAAGAACGGATTAAAATATTTAAATAGATTTTTTATGATATACATTCAGTAGTGGTTGATACAATACAATGTTTACAAACGTGTCGTCGTTTAAATTAACATAATTTTTACCTGTAGAAAGGTGATGAGTTAAACGTTCATTTTTATTTTTATAATTTTGTGGTCTATTAATTAACAATGTAAATAAAAATATTCTATAAAAGGGACGCCTACTCTTTTCTATCTTATTTATTTTATTTATCGAGGACCATAATCTCAACAACAAAATACTGCAGTAAAGCATAAATGAGATTTTTCGATAATTAGGTATATAAGTAATACTGATTTTTTTGTTATACGAACGATATACAGCGGAAAAAAATAAAAAATAAAGCGGATAAAAGAGGAAAAATGTCAAAAGTGAACAAAAATTATCTTAAAAAATTCCAATTCAGCGCTTTTTCAGAAGCAGAGAACACATTCTTCGTTTGGTGTGTTTCTAAACTAATCGAGTAGATTGTCATTTTTGAAGCTTTGATACCATTGTCAAATAAATATTTTATTGTGAAAGAGCAAGTACATCTGAAGTCTGATAAAAGAAAGTATTATTGGAGGTTTTCAGACAAGACCAAACCAGGACTATTATTTCTCCTGTTTTACAGAGACTACAGATTTTTGCTGAGTATTTTGAAGCACCTTACATCAAATATTCTTCTAAGATACTTATGTTTTGTTTTCGATTCTAAGTACTATACGCTCATGAGCTTTGGTTATGGCTAAGCTTTATAACGGTAGGTATAGAATGATATTGATGATACAGGCGTTTTATCCTATCCCAAAATACACATTTGACAATCAGTCCTGATACTGAATCCGCAAAGAAAACAAATCTGTGATGACGCATAGTAAACATAATACACCTGTAAATTTTTCATCACTTCTCACAACCTAATTTGATTCAGATTATGTGTTTGTGTTTTTATATCTACGATCAATTTAATTGAATTAATAAATGGAATAAAATAAAGCAGAATCGAGTGCCATGTGTTTACTTTGGAATAATAATAATATAAAACATAAAACACACAACACAAAAATAATGGAAAATACAAACAGAAACAAATTTATTATTCACGCACCTACTCTGTATTGATTCAATTAATATTTATTAAATCCGGTGATTGGATTTTATGATTGTATTTCATATCCACAAAGGGACTATAATGAATTATATCCATCGATATCTGAGAAGACAAGGATTCTGACATTGATAAACCTATTCATCTCTATCTATCTCCTCGCGACATATCTCTTGTGGGGTTGGTAAATGGAACTTAAGGACAAAATAATTGCATCTTTTCATTTCTTAGTTTTAAAAAAAATATAATTTAATCTTCTTTTTCATGTGTTCTGACGGGTTCCACGGACGATGACGACCATTTGGGAGGAAGCTTCTCTGTCGTGGGCGGCGCGAAACAGTTTCTCCACGGTCCTGACACCGGTCCATTCTCGAATGCTTCTAAGCCAGGAGAGCTGTCTTCTGCTAGCGCCTCTGCGGCCTTCGATTTCCCCATGGTGTACTTGTTGCCTTTCATTACATGGACAAAATATGATAGCTTACGCAGCTAAATAGTGATGAACACATCTCTATTTGCATTGGCTCTACATAAAAAATCTATGTTTGTCATCATATCGGTCCAACATATTCTTAACATTCTACGATGGAACCACATTTCAAAAACTAATAATAATTTATATAAATAATTTATACATCCTCACTAATACTGTTCTTATTAAGCTGTGTGGTTCTGGGACAAGTAAAACTGCTTGAAAGCTGGCTTGTAAATTAATAAAGTCAAAGAGGAAGTAGGTATATCTAATTTCTCGGATTATTTTTTCACAATCATTCGGGTTAACACTAACCATGCTTCATAATAATGAATAAAGAAGTATAAGTACTTTTTCATTCACACCAGCACGTGGAAAGTTGTAATTGATTTTGAAAAGTCGATGATTTAGCGTGTAATTGCCATCCTTTTACGTAATCACTCAAACTTTTCCATTCTTTTGTATGATGAAAGATTATTTAAAATTTCATTTGAAAGTAATGAAATGAAAACAAAGCAATTATGTTTATTTTGATGAAGGGTTTATTTAATTGAAATTCCTAGAAAATCACATATATATTTAAAAACCCATTTCAATCCATACGACTGCTTTAATATTGCTTTGAATATAAAGTCTTATGGTGCAATAATGATAAACAATATCAGCGAGATTATGGACCACTGTCTTATGGTTTACAGAATGCATTTAATGAATAATGGTTATAATTATGTCCGCAATGTTCGTTACAATATTCGATGGATAACATTTAAGCAAACACTAGACAAACTTATTCTTACACTTCTTTTCAATAAAATTGATTAAAACTTTACGATTTATTTTGCAGTTTGATTTATTCCTCTATCGTCTCATGGATTAACCCTTAAGTCTCAAAATAATCAAACAATTTCTTTTCCATGACACTGGTCGTCTTTCTACACCACATCTTATACATACAGTGCGAGTGACAAGGCTGTGAAACAGCCTTATGGCTGAAATTAGAAATCCTATATCCAATAAATCGTTCAAAAACACCTTTAACGTAATCCTGTTCCATAATCTAGTTCATATTCCCCGCTCCTCATCTTTTTCTTAATTAATCCTTCATAAATATCAATATTGTATTGTTTATAAAATATACCTAGATAATTAATTGAATTAACAAATAAATAAATAAGTATTTTATGTTTTTCATGCGATAATGGGTGATTTGGCATGATGTATTGCACGCAATCAATCTAATGAATTATGGATAGAAAAATTTGTTTTTGATCGAGGAAGTACAAGATGAATTTTAAATTTTAACACGAAATACCTTCGTATGCACGAGTATACGTTCAGTAAGTGAATCAAATCGGTGTGACAAATTTTATTAAGCTTATAAAATAACAATAAATTATTTG
Organism: Athripsodes cinereus; assembly: GCA_947579605.1. Lineage (NCBI taxonomy): Eukaryota > Metazoa > Arthropoda > Insecta > Trichoptera > Leptoceridae > Athripsodes > Athripsodes cinereus. Next base: position 4,654,814 of record OX388309.1, read on the forward strand.
TAAGCGAATCCGTAACCATATTAACTGATATGAATCCAAGAACAATAAAAAATGTTATAAAAAAACATGCGCAGATATTTTGTATTATTGCTTCATTATATTTTCACATACGCAAATTAAAATAAAATTCTGTCTTCGCCTTTTATCGCTTCTCTTGGGAATAGATACTGGGTAGAAGCAAGCCTCTTCTCTTCTATTCAGAGCGTCTCGACGTCAATTGAGTATCACTTCTTCTCATGCCATTCCTAGTGCTTTGATGTTATTTTGTCATAGGAACGGTCGGTTTAAGAGGGTCGTCCGGGCCGTCAGAGCCTCTGTGAACGAAATAACAGTGCACCTCTTGACCAGCTATAAAATGAAATTTTCAGATATTTATTAAATTATTGTCCTACGCTTTATGGATTCTTCAGAATTTATAGGGAAACCCTGGAAAACCTTAACAATTATTGAAGACAGCATCTGATATACATCTCACACCAATAAATGCTGTGAATATAAGTATAGTACCTACCATAAGAGTCAGTGAAATTCTGGGGTGTTCATCTTGATAAGGCCCTCTCTATGAACATCTATATATCTGAGATAATTAGTTCAAATTTCGCCAAAGACAGATATAAAGAGTCCATGACCCTCTTTAAATGAATGCAGCAAGAACACTTGCTTGTAAAAAAAACAGATTTTTACATCAACAGGCATTTTGCATCTGTAATTCAGCGATAAGCTTTATCGCCACCGTTCCTGAATGTCTTAATTCTTTGTTGGCACAGAGAGGATGCTTTGCATGTTTATTACATGCAACCGATCTGCTGGCTATTCCACTTGTAGAATATGCCGTTATGGTGTAGTAAATGCAATATTCACATTAATATTTTGATACTGCGTTTACTGCGCGTGGAGTAGGTACCTTCTTATTTCCTTATCATCGTAGACCGTACTTAGTAATTTTTACTGTTCAAGATTATCAGAAGTTGTTCATAGTGAATAAACTAATGCACAAACCAAGTCGTAATAAATTCAGCATAATACTTATCATTGTTATATTCAATAGGAGTGTGACGTGATGCAACATTGAAAATATTATTGATTGTTTTATTTAACAGCTTTTAATACTTACCAACATAGCTAACTAAAAATATACTTTAATTTGTATTTTAGGGAACTGCAGATTGAAATTATTTGTAAGTATAATTAAGACTAAGTTTTATATAATTATCTTTACCATAACCGTATTTCTCACAAAGCAGTAGCCAGAGAAGTAATTATCAGATTAGCGGATAGATGTTACATAGGTATGACTAACAGAAAGTTTAAGACAAGAATTAGGGAACATGAATTATGTTTACGTAATGATAATTTCTCCGAATTCGCCAACCATATAATTGAAGAAGGCCATTCTTTTGATAAAAATATAACTCAGTACCTACACACTAATATTAACCACTACCCCAGACTCGCTTCTTTGGAGATACTGGAAATTAACAAAAATCTTAATACCGTCAATACACTAGTGAACAAGAGCTTAACTTCAAATTCGCCCCTTCTTACACAGTTCCCAATTCGGAGAAGTCATCATCCCCCGCATAACGGCCACCATTAGCACATATGTAGGTTGTAGGTTAATAGATTATGTATATTAGATATAGTCAAATATTGCGCTTGAGAATGACAGGTTACCTGTTGAAACCTTGGTCGTTATTAGTATTTTTTTTTGGTAATTTTTAGTGGTAGGTAATTTTTAGTAATACCTATTTGTAAAGTTTTTTGACTCCAAACATTTGTAATTAGCATGTTATCTTCTATGTGCCATTAATAAACACATTCAATGTGTATTCAGTATCTTACTTCTGTTGGGGAGACTTCTGTTCAGCAGAGAACGTAAAGTGAAAACCTTTTAAATGTCACTTTCTTGACATTTTTTACTTATGTAGTTCTTTATTCAAATTTTTGGATTATGTATAGGAATAGGTCTTATTTCATGATCTCTTCGGTTTTGTTAAGAAATGTTTCACAAATCTGCTTTACTTGGTTTTAAACATCGTAAAAGAAGACACAGCAAAGACAAGACTAACATTCATTTTAATGTAATGTTTTCTCATATACAAATTGCATATATTCGTAGAATAACGAATAAAAACGAAATTTAAAATTAATTCTCATGAATCTAGTTTCAGAACATACGTGCCATTCAAATTGCTTTCAATTATCTCCGGTAGGTAATTTAAATAATGCATCTTGAATGATTTTATTTTATGAGCATTGTTACACGCGCGAGTACTACAGTAGTAAAATCTACACGTTTTCTGTGAAATTACGTTTCTTTTTTTTGTTAACCCTCTGAGTCCTGAGGCTTTTATTTACATAACGAATGAATATGTATTTTTACACACAAGTAATGAGAGGGTTGTGCCTATGAGATTAATAGCAATGGTCTTATCAATCAATTATTTTGATAAAGTTATATAATTTTTTTCATCACCAACGTTAATACATTATCATCATTTATTTCTGATTCAATTTTATGAAAACATTTACTTTTTGATTCTCAGAAAATTATTCTCAAAAAATACGTAGTTCATATAAAAATTATTTAATAAAATACATTTATCTAATTAAAAAGAATTAAAACTTCTTATAAAGTTCGCTTTAATATTTGTGAAATAAATGCATAAAAAATACAGAAAAAGTGGGAGTTCAATTCTTTGTCGGGTGTCCACGGAATGTTAAATATTTCGAATGATAATAACGTAAACATCTATTTACATACGTGGAGTATTTAAATTTGTATAATGTAATCACTTCTAACTAAATAGTAAGCAAGTAACATTTTACGACTGAGAGTGATGCTAATCGATTTTACGGATCCGTAATGGGATATCAGTGTGCAATATCGCTTCACTGATTCGTACCATTTAATGGGAATATAATCCAATTGTTTCTGCCATTGTATGCAACATATCCGTGATTATAATAAATAATATGATTATGTTTTAATGTATACAACAAGTGTAATATTAGTATTGTGATTTATAATCTCTGCTTATTTAATCAGGAACCAACCACCTATATGGTATAGATTAGTAATGAAGTACCTACTATTTATGTCAGAAAACAATGTTTTGTTACAAAGAACGACAAAGAGGATATACTTGATTGAAGGAAGGGGTCCGGTGCTAGGATTAACGGTGCACTTCGACCCATTGTCAGCAATGACAATGGGTCGAACATGGCAAAATTGCTAGTGCACAATACCGACACTTATGTATGCAAGCGAAACGTGGACATGGTTGAAGAAGGACGAAAGGGGAATAAATGCTGTGAAGATGAGATCGCTGAGGATGGTTGGTAAAACGTTGTGTGATAGAGTGAGGAATGTGGATATTAGAAGAATGAGTGGATGCAAGAGGAGTGTTGTGGATAGAATGCGTGTAAATAAATTGAGATGGTTTGGTCATGTGGAACGAATGGAAGAGGAAAGAATGACAAAGAGGATATACTTGGCTGAAAGGAGGGGTGTGAGGAAGTGCGGCCATCCGAGAACTACATGGCTTGAACATGTAGATCAAATTCTCAAGGACGGCTGTGTTTTGAGTAAAAGAAACCGACGTGCGTGCATGAGAAATTGTATGACTGTGGAGGAAGCGAAATAAGTATGTTAGGACAGATCTAATTGGCGTTCCGTTCTCTCTGCCTACCCCACTTGAGATACGGCGTGAGGGAATAGATAGATAGATAGATAGATAGAAGAAGGGGTGTGAGGAAGCGCGGGCGTTCGAGAACTACATAGCTTGATCACGTAGTTCAAATTATATAATAGATACCTATATAATAATAGGGATAATGCGTGCATGAAAAATTGTATGAATGTAGAAGAAGCGAAAGCAGTCTATATGGTGTTCTGTTCTCTTTGCCTACTTCACTTGGGATGCGGCGTGAAGAAATAGAATAGAACATACATTGTTAGTTATACTATTATTCTAAGATATTTAATTTATTTAACTAAATAATATTGGAGTCTACACCTTGAATACAACTTAAAATTAAAACATTTTTTTTAAAATATAACATTTAATAATAATAAAATATTTAAATAACTTTATATTCAAAATGTAGAACCTCAATACTATTCGAATTAATTCTCCCATGGTGTCCTATGAAAATAGTACAATCATGGGAAATTTTTATTTTTTGCAACCAGTCACCGGCAGTTCTTCTAATGTCATCAGACTATCGTGTAGGAGGTCTTCCTCTGCTTCTTTTGTCTTTACGAGGTCATCACTCTTCTTATTAATATGCTGTTTCACTCCATAACATTTAGATGCTAATGGTCTCTTTACTATCTACTTATACTTATGTATGGCACTTTTTTTATGCCTGACGAAGTTATAAAAGGATCCCTAAACTTAAAAAAATCAATGTCCTCCTTCAACCCTTACAACACCAATGTATTTGGTCGCAAAATTTGATTGGTGGCATTACCAACTTTTTTTGAATTTCTAGTCTACGCAATATAGATTAGTGTCAAGAACATGCTTTTATAATACTTTTATATTTTATATAACATAATGAAACATGCACTTTAAACGCATCATACATTTATTTCGTCTAAATAAAAAATATTACAAATCAATGCAAAGTGGGGAAAATATTTCATTCATTATTCAGCTCCATCACGGTCCATCTGTGGAAAATTTTGAGAAATACCTACAAACGTTTTTACAAAATTGCAATATGGAAGTCACAATTGATTTACCAACATTGACTTTTCATCGATTTTTACATCGACTCTGATATCGTTATCAAGCGAACGATATATTGTGAAAGAGGTTCTTGTGAATTCTCTGAAATATGGAATCTATACCATGGAGGGAATGGAAAAAACGGTGTTTTTTTTTTATCAAATTACATTTGGAATTACTTACTTACTTTTCGGGTCCGGACTTGCCACTCCAGTATGCAGCGACGTATATCGCCTTGTCACTCTCATTACATGCATTCCCCATCAGCGGGCACTGCAATAAATGAGAATCACTCCGCACCTCCCCGCAGTCGCAGCTATTGTCCTCTCTATCCAAAAAGCCCTATTACTATCCCATTTGGAAATCTTAAAGATAAAAAAACATAGGTACTCGTAATGCATAGATAGTTACATTGTTAATAGTGTTAGTTTGTTTACGAATGTCTCACAATTGAAATATTAGTAACATAATGAGTACAAATAATAGTGTGGAGTATCTCGACGCGACGCCTACAAACCGGTGGTAAATGATACTCGGACAAAAAGCTATTTATTATTGTAATACATAGATATTATAATATTATCATACTTTATTGTACTATGTATTATGAAAATAATGTATATGAAGCATTATGTATTATTAGTTAGTGTTTTTGTATGCACGGTACGCCCCCGTATGTGTAAAGTCATTATTAACACAAAATAATATTATTGCGATAGAGAGAGAGTATTGTCTGTATAGTTGTTCAAAAATATATTTTATTATTATATGTTGAGATAGAATAGACCGAAAATGTTGAAACAGTTCGAATTTTTGAGTACATTTATTTTATTCTATGTTATTTAATTATTTTTTTCGGTATTTTTGCTCATATTACTCTGGTTTTCCTTCAAAACGAATAAATCTTTCGCCTTTTACTAAAGATATCCGTGGAGGGGGACACTCAAATGAGTCTATAAACCAACCTCTTGACAAGAGTTTTTTTTTTCCTTTTATGCCATATCTTATAGAATTTTACTAGTAATATCCTTCTTTGTTACTTCCATCTATATTTGTAGGGGTCTGCTACGATATTTGGTTTTTGATTTATAATTAAAAACTTTTTTGATCGCTGGTTCTTTGGGTCTTCTGTCTCTGAATTATAATCCTTTTTCTAATATTTGTCTTGTTTTCACACTTCCATTGTTAGCATGTTCGGGATTTTGTCCAAGACATATTGTGTTCTGCATTTTTCATCAACAGTTCATATAATTTTTTTTTTGCATACTTTAGGCCGAATCTTTGAGGTTTTGTTTATTCATATATTTCAATCTTTAAGATACGAAACAGTCACTGTATTTGATCAATACAATGTATAATAATATAAAATATAAAAAAAACATTCTAATACATATATAATTAAACGTATATTGGAGAATTCATGTATTATTGTTTTATTAATTCATGATTCAACGATATGTCATGTCTTCCATTATGAGAATAACCCAAATCGTCAAGAGGATGCAATTTTAATTGGCAAAATTCATGATTTTTTTATCATTAGCAAACATGATATTTTATTTGCAAAATACTGTGTAAGCTCTCAAGTATTGTTGTATTTATTAAAAAATTAATTTTGATTTAATTAATTCAATACTTATACTAAAAAATAAAAATGCTGTACCTACTGCAGTTCCTGCAAATACATGAAACCTTTGAGACATTATTTTAAACTATTAATTTTTTCGGTAGTCACTTGGTGAAAGTTCATTTTTAATAAATTTTGTTATAAAAATAAAATCAAAAACACTGTTTACTTTCACTTGTTATTTATTTTAAATATTTTAGCAAAGATCTTTCGTTATATTAACATCATCAGTTGTAAGTGAGCACTGATGATGTTAATATAACGAAAGATCTTTGCTAAAATATTTAAAATAAATAACAAGTGAAAGTAAACAGTGTTTTTGATTTTATTTTTATAACAAAATTTATTATACATTATTTTACCTCTGTCCTTTGTAATTACAGAATGTATTGAGGGCATATGTACAAATATACGAACCGACTAAAATATTAATGTGTCGATTTGATTATATCCTACTAGTGTCGAATATTAAACTATACTATGTACTTGTTTACATTATTGTCTATTGTATGTTTTCATAATTATATGATGTCTTTATTAATTATTGTTTATAGCTTCATGTTATACCTATGGTATAATATATTACACAGTAAAATAACATTATATGTAGTTAGGATGTCATATTGTAGGCGGAGTTCATTGTATACAATAAGTTAGTTACATTGCTATGAGATGTAAAAGTGAGAGATGCTATTCATATTTGTTTATTATTTATTTATTTATTTCAAACGGAGATAGCATCGACGAATATTGTAAGACACTAATTTGCTTTGGGGGATTTTGTTTTAATTTCTTCCAATCGCTGAAATTATAATTTGTCTTCTGATAAAATCAGTGAATAATTTGAGAGAATATTTTCATGACATGAATGGCGTGGTTAGAAAGTTTAAAGCGAGCTTATAAACGCAACAATAATAAATGAATGTCGAAGATTTTTGTTGAAGGTAGTGCTTCAAATAAGCCTTGAGACTTCCCTTTTGAAGAACCTACATGAAGAGTAGGTATAGAGGATGTAGGAACTAATATTCCTGTAACATAAATGGGTGAGGGAAGGTGCAACTCAAAACGTGATTCCACAATATCCAACTGTGAAGGAAGACTTGATATTCTTATAAACTGCAGTAGAAGTGATGGTTAATGGTCATCATCTAATCATGAAACCTCTACGAATTCCAGGGTTCAATCTGCTTCGCAAACAGTAGTTTACTAGTAGGTATAATCAATGGACGGTAACCAGGACATGATTGATCAGGGTGATTATTTAATTATCTACATCTGATCATCGAATTATTTAGTCATCTGTAGAGTTTTTAACGAAAATATTTCGTTGGTGAAAAGACTCAACCAGGAACTTAGACGCACATTTCCCACATTATCATTAGTCTTTTTCTCTGTTAGTTAAACAAAATATGTATTTAATTATTGATGTAATTATTATTTAAACATTGACCCATGCATATTATTTTGATTGACGTATTAACTAAAACATTTTCTATAAATATCGCCTTATTTTGTTTCACCTTTTTTATTACAACTGGTTGCATTTTTTTTTACCAGGAATTTGATGGAGGTAAGTTCAGATCGAAATATTAAATGCAAAATAATAAACTCCATTCATGATAAATTAACGGCGTGATATAAATTTCATTTTTAAATAAAGATTGAAGGCACTGTAGGTCTTTATTGCGAATATGCTATGAAATAAATTTCAAATTCAAATTCAGAAATTATATTTATTTTAAAGGAATATATACCTACTTTTTAAACAATTTCAGCAGTTTTACGCAAACATAATTATATACAATTTATTCTTTTAGATATAATTTTTTTTCTATTTAGACTTTTAAGCTTTTCAAGAAGAAGTATTTGTCTTTTTTTTTTCAATATTAATAAATAGAAAAGTTACTTTTAAATGAAGAACTTTTGCATGAATACAAGAATCCTATTTATCAAATATCTTATAGAAAAAAATAAAGTTCTACAGAACCTTCTACAATATATTGGAAATATTGGTAAGTACGTGATAAAGAAATATATCAGATGAATTATCTACTACTACACCATCACGACATATATCACAAGTGGGGCAACCAGCAAACCAGCTGCATGCTGTTATTGTTCAGATGAATTATTCGGAAATAAAACAATTACTGAGTACTCCACTGTGATTTTATTAGTCGCAAATATTAATTGCATGACACAAATTAATATGGATCTTAGTAATACTAAATGGAGATCAACCCTTTGCATTTCGATATGTTTAAATAATAATACACATTATTATCATTATATGAAATCAATACAAAAAAAACTGTATTTATATGTATTGTATGTGAGTATTGTAATCGTGTATGTATGTGTGCGAATGATTCAATCGGGGTGTTTGTCAGTACTGCGGGGTGCCTCACGATTTTCACACAATTAAGATATCGTTCGGGGTCCCCAAATAAATAAATAAATAATAAATAAAATAAATATAAAAAGAATAGACAGCTCCCCGTTGCGCGAACATCCCGAGATGTGAATGTGGAGGAATCACACTGAACGATTTTCACATTCCATTCGAAAAAAATATTTTCTTCTGAAATAATGTAGTTTTCAGCTAATTAAAATAAATATGATAAAAAAGTCATGTTTTTTTTCAGCAATAAATAGATTCTTTTGTTTTTTTTTTAACGATTCTTTGTAACTCTTGAAGACGCCTATGAAAATGTCTAAATATTACTTTTCTTATTTTAGATGTGAAAAACAGAGGGATTATCAAAAAACCTAATAATTTCAACAAGCTACATCTATTCTATCTCTAAGCCATCCACTCGTTTACGAGTGATCAGGGGAAAACAAGCTATATCAACTACTACTACTATTTTACTACCACGGCATATTCCACGAGTGGAGTAGCCAGCAGACCAGCTGCATGTTATTACATGCAAGCTTTTCTTTCCGTGCCAACAAAAAATAAGACATTCAGGATGTATATACCTATGTCGGGTGATTTATTAGGCGTCGTTCAATAGAGCATCCATCTCAAGGGCGCTGTAAACTGTATTGGAATTTGATTTGTATTGTATTCAATTTGCTCCTGAGCGTTGTTATTGATTGGTTTTTACGAAGGTCTTCAGGGAGTTGATTTCAGATGACAAGAAGCGTCGTAGAAGCAGGACTATTTATCTCATCCAGAATATTGGTGGATGTCTTTGCTGAGCGTATGGGTCTATGTGTATTGGTTGAAGTCATTGCCCAAGATGGGTGGAAATTTTCAATGTTGAATTTAAGATGAAAAATGTTTTTTTCGAACACCTGCTTTTTATTTATGGAAATATCTTTATTTCTCGGATATTTCAGGAGTCCAAGGACTCCTATTTATCCGTTTAGGTGAAAAATTTATTAATATTTGGTCTCTCTCTAGTCTAATACCACTATGCTAGTGTTGGCATCTCCGATCCTACCACGTCAGTGGGCGGATCGGATTTTTATTTATGGAGCTAACTACATATCTACATAATTCACTCGATTGCGGGTGCATTGCCGTAAAATGAAATAAGAAGAACTACATATCAAATCATTAATACATTTTTATTTTTCATTAATTTTGGCATCTATGGTTCCTCCACATGTTACAAGATGAGCCAATAAAAAATGAGTCTCAACCGAGCAGGCGAGAAAGCATTGATACCTTTTGTGAGAATATTATTATTATTATACTTGTACTTATAATCAAACTAAATACATGCTCGTACATACCAGCTAACCAAACATAATAATCACAATATACATACAAACATTAATATCTCTATTTATAGGGACCTACTGCATACCTATTATATGCAGTACTAGCATTATGTCATCGATTGTAGTCAAGAAATGAATCAATCAGTACGTTTTACCCCTCACTATGTTATCTTAGAACCAATATTAATGTACGCAAGTGAGATGTGGACATGTAAGAAGGATAAAAGCAATTAATATCGTTGAGAAGGATGTGTGGTAAAAATCTGAGAGTTCGTGAATGTAACAGTGCTGTACGAGAGAAATGTGGAATGGAAGTTGGTGTAATAATCAAGATGATTTCTGATCAGAATCAGAATTACAGGTTACTTAAAAATTACAGAATCAGAAATAAGGAACATTTATTGATTATAAAATTAGTCGTTTAAAAAACTATCGACTATAATTTTATAAAATTAATCGTACGAATTATAAACTATTTGAACCAACTTAAAAGACACTCGTGGAAACGAAATGGAGATTCAATGTAATATAAGTATGCATACAACTTTTGGCTAATTTTGTACCATAAATAATAATTTAATGTTACCTAGATTAAAATAAATAAATATATTAAACGTGTATGAAAATATTATTGGTGGTTGATCTTCGCTGTTCTACCAATCTCATCTCTATAGACATCCCACGCTAAGGCCAGACAGTAGGGAGTCAACAGTACAGTTCTATAATATATTTAAAATAAGAAATACATACTACAGCACACTACAATATACTGTAGTAAGAGTATGTTACTCCATCAAATTATCCATCAATTTTATGTGGTGTGTACTCCATATATGTACGTGTAGTGAACTTATTGACACATCAATCAGTAAACTTTATAACTGAATAAAAAAAAACAAATTAATAGCAGTCCTTCTTCTAGAGGAGTGTTGTGGATAGAATACGTGTACCTTAATAAGTTACGATGGTAAATAAGGCAGCCGGTTTGTCGCGGAGATAATGCTCTTGCCTTTAAGTCACGAGGTCCTGGGTTCGACTCCCGGCCAGGTCAAAATGAAGAAAGACCTTTTTCAAAATTTCCTGGGTCTGGGTGTAACATGTACATGTGTTTAGTGCTTTTTATAAATGTGTATCGTCACGTTAGCACCCATAATACAAGATTCATATCTTAGTTTGGGATCATCTCAATCTGTGTTAATTGTCTATGCATTTAATGTTATGTTTGGACATGTGGAACGAATAGATGAGGAAAGGATCACAAAGAGGATATACTTGTGAAAAAGCACGTGTGTCCAAGAACCACGAATCTTGATCACGTTGATCAAATTTTCGAGGACGGCAGTGTGTTGAGTAAGAGAAATAGACGTGCGTGCATGAGAGATTACGCGAATTTAAAAAAGGGAAAGCAATATATAAAGATAAATCTATGTAGCCTTCCGTTCTCTCCGCCTACCCTACTTGAGATAAGGCGGTATAGTTATATATCAGAAAATTATGTTTTTTTCTACTATATTGTTTCTACTATTTTTTATAGAGAGAGACGTCTTTTGTCTTTCATAAACATAGGCAATCTCAAGAGATAGCCAGTAGCCAGTGAATTTTAATGAAAATCTGCTGGAAACGTTTGAAATTTAAATTTAAAAACTTTTTCAGGTTCGATGTTTTCTAATAAAGCCACCACAATACATCAGTTTGTATGAACCTCTCAAAAACAATAAATACATGGAATATTATTCCTCACATTGTGATGCTCATAACTCCATATATAACAACAATGTAATCTTATATTACACAACGATTATTATATGAATATATAATATGTATGATTTACAACAAAGAGTTTTAAACAATAATAAAATATTAACACGTCCGTTGTACGCCAACAGGTAGTGTATGTATTTACTTTCATATTGTTCGGATAAATTTATGCACTACTGTATTTATTCATTATATTATAATGGTTACATCATAATTTTAATTATTTTATTGTTATTCATTTAAATGTCTTATTTTTTATGACCAAAACTATAGTACGATTTTATGAGTAGGTATAAATCAGCGGTGAGGTACATAATTTATTCTGATTGTGATATTTATTGTGGCACGTGTGTTAATTAGAAGAAAACCTGTAAGTTTATGATTTTTTAATTTTTTTTTATTGATCAAGAGTACAAAACAGACAACAATTATATATATGGTTTACAAATAAAAAATTAAGGTCGTTCATAACTCAGCTGTCATCCACAAACATGTACCACAGTTAAGTAAATAATTTAGGTATATCACATTCTGCTCATTCATCTGTTCTCACATAATATGCTGTTTAAGGAACATTTATAGATTATTAAATTAATTGCATAAAAAAACTATCGACTATAATTATTTTATAAATTAACATTTGAACCAACTTAAAAGACACTCGTGGAAACGAAATGGAGATTCAATGTAATATATATAAGTATGCTTATATGTATGTAACTGAGCATCAAACTTTTGACCCTAGAGACATTAACGGTTGTAATTATCTGTTGGGGAGGTTTTGTCGGGGGGAGACCTTCAGGCAATCTCTGAGGCCTCTCATATAAATGAATATTTTGCACGATGAGTGTGGATGACATAGGAACTACCATTCCTGAAACATCCACGGGTAAGGGAGGGTACAACCCATAATGTTTAGAATATTTACTTATTTTGTATTGTTATACCGGATTTGAGCACAACGTGCAGATGACAAAACCAATCAGATATCTCGATTGGAGAACCACGTCTACACAATGCATTGCAATGTTAGGTATATTGTGCAATTTTTTTTTTATCGGACGAAGTGACATAAATTTCTGCTAGCTACTCCACCTTTTAGTGATACCGTAATGGTATAGAGAGATAGAAACATATTCTTTTCATAGACCCTTGAGGTGGATGCTCCACTAAACAGTGCTGAATAAATCTTCCGACATACAAACATAGCGGTCGATTGGTGAAAAAATATTTTGTGGCCGATTTCTTGCTGAATTTGATGCTGTGCGCCGGCGCACCCAGCAGAGACCTGTAATCTCCGTAATACAGGAGAGACGATGGTCGTAGCTGGGACATGTTTTGAGAATGCGTAATGATAGTTGGCCAAAAAGAGCACTGTTCTTCCGTCCGCAGGGGTTCCGTCGGCCCGGGCGTCGCTCTTTCACAATACACCGTTCCTATGACAATGATATCAGAGCGCAAGGAATGTCGTGGAAAGAGGTGACGCAATTGGCACAGAGACGCTCTGAATGGAGGAGGCTGGTTTCTGCCCTGTGCTCCCGAGAGGAGCGTTGAGGGCGATGATGATGATGATGATTCTTGCTGAATGAGTTTCTGATTTTTACTTGGAAAATCCTATATTCGAATCTTGCCGCTGATCTACACCATTTTCACGATTCAAACATATTGTAGGTTATTGTAAAATTGTTTAGATGTGTATTTGAAATAAGGTATAACAAACCTATTTTAATTTTTAAGGTATTAGAAATCTATGCAGATAATTCAACAAAGTAACTAATATTTATTTTAATTTTTGTCCCCCTTTTGCGAAACACGTAAAAATGTGTTGACATTTTTTATTCTATACCAAAAGCAATAATATTATGTTATCTCACCTAATTAACACATTCAGTCCTGACTATGTTCGGAATGTTATCGGGCTGTTTTACAAATAATTCGCAAATGTTAGTATTTTGTTCTGCACCATCTATAAGGTTCTTTATACTAATATTTCTATCGTACTTAGTGACTCAAATATAATTGAAATAATAAATAATATGTCATCAATTTATTTGATCAAAACAAACAAGACTAGTATTTTTTTTCCGCGGAGCATCCAGCTTATTAGAATTGGTCTCGCATTTATTTCCGTAAATATTCAGGAGTCCTATAAGAGGCAAGGCATGAGGTTTGCCACCTTCTTGAATGTCTTTATTTTTTGTTGACACGGAGAAGACGTCTTACATGTTTACTATATGCAACTGGTCTGCTGGCAACCCCACTTATGGGATATGCCGTGACGGTGTAGTAGCAATTTGTTATGCTTCTTTTAATACAAAATTGTTGCCTTCTCCGAACAGGGCAATTCTATTTTAATTTAGTCATATCTCACTACGAAAATCCTAACGCTTTGTTGTAGTGGTATGAACGGTGCACTGTGACAGAAAGTCATTTGTTCAATTATTAATTTACATTAAAATTAGAAAATCTACATAAACATAAATTAAAATACAATTTTATTACAGACTTTTTCTATACTTGCATGGTAAAGCACACGAAGTCAAGCATTGTATGGATTTTACATACTTTTATCAAAGTAAATTACAATTGGAATCAGACACCTATTTGTTCAAAAAAAACAACATAACCAAAGACAATTTGACTACTGGTTCACAGTAGATAATCCACTGTGGTGACAAAAAAAAAATCATTAATAGTTTATTAGGCCTTAACTATAGAGAATATTATAAATACGTTAGAATTGTTTCACACATAGGTAGAGGAATTATAATACGTACATATAGCGACGCATCTGGTTTGGAAATTCGTCCTTCGCTCTCTATAATGTTACGAATAAAACAAACAGAATTTGTTAAAGGAATCAAAAAAGGAATAAATTCAATGTCAGAATCGAATGAAGGTTTGAAAGAGTTAAAAAATATTTAAAAATATTTTACGATGTACTTCAATGATTATGATATCTTTTACACACGGTGAGTTCATCGGCTACCCCACTTGTGGAAAATGCAGCGGTGAAAAAATAATGGATAGATAAAATTATTATAATTAAATATGAATTCGACGTCAACTATAGGCTAACACCAATGCTGATTTTTTGTACTTTATTAAAATTTTAAATGCCTTAAATTTGAGAAATTTCTGTACCAAAACGATATAATGCTATTTATGGAATAGCCAGGTGTCATAAACAATGTATTTGTGGTGTTTTTGAAAAAAAAGTGAATTAATTATTTGGTGTCTGATTCGATACTGTGGCAATAATAGCGTAGAAATACAAAAATGGTTGTGTATATACAAATACCTGCGTGATTGGCTGGTCAGTCGCAACACCTGGAGAATGCCGTGTGGAAGGAGGATTCCATTCGATTGAATAGCTCTAGACTTGGTAGGAAACGGATATGCGGCAAGAATCCTGTATCTGACATATCCGGCTAATATTTACCATGTATTCGGCCGAATACCAGATTACGGTTGAAAATTAATGATATCGACGTTTACAATATTTTTTTGAATATATCTTATTTAGAAAAACACAATAAGACAAATTAAGTTTGTACACATTGCTTAAAATATAGAAGAACTATTTATCACCTCTGGTGCATATATTTACGAGATGGTAAGATGGTAGAGATTTTATTCGTAATGTTTTACTTGCCGTATACTAGGACAAATTTTGAGTCATAATTCTTCTATATAACAAAATTCCTTATGATTTGCGACCTCTGGAGAGTGTGGAGGTGTACAGGACAGGGTAAAATACTCTATTTTTCAGGAGTTGTTATGATTCTTGAATGGGCCCTTGCGGTGGTTTTTCCATAAAACGTTCATCTTAAAAAAAGTTGTATAGCTATTACGCATGTCAAGATGAACGGAATGTTAGGTACCTATGTTTTTTAAATTAATTGTGGCGTATGGTGTTGGATGATAGCTGATCTCTGAAAGATTTACCTTTTTTATGTAGGTACTGCCCGAATATTAATTGTCCGCCCAAATTTTGTATTATCCGTTTCAAAACTACTCTAGACTGCACCAGACTCTATGTGCTATATAGCTGAGAAGGATGTATGGAGATATTATTATGTATGTAGTGCTAGCAGTATGATCATACATCAGAGATCATCACTCAGACTGAATGCGACAGCCGGGAGTAGGTAGGTATAGCTTCTATAATAATAATATACACAATATTAATAACAACATGTAACAAACAGCAACACAAACGTATTATGGAAGAGTGAACTCAATATTATCTGCAACTGGATAGAATATTTTATGGATAGATTTGTCTTGCAAAATGAATTATGTAAGTATTTCATGTTTTTCATTTGTGTAATCTACATCAGTGGAGTTCATAAGCATCTTCTTTCTATGCAAATTCAATACCTTTTTAGATCTCTATCACTGATTATTTTCCTCTTTATTGTTTTGACAGCCTGTTGTACACATCGGACTCCTTCGAAATTCCTGCTTACCTTTTATTCTGAGACTTAGTCATTGAATATTTTAAAGAAATCATCATCAGATGCACTACAGCCCGTTGTGCGCCTTGGCCTCCTCCAACATTCGCCTCCATCTCCCCCTATCTTGGCATGTACTCTTCCAATCCCTGACGCCCATGATGTCCATATCCCTCTGTACACTATCCATCCAACGGAGTTTGGGTCTACCAATGCTATATCTACCTAGTGGTCTTGTATGAAGGATTTTCTTTGGCACTCTTTCCTCACTCACGTGCCCAGCCCATCTTAGATACATATTACTATGTTCGGCTCTTAGTACAAGTTGTAGACTTCTTCGTTGTATCGAATTCTCCAATCTCCGTTGTCCCTTTCAGGTCCGAAAATCCTTCTGAATATCCTTCTTTCAAATATTAAAAGGAATGTCTCGTCCTTTTTACTCAAAACCCAGTATTCGGATCCATACATGAGTCCTGGCCGCAGTAGTGTTTTATAAATAGTGAGTCTTTAAAGAAACAACATCACATTATTAATTGATGCTCAAGTCAAGTGAGATGTTGGAAAATTCAAGTGAGATATTTAGGTAAATATTGCGATCTTTATTATTAGGGAGAAACAATTTCTATCCAATCAGTGCGATTTTGAGTGAATTTAGTTAATTTGATCCATTTGACAATAGCATTAACACTTTGACTTTGTTGTCATGTTTGAACGAAGTGTTATAAATAAGGGTTTTATAGACCATGAAGACCCAATTTCATGAGCGTTAAAGGTATCACATTTTTCTGAAGAAATCCTTGTCCAATATTTAGTATAAGGAGAAGAATGCATAGAACATGAGTAAAGGCAGAGTTCAAAACATGCACTATGATGTGTAATGCTCATGCATTAATGTTGTCTCATCGCTGTAATAGTAGGTATACACTGCATGCACAGACTGGAAGAGGCAGTTAGAGATAATTGAAGAAATGGATGGATTGTTTGTGTTATAGGTACATCATTATACACATTATTATACACTGTTATACACAGCCATTATACACTACTTTATTATACACGAGAATAATACCTAGTAATAACAATATTACCTATACCTACATTACAGGGATGTGCAATTAATCTACGTTTGGAAAACATCCATTTCTCAATTTATACATAGTTGATTATCTAATCGAAAATCGATAGATTGTAACATCTCTCTTTGAAATCAAGTTAAGAGTAATATTCTTTTTCTTCTCTAAAATAATATGAACTTTATTTTTACGTTAAAACGACCATAATTATAAGGTTTTATAAAAAGACAGTGCTATATAATAACAATTTACTATAAGTATTCAAAATAGGGCATATTTGTTAGTATTAAATAATTGAGAACGAGGGTAAACGAAACTTTTATTCCATCTTCCTAAAAAAGTAAAGGTTTTTTGTAGATCCTTGTTTACTTCCTCAGACCTTTTTGATCTTTTATTATGAACTTCAAGTAATTTCTTGCATTCCAGTAATCCACCATTAGCTAAATTTTCTGTAAAACTTGCATTATTGAGAAAGAAATGTAAGACGTTTTCCAAATCAACCAAATTGACCTAATATTAAATTATCATTATTTTTTATTTATTTATTTATTTTACATAACAAACAATACAGATTAAAAATACACAGACTATTTGATAAAAACTTAAATCTAAACAACCTACAATAGAGACAAGTCTCGTGTAGATAAATGAGGGTATTTATCTATATAAAAATGTAAGGCAGACGAGACTGGACTGGAATGAGAGGTGTGGAGGAGTTGTTCCAGACAGCGCAGGATCGAGAATCCTATGCCAGAGTGATCGCTAAAGTTGGGGGACCCGAGAAGGCAATTATAGAAAAAGATATAAAAACGGACTTTATTAATGACATTTTGCAGTGGTATGCATCCCTATACGTGCTTCAGTAGATGTATCAAGTCCGTAGGTCATCATAGACCCGTATACCATAATAATAATAATATTATATTGTGTACATGTGAGTGTAGACTGTATAGTTAGTAAGTATAAATATATCTGGTCCAAGGGCTGTTATTAAGGTGCCAATGTGGTGAGATATATGGAAATGGGCCTAAATGAGAGGGAATCATCCTAAAGACACGCCCACCTTGTTTGTATTATAACGATATTACTCAGAGAGATCATTGAGATATATTATACATAGGTGCCTCGTGAACAAACTAAACTCTTTTTATATCTACGAGCTATTGCACGTATACATATTTCTCTTGATTACTGTACACGTTTTATCCTTTCTGTGTGGATGAAGGACAAAAATACATCGAATAGAATTTATTAATATGGGTTTAGTATGGCTGAGAATAAATTGTCATTTTTCTGTGACTTAGAAATGACAATCACGCTTTCTTCCAAATAGTCAAATGAATATCAATGAATTGTTGTATTTTGAAAATAATAATGATGGGTTGATTAGCACATTGTTACCATAGTGATAAAATGTGAATAATTGTTAAGAGATAAGTTTTTTTTACTTCACAGATTATTTCAGGAAACAGCCTAATAACAAAGAATACCTATGTACATACGTATAGTTTACAGTCTCAAAGCAGAACAAACATAACTATTGGAAAAGTCCCCAGTTGCAAGAGCTGTTTAAATGTTTAATGGTCTGGCTAAAAACATTGATATCTTTGGCGTTACGTAAGCGGAGTTTAAAAGGAAAATTGAAGATATATTGTAGTTGGGTTTTTGTCTGGATATTGTTAGTTTCCTTCTCGGATCGCATTGTCCTTCAGCTGCAGTGATCCTTGTAAGAATCGTCTTATTATCAGTTATAATAATATCATCAGTACATGAATACATTTTGTAAGGTTTAAGAAAACATTTGGTTTCCTGTAATCTTGCATATTAAAATTAAATTTCAAATAAAGAATTCAGTTTGATTTGTGAGCCTTAGAAAGAGCAGTTTAAAACGAGGTTCTGTCACAGTGCGTTTTCGAAAAACTGTGCATTAAAAATCAATTATTACAATTATTACTTTTATTCTATAAAAAGTATTAAGTTTAAATTATTTTACTTTTCGCACGCCACTGAGTTGGTACAGTATCGTGCATAAAAATCGAACCATCAATAATAATTAATTACATTTAATAAATATTATATTTCACTGTTGAAGATTACCTATCTGATGTTAAGTAATATAATATAATAAATGAGACGAAATTACACTCGATATTTTCAACACCAATCTTTAAATAATATTTTATTATTATTATCATTCTTTATCACGTCTTTATTGCATCAATTTATTTATATTTATTATTATAATTATTTATACCATTATTGGTAAAATTACCTACCTACGATTTTATTGATTGATAAAAATGCTTTGTGTATCTTTCGAGGTATAATGTATGTTATGTACTCGTTTACTATTTACATATTCTTATTATTAATATTTCGTTTATTCCGTGTTTCGAACATACTGGTCGAATTAAAATTTGGAATTAATTTATTAATAATTTATAAGAATTACATGGTTCAGAGGAATTCCCCGCCAAGAATAGGTATATCATTCGTTTCTGTAAAATTTCGAGTTCCCTGTAATTGTGAGGGATAAATATCGTAGAATATGAACATATGGAAATAATATTCATAAAATATCACGTCACGAATAGACTTTCTGAGCCCAATAGAGCCGGTAAGTCTAACTTCTATGACAGGGCCTTTGGTATTGTTGGACCGGTTATGTGGAATCGCCTACCGGTGTCATTGAGAGATAGTCAGACTGTCACCAGCTTCAGAAGCAAATTAAAAACTGAACTCTTCACTGGCGCCCATGAGATGGCTTAGGGACTGTTAAACGGCGACAAAATAAAATCATTTAAAATCATCATCATCATCATCAGGTTTATCGCTTATGTTATTTCTTCGAACCAACAGTTTCAATTAAACTTTTTTTATACGAGCAATATATCATTACAGATAATAAAAACTTTAAGAATATTCACTATCTGATTTTGAGACGCGTAGTGACTTTATATTATTATTTATTTATTGATTATTTATTTAACTATTTACTGCATCTCGGTTATAAAATCAATCATAAAAAAGTTAAACAAAATTAGCAAATATAAAATTCAATGCACAGAGGACGAGTTTATCTCAAAATTGCGCTATCTGGATTGTATATTCCTATACGAAATTTTATTCACAGAAAACATTATCATCATCATCGCCCTCAACGCTCCTCTCGGGAGCACAGGGCAGAAACCAGCCTCCTCCATTCAGAGCGTCTCTTCGCCAATTGCGTCACCTCTTTCCACGACATTCCCTGCGCTCTGATATCGTTGTCATAGGAAAGGTGTATTGTGAAAGAGGGACGCCCGGGCCGACGGAACCCTTGCGGACGGAAGAACAGCGCTCTTTTTGGCCAACTATCATTGGGCATTCTCAAAACATGTTCCAGCCAGGACCATCGTCTCTCCTGTGTTACGGAGATTACTGGATGCGCCGGCACACAGCATCATTTGTAACATGTTCATACCATTTGACATCCAAAATCCTTCTAAGACACTTGTTTTCAAAGCTTAGTATCTTCCGCTCTTGAGTATTGGTTAAGTGCCAAGACTCACAGAAAAACTCGTGAGATATTTCAGGAATTTGACTATCAGAGTTCCATCTATTCTCATAGTTGATGTATTACGGTAATCTTTAATTGTAAGTATATAACAATATTATAGTTTGTAGATAGTATGTATGTTGATTGATTAAGAGACTAAGATACAATCAACAAGTGGACAACATGAGACAACAGGTGTATGATTTCCTAAATAAATTACCAATATTATACAGTATGCATACATAGCTGATAACATGCCTATCTTATATTTTATAATCTCTCCACACGATTATACTTAGTGCCTAATATAAAAAAAAACTGTTAACAACGCTCTCCTAACAAGGATCTTCATATAGAGAAGAGAATGATACTTCGATGAAATTCTACACTGAGAAAAATACTCAAAACGAATCATTGGTATGGTACTATCAGATTAGGACCAGAGATCGTACAAACGATTCATTGGTATAAATCTATAATATTGACTCTTCGCAAACAAATCATTGGTAAATTTACCAACAACTTGTTTGCGAAGAGTTAATATTATAGATTCGTACTAATGAATCGTTTGTACGATCTCTGGTCCTAATCTGATAGTACGTACCAATGATTCGTTGTGAAATTTCGTTAGTATTTTTCTCAGTGTAATGAAGTATCGATAATCGGCCCTCTTCGATCAATGTAACATTTAAAATGAAAAAAAAATAATAATTAACATTTTTAACAATTCTTTAGTGATATTGTTACTATCATAATTTATATGTCTATATTTCTTGTTGTGTCTTAATTTTTCAGTTTTTTTATTGTATACCTATTATGTTTATGACTTCCTTCCTATTGCTTTATGTACAATATTTGTTGATTGACATGGTACTAGAGTGACCCTATACGTCCTACTAGTACTGAAAAAACTGTGTCAGGTTTATTGTTACGTGTTTTGTTTGGAATGATGAACTCAAGCTTCCTGTGAAGGACCTACGGGAGATGTTAAAAATAAGATACATATCGATAGCGTCAAACGGCAATATTAGTTATACAGTATACAATATTTTCATATTATGTGATTCACAGACGTCATTGACACTGAATCGTTTTAATACGAGAGGGTTCTGTCCTGTGTAGTCAAGAGGTGCGTTGAAGAACCAAGAGAAAAGATGAGGATCTAGTGACAATATTTCAGAATCACAAGTGAGATATTTGAAACTGCCCCTTGCAAGGGCTCAATTTTTTTTCTTAATTTATTCCAAAATTTATGAAGCGTTACTTTTGATAGTAAAAAAAAACGACGAGACATGCACATATTTTTACTGTATTCACCGATGACTCTGTTTAAGATAATATATTCAAAATTAGGTACACATTCTATGTTGCATTCAATCACGATGTTGTGTATTGGCTACACTACAACCCACTAACATGGCAAACAAATTCTCCAGAGCTATTATTTCACACGATACAAGAGTCGAAAAACAAGATTTGTGGACAAGTTAATTGGGCCTAATTATCCCCCTATACCAATATAAATAAACCATACGTTCGCTTGGATGTATAACGGATAATGTCAAAAAACGGGACGAGTTTTTTTGAATATGTGTAAAAAGTGAATCGTAAATAGATTTTTTATATATTCGAATCATCATAACGTGTTGGAAGATTTGGAATACATTTTTATCGAATTATTTGGAAACATATCTCATCTTAAGTATTTGAGATTTGTATGTGCACAATTTTATCAAACTTACTTGATAATTTCAATCTTAGTTTAGTGACGTAACTATGAGAATATTTTCGTCCATTCTGTAAGTTCTGGAGAAGATTATTTAATTCATAAAATATCATGTAAAAAATAATTAACATCTCAAATTCAGCGACAATAATAATAATATGATAATAAAATTTATATAGGGCTCTTTTGTGATAATATCACTTCATGGGTGCTATACGACATCTAGGATCAACATTCATGTTCATTTTGATGAAACATGTAACCTAGTCATTTGGATATTTGATTATTTGGGCGAGTTTTGCTGATTTAACTGATAATATGTATCAAACATCTGTTGTGCGCCTTATAATAAATAAACGAATAAATAGAAAGCAATTTTCGCTAAGAATTTGATATTATGACAAAATTTACAACGAAATAATAAAACAAATGTTTTATTCTACTAATGGTTTATTATGTGAGAGAGACGTCTTTCGTCTGATGAGGACATTGTCAAAGATTGACAATGTCCTCATCAGACGAAAGACGTCTCTCTCACATAATAAACCATTAGTAGAATAAAACATTTGTTTTATTATTTCGATATGGAATTCTACTACCTAAACACCGACACAGTGAATAAAATTTACAACAATTGATAACAATTTTATTAGCTCTTTTTTCTACATTTGCTTGGATTTTGGGTCAAAATAAATCTCAATGTTTTCCACTTTTGTAGTCTTCACTTACCTACTTTATTTTTTTATGTGGCTTAGTGTGTGGGTAAATCTTCACCTGTGTGGGCTGCGTCGTATCCACCAAAGTCTTGGCTTCAGTGTTCAGTCCTGACAGCCAGTTCACCGCCTCCGGTCTTGCCTCATAGATGTCTTGCAGGTCCCCGCTGATTTTTTTGAGACAGAAGTTCTATAGTCTGTAATATACTTGAATCTCCCAGTAAAAATTCGAGTTTTTCACTGACCATCAAAATATTTGACATTGTCACGTAAACATTCAAATCGTAGAATAATACCAATATTCCAAAGTTGATCACATTCCTGATTGGTATCGGTCTCCCCAGCGCATCGCTTATATTAACAACATCCAATCATGTTGGGGAAATCATCCACTCTATTCCGAGAAGACAGTCTCTCTGTGTACTGAATATATGGCACAATGTGTGGTGTTAATCAAGTCACTCAATTATAATATTATATTAATAACATCATACTTGTTACAACAACTCTCGATGCGATGCTTTAATTACTATCATTGTTATTGTTGTTACATCACTGAACGTAGTCGATGTAGCAAAATGAATGGCAGAACTTTAATGTTCGAAATTTAAAAATTATTTGTTTTGATTTAAAATTTAGTTGCAGCTGGTTTGGGAACGTGGAAAAAATAAATGAGGGCAGAGTGATAGCGATAATCTATATGGCTGAGTGGAATGGACAGATCCTCCAGGATTGATCTGTGTTGAGCACATTGAATAGTAGAGCATCAATGAGGAATTGTATGGCAGTAACGAACGGAAGCGAAAAGTGTATGGAAGAATAGGAGTAAGTAGCGCTCG
The DNA here is from genome assembly GCA_947579605.1 of Athripsodes cinereus. NCBI lineage: Eukaryota > Metazoa > Arthropoda > Insecta > Trichoptera > Leptoceridae > Athripsodes > Athripsodes cinereus. The sequence continues at coordinate 4,679,013 of OX388309.1, forward strand.
ATTTCTGACGATTACTAGAAGGAATATTGTCATGGTTCAGAAATGATCAGAAATGAAATTTGGATTCTGCTGACGACCAACTCGAGTTCAAACCACCGAAAGAAACACTTTTTATTAAATCTTACTATACTACTTAACTACACCATCACGGCATATTTCACGTAATAAACATGCAAGCTGTCCTCTTCGTGTCAAAAAAATAAAACATTCAGAATGGGTGACAAACCTTATCGTTAGATGTTATCCAATTGAATCTTCTATGTATTTAACCTTTTTAAATAAAAATATTAATTTAATTTTGGTTTTGAAAATAAGATTGACATCATTCCTCCAGAGTTTAAACCGTTTCCAATAATTAAAATTGTCATGTTATTTGATCAGATGAATAGGTATATACCTTTAAAAAAATAAATTACACAAAATTTATTATTTTCGGGGAACTATTGATCACTACCTACACAGCATCCGAAATTAAGGTTTAATATTGTAAGTAACTGATCGTGTACAAAAACAATTATTTGGTCAGCATTTTAAATTACCTGAAATTATTAACAACGCTTAATAATAATATTATTATATACCTATAATAATAATATGAACAACATTTTTGTAATTACCCAGTACGTGTTAATGTGTGAGTATGTTTTGTATCGAGGGTATGTATGTAGTGGTGTGCCGATACAAATAATAACACGGATAAATTGCACGGTGATCATAAAATTTATTACTTTTTTATTGTTGATGTTTATTATTTAATTTATAGTTTTGCATACATATGCAATTTGGTCATAAAGACAACTATAAATATTAGGTATTATACATTTATTGGGATTTGTAGGCTATATGTATTTGTTTCTTAATGAAAATTTCTAATAAAAAAATAATAAAAGCATATCTTTCACAATGATTCTTTTAGCTATATTTGTTCTGTGATGTCACATGCTCGTGTGAACTTAATTTAGTTGAATCTGGTAACAGAGATTTGAATTTATTCAGCTATTATTTATATTTTAGTGTGTAGTATGTGGATCTCCAATATCTTCTTTCCTTCTACTTTTCAGTCTCGGTGCTGAATTCAGCTCCAGGAACAAAATTCAGCCAATCCTCTTCAGGCTTACAGGTTGCTAACGAGATTCTTATAAGTTTTTTTATTATTACTGTGCCAATAGGAAACTCTATAGGAAAATTTACGGTTAATTCAACCGAGGAAAATACTTTTAACAAGACAATAGCAAGAAAGAAAGAAAGAGAGAGAGAGAGAGAAAACTTGAAATAAACAACACGCAGTTACATATATTACAATACAAAAAAAAATTAAGATAATTTGAAAGCGATCATGTGTGCAGTAATGGGGTGTTCACATTTGGTGATATCGCCAGGCGAATTTCAAAATATATCGCCAGGCGAAAAAACAAAATTCGCCGGACATCCATTGATCGTCACACCTGTTCACACAGTCCACCGATATAGAAACGATCTGTCAGATGCGCTTTGATTTTGACACTGTTTTCAAAATGGCGGACGTCGAGATGGAGATCGCGAAGTGTTTATTTTTAGTCGAAAATGTTATAGTAGAGGTTATAAGGCGCCTTTTAATTAAGGAAACAAACGCCACAAACCAACAACAAAGATAACAGCTGTCACGAAGCGGGAAACATTATAAAATTTATAGGTAATATAACGCCGCGCACATCTGCGCATGTGCAAATCGTTCAATCGGCCGAAAAAGTTGGAAGGTGGTCAACTCGAGACGATATCGTTTCTATTGGTTTTTATCGTTTCAGACTAGCTGTCATTTTGTTCACACGGTTCAAATGGCTGGCGATATTTTGGTGCCCTGGCGATATTCGCCAAAGTGAAAACATCACAAAACCATGACATATTATTCAGTTTAGCACAGATTGTATGCGTCTCTTTTTGGATACCCAAAGAAGAAATGGCGACTTTATTGCGCAGATGCTGTTCAGTTTTCAAATCAGGGGTTTAAATTTCACGCCAATGCAAAATAGTTAGGATGTTTGCCGCCGTGTGGCGCTAACAACTTGATTCCACCAATTACAGCATTACCTTATATTTATAGTTCAGTGTGACAGGTTTGAGAATATAGCGACATAAGTGGCGAAAATTGGCTAGTTTGTAGAACAAAATAATATTATGATATGGCGAAGTTTTGTCAGCTTATTAAGGTTTTCGTTTTTGTAGTGTAGGAAACATTATCTTTGTTTGTTGCTAATATAAGCAGTTGTCTTTTACATTTCTTTCTCTTTTACAATCGTATTTCAAATCAACTCTACTTGCAATCAACTATCCTGCATTGTACATATTATAACCTGTGTGACAAATAAATAATTGAAGACCCTAAATAGTTTTACTGGAAGCACCAAATCAACTCACCACCAAGTTATGGACCTTCAACCGGATTCGTAGAAGGAAGAACATACCAGTTTGAACAGGAATTCCAGACATCGTAAAGGAAAGACGGACAGGTTTAAATTTCCAATCATCCTTATTATCCATTTCATAGTGTTATTATTTCAATTATTATCATAATCCTTCCATTGTGGTTTGCTAGTAATTTCATACAGTTGATTTTGCGGCATTTAAGTGAGGTTAAGGGTAGTTATAAAATCAAGTCGAATAATTATTATTGTTACATGTAAAAACACGTTTTTCTTTTCTTGTTTGATTCATGTGCTTTGTTTGGTTTGGTTAAAGGGTGCTGCATTGGGATTAAATATAACAATATTTATCAATAATCGAGATGCCGAACGAGAGAGTGAAGATGCTTGTTTCTAAAAGGGGTGCTCTCAAAGGACAATTGACACGTTTTCAAGACTACCTCAATAGCAAATCAATCGATATGTGTGAACTAGAAGTGAGAATATCTAGAATAGAAGCTATTTTAGACAAATTTGAGACAATCCAGCAGGAAATAGAAGAATATAGTGAAATTGAGGCTGAATATAGGGAACAATTCGAAGTTTTATTCTACGAAACAGTGGGAAAAGCGAGATCGATTATGAAACAAATTCCTACAGTTGTTTCAGAAGTAAAATTAAGACCTTTAGAGGTACCGAATTTCTGTGGGGATTACAAAAACTGGCTTCACTTCAGAGACACCTTCAGTTCATTGGTGGATAGTAATCCATCATTAAATAATCTTCAAAAGTTCCATTATCTTCTCTCAAGTCTTAAGGGAGAAGCATTGCAGTTAATTTCTTCGCTGGAAGTTTCAGGAGAGAATTACAGTGTAGCATGGGAAATACTTAATTCAAGGTATCATAATGTACGTATAATTTCAGATAAGCACCTTCACAGTCTTCTCAACATGGCAGTACTAAGGGATGAAAGTCACACAGGGTTAAGGAAATTAGTAGATGAAGTACAGCTTCATCTGAGGGCTCTACAAAGCATGGGACTACCTACCAAGCAGTGGGATGCATTGGTAATTCATGTTATAACAAGCAAGCTTCCAGTAAGTAGCAAGCAACATTGGGAGACTTATTCGATCGCAGGAAAGTTACCCACATTAGGTGAGTTGATTTTATGTCTAAATGAAAGAGCAAGGGTGTTAGAAACATGTCTAACACACCAGCGGAAACCAAGCCCTAGGATCACACTCCATGCTGGTTCTAGAAACAATGTTTCAAGTTTATGTCCGCTGTGCAATGGGGAACACAGGCTGCACCAATGTGGTCAGTTTCATGCCCAGACTATGGAGCAGAGGTATGAGACAACAAAAAGGTTTAGACTCTGTTTTAATTGTCTAGGTACAAGGCACAATTCCTCAAAATGTAGTTCAAAAAACACATGCAGAATGTGTAGGAAAAGACACCATACAATGTTACACAGATATTCAAATGTTACAAGGCAACCTCAAGTAGGTATTCAAGAAAATGGGACAACAATACTACATGAACAAGATGCTACCATCACTACCCACATGTCACAAGGTGGTAGTCAAATATTGTTGTCTACAGTGATAGTAGGTATCACACATAATGGCGTGTCACACAAGGTGCGCGCACTTTTAGATTGTGGTGCTCAATCTAATTTTATGACGAAATCCTTATGTTCTAGGTTGGGTATTTCACAATACGATGCAGCGATTCCAGTAGCAGGAATCCATAACCAGGTTACGAAAATAAGCAAAGGAGCCGATGTGGAGATCCAATCTCTACACTCAAGTTACACACGCAAACTGTCATGTTTGGTGTTACCAAAGATCACGCAGCCACTACCACAGCAAACTTTTGACAAAAAATATGTGAAACTACCTCATGGACTAAGGTTGGCTGATCCCGATTTTCATAAGAGCGCTCCAGTGGATATGCTTCTAGGGGCACAAGTTTTTTGGGAAATTTTACAAGCAGAAAGACTTCAAATGGAACCTTCACAACCAGTGATACAGCAGACGTTGCTAGGTTGGATCATCGCTGGACAGGTATTTCAAGACAGGCAAGTCAAAAATTCCAGGCAAGTCTTACATTGTTATGTTTCATTAAATCAATTGCATAAAGACATGGAAAGGTTTTGGAAAATAGAGGAAATTCTTTCTATGCCAATTCAATCTCAAGAGGAGATTTTATGTGAAACACATTTCGTTTCAACCCATCAAAGAAGTGATACAGGTCGGTTTGTGGCCAGACTACCATTCAAACCGAAGCATAAAGAGTTAGGTGACTCTTTACAAGTTGCAAGCAGGCGTATGTTAAGTATGGAAAGGCGCTTTGCCAATGATACAAATCTAAAAAATCAATATGTTAATTTTATGAAAGAATATGAAACTTTAGGTCACATGTCACCATGTGAACCATCAGATCAACATGATATATGTTATCTCCCACATCATGCAGTATTCAAGGGGGACAAAATAAGAGTTGTCTTTGATGAATCTGCAAAAACAAGTTCAGGTGTTTCTTTAAATGATACACTCATGACAGGTCCTTTAATACAAAATGATTTATTTACCTTGCTAGTAAATTTCAGGAAACACTCATTCGTGATTACTGCCGACATAGAAAAGATGTACAGACAGGTGGAAATTCATTCCGAGGATAAAAGATTTCAGAGGATTGTATGGAGGGATTCAGATGACAAACAATTATCTCATTTTCAGTTAAATACAGTAACATATGGATTAACACCTTCTTCCTTTATCGCCACAAGATGTCTAAAACAATTAAGTATGGAGTTCAAAGATAAATATCCAAGACCATGTGAAGTTATAGCAGAAGATTTCTACATGGACGATCTGTTAACAGGAGGTGAAAACTTGCAGGAATGTTCACAATTGAAACAGGAATTAACCACTATACTTCAATCAGGAGGTTTTCATCTTACAAAATGGAAATCAAATGTGTCAGGTATGTCCGATGATATATTATCTAGTGAAAAGTCATTATTTGTTGAAGACAAAGATACATCTAAAATCTTGGGACTTTATTGGGATAGCAGGGAGGATTGTCTTTCTTACAGGGTAGAAATTTTACATGATAATCAAGCGACTGCCAAAAGAATGGTATTGTCAGATATTTCAAGGACTTTTGATCCTCTTGGTTTATTGGGTTCTATAGTAATTAGAGCAAAAATTCTTATGCAAGAATTATGGCAACAAAGAATAGCATGGGATGAACTTCTTCAAGAAAATCTATTACAAAAATGGAATAATTACAAGGCTGATTTATTGACAATCAATGATTTTAAAATATGTAGAAATATCAAATGTGAAATTTCAATTCATATTCAATTAATAAGTTCTTCAGACGCCTCGCAGAAAGCTTATGGCTGTTCCATATATTTGAGATCTTATAGTAGATTTAGAAGATACGAATGTAATTTAATATGTGCAAAATATAAGGTTGCACCTATTAAACAATTGTCATCAACTAGTATAGAATTGTGTGATGCATTATTGTTAACAAGATTGATTATAGGAACATTTTCAAGAATGCAAGATACAATCACAACATTATGGACACATTACAAGATACATACAACTTTAGTTGTCACTCAAAGGGAAGATTGGGAGACATTTATTTGGTATTCATCATTTACTAAGTTACAAAGAGTCGCAGCATATTTGATACGCTTCGTACACAACGCAAGCGGTAGAAAACCACGTTTTAAAGAAGAACAGAATGTAACTGAAATGCACACAATGTTCTAATCATGAATGCACAAGAGTTTGCAAACCTCAAGAAGTTATCGATTTGTACCTAATTATCAAGAATGTTTTTTAACCAATGTATTTATGTTTCAGGTACAAATATTACAATATGATAAAATGATATATGCGCAGGCATGTTAATTTGTTTTCATTGCAGGGGATAACATTTTTCACTTTCTAGGGAAGCATTTCGATTTATTTTCAATATTCATTTTGGGACAATGTAAACTTTTAAGTTTACTGAGGACAATGTAGCAAACTTTGCTGAATCAGGCAGTGAAATTCAAGGCTTTCACTCATTTTCATCCAATTTAAATTCATGTTATGTTTTCTTGTATATTTTGAAATACTCACTTAAGGGCACTGCATTATCGATTGTTAGATTTTGTTAGTATGTACACCATTCTATTGCAAGTTCAACCTTGCGTCAATTCCACACTCCACTCTCCTCTGACTCAAATTACCAAAACGCCTTAACTCTTACTCACATCCTGATTGGAGAAAGCTTGTCTGCTCTTCCAGAACGTAGTGTTTTGGAAATTCCTAACAATAGGCTTAATCATTATCAAAAACTAATGATGATTTTTCAATCTTTCTGGGTACGATGGAATGCTGAGTACTTTCACGAGCTGCAACGTCGGAGCAAATGGCATAAGGGGGCCGAGAGGCAGTTACAGCTAGGAGACTTGGTGCTGATTAAAGAAGAAAATCTTCCACCTATGGCGTGGAAACTTGGACGAGTAACGGAACTACATCCAGGGAGAGATGGGCTCGTCCGAGTAGTCTCCGTTAAGACTACAAGAGGTATCTTCAAACGCAGTGTCGTCAATTTGGCTGTGTTACCGATTGAAGAAAATTCTATGCAATAAATCGAGGAAAATTAATTTTACTTCAAGATGGTGAATCAATTTACAAAATTTCTAAGATGTCTCAGTAAATGTTATACTTTGTTCACTTATCATGTTCATCAAAGGGATGATGATCTCAAGAAATGTTATACTTTTTTACTCATCATGTTTATCAGAGGAACAATATCTCAATAAATGTTATACTTTGTTCACTTATCATGTTCATCAAAGGGATGATGATCTCAAGAAATGTTATACTTTGTTTACTTATCATGTTCATCAAAGGGATGAAAATCTCAAGAAATGTTTTGCTTTATTTACTTGTGTTTATCAGAGGAACAATATTTCAAGAAGTGTTGTATTTTATTTGCTCATCATGTTTTTCAAATATTTAAAAATATTTTTAGATCATCTGTTTGTTTTACATAGGTTTTATGTTTCTTTCTTTCTTTCTTGGCTGACAAAATTTTCATTCATGTAGTACAAGGGGTTTAGTTGTCAGAGAATGTTTTGTTTTTCACGTCATGTTTTTTCAATGTTTGTTACAGTCCACTATCTCAATTTTACGCATGACATTTACACAGGTACCAAGACATTTATAGTAGATAATTAAATTTTCAAACTCATGTTATAAAAACGTTTATTTATTTGTAAAAACGCGTTTTTAGGGGGCGGTATGTTCAGTTTTCAAATCAGGGGTTTAAATTTCACGCCAATGCAAAATAGTTAGGATGTTTGCCGCCGTGTGGCGCTAACAACTTGATTCCACCAATTACAGCATTACCTTATATTTATAGTTCAGTGTGACAGGTTTGAGAATATAGCGACATAAGTGGCGAAAATTGGCTAGTTTGTAGAACAAAATAATATTATGATATGGCGAAGTTTTGTCAGCTTATTAAGGTTTTCGTTTTTGTAGTGTAGGAAACATTATCTTTGTTTGTTGCTAATATAAGCAGTTGTCTTTTACATTTCTTTCTCTTTTACAATCGTATTTCAAATCAACTCTACTTGCAATCAACTATCCTGCATTGTACATATTATAACCTGTGTGACAAATAAATAATTGAAGACCCTAAATAGTTTTACTGGAAGCACCAAATCAACTCACCACCAGATGCCTAATATTGTTTTTTATAAAACATTTACTTTATAAACACACTGTTGTTCCATAATTGCACTCACACATGTAAATCTAAGCGATATATAATTATAGTATGGATATTCTAGGTATTAAATATTTTAAACAATGCATAAGTATGTGTGTTTTTGTGTGTACAAGAAAAAAAGGAAAAACACACAATATATATGTATGAGGTCATTAATTAAATACAATAAATTACTTTTGGTTCGGGTTTACACCTTTAAGCAACAATTTATTACTGAGAGTCTGCAGTGAACTGTCGTAGTTAAAAAATAACAATAGATAATTATTAGAGTATTCCATATTAAAATTTACTTAGTTACCATTTGACTTTTTTTTTGAAGGAAAGAATCCCGCAAATATTAAATAAAACTCTATTTTGACTTCCGTTAAATTTCTCTATGTTGAACATTCTGTAACTAACTTCACTTGTCCCCTGCCCCTGGCCTCGGTAGCACCCGTCTGACGCTTTTGCGTTGGGCGGTGGCTGAACCGAAAAGTAATAACTTGTGTTAAAAGTGCTAAACAATAATTGAAACCTGTATCAAAAATAAACTGTACATAGTGATAAGTGACTTGATTAATTTTAACTTAGAATTTGTTGTATAATATTAAGTGCTTGTGAAAAATGTAACTGTGTGTCTGTTTGTGTTGAACCGGACAGTAATAATTTGAACCATGAATAAATATTTTGTTATTTAACTTAACTTCTGTTTTCTTTGGATCTATGAAACCAAACTAAGAACTCTACAATTATCCCTGAACTGAGACTCAAGTTCTTCGACTGAATTAGCTGGACAATGTATAAAAGGGTGGACTGGAGTCAGAGAAAGTTTTGGAGGGAAGTGTAATGGAAAGTAGTTGTGAATAATTTGAGAACTAGTAAATAAAAGTGGAATAATGCGACTACATAAATGACGCCTGCAACGTGTGGCCAGATTTGGTTTCATAGTGATAAATTCAGTGTAAAAATAGATACAATTAGTTTTGTTATGTGATAACCTAATTAAAATTTCGACGCATTAGAACATTCAAGATGGCCAACGCAATTGCGTTTTGCAACGAATTTTCTCGAGCCACGCCCGAAGACACGGCTCAATTCTAAAACGACTCAACTCACACGGTCAACACTGAACACGCAACGTCATGTTTCGTCTCTCCAACAAAAGTTTAAAAATAACAACGGTTACGAAGAATAAGTGAAAGATAAATATCAATTCTAGTTTTAAACGTTTCATAATAATAATAAAATAATTAAATACAGTTTTTTGCAAATAAATAAGTACAATTGTACGTTTGGTACTCAAGTAAAACAATATTAAACAGTGCTAGATGATTTCAAGTTCCTTCGAACAATGACTTCAATGTCTGAATGAAACATAATTCAGACCAAATGTCCAAGAAGCGTTTCTCCAGTTGTTCTGCCTGTGAGGATACCCTGATACAGAGCCAAGCGGTGGATATTTTCAAGAGATGAATGAATGATGAGGCCATGTTCCAGCGTTTTTGATGACCGTAGAGCAGTTCCACTACAGATGTGAATACAACAAATTAATATTCCGATAATTGTTCAACATTCTTTTTGGTTACGTCATTGAAGGCTAGGTACCAAGGAAGGAAACATCTATTGCGCCTGGAGAATCGTAATGTATTGTTATAGTTCTTTTTCTTTTCTCATCAAGATCCAGTGTGCAATTTGCAGTCTTGCAAAGCAGTAATTGATTGTTGAAATGTCTCAAAATTGTACCAATGTTGTTGTGCCTGCCTAGCTATACATAATAATAAGTTTGTATGTGTGGTAGCTTCTGATGGGGAATTTCATTTTGATGATAAATTTTTGTTTTGATTTTATCTTAAAGGTAGATTTGTGTCCTTGGTTGTGAATATTAAATTCGTTAAAAGAATTTTGAAACAATTAGAGTTGTAATGTTGATTCTATAGAGAACTTTTGAATGCAATATCATCTATGGTTTAATGCATAGTGAACTAGTGCTGGGATAAAATTATTAATACTTATATAGTGCTGGGACAAAGAGTTAAATTAATAATTAATTTTTTTTGTGGAAATAATTTTTTGAACTAAGTTGAAATAAAATAATGTTAACCTTTCACAACCTTTTACGAATTTGAAAATGTAAGTACACTTAACCCTTTGTGACGTTAAGTAACAATTGAAAATAAATGTAAATTTTTGTTTTGTAGCAATTGAATTTTGAACTTGTTGGTTTAACTCTTAGTGAACACGATTGAAATTGTTAACCCTCTGCGAACCGCAGTTGAATTTTTTTGAAGTCAAGTAATTGAAATTCAACTGATTTTTTTTAATTTCAAAATGTCTGAATACTTAATTACGCCTATCCCTCGGGTGGAAAAATCAAACACAAAAACATTGAAGCATGCTTTATCCCAAAGAGGTGTAGAACCTGCGCAGTCACTTAATGATCTACGTGAACAATGTAAGGTATTTAATAACAAAATTTCAAATGTTCCTCAACTTTTAGAAAATACTACCTTGCTGCATGTTACCAATTCTAGTTGTGCTATCGCTGCTGAGGAAAGTGTCCCCAGTTGCGACCGTTCCGTTACTCATCCTCATGTAACACCTCGAGCTTGATCTACTTATGCTCCAGTGAATGTAAACTTTTCATTTCCATGTTAAAGACATTATTAAAGTATAGCTTCAAATTTTTCTCTACATTGCACTTGACTATGCAACAAGTTCGAAAGAGTTGTTTTTTTTTAATTTACAATTGATGTATTAGGTTAAGAAGTTTTAAATCACACTGACCCTGCTTGAGCTGTATGTACTGTAATGACGTCACTGTCAAATGACGTATTGAAATTTCATTGTTTGTGTTGATTAAAAACTTAGAAAATTTGAAAACTTGTAATAATATATAACTTGTCTTGTCGCCATGCCATGAAAATGTATGTACTGTAATGACGTCACTGTCAAATGACGTATTGAAATTTCATTGTTTGTGTTGATTAAAAACTTAGAAAATTTGAAAACTTGTAATAATATATAACTTGTCTTGTCGCCATGCCATGAAAATGTATGTACTGTAATGACGTCACTGTCAAATGACGTATTGAAATTTCATTGTTTGTGTTGATTAAAAACTTAGAAAATTTGAAAACTTGTAATAATATATAACTTGTCTTGTCGCCATGCCATGAAAATGTATGTACTGTAATGACGTCACTGTCAAAGGACGTATTGAAATTCCATTGTTTTGATAAATAGAAAAAGTAAAATAACTTAGAAATTGGAAAACCTGTAATAGTATATAATGAATCTTGTTACCATATCAGAATAATGTATGTAATCACTACAGCTCAGGTACGTGTAAACTTGTTAATTTTAAGTATGCCTCAGAGGATCTTCGCAATTCAGACTCTGAAGGAATTTTGTAAAAAATTTAAAATATGAATTTCGTGGCGCTCAACCTTTTGTATTGTGAATTTCTCTCTTGTTTGTGCCTTTGGGTGAATGAGGTTGCCTTTCCATCTCTTAAGCTAGCCATTTCAACATGCAACTTATTCATTAAGATCTGAACTCCCCCACTGGCTCAGGCTAGGGACAATACTTGTTTAATTTTAAGTTAGGATGTTAAGAAAAACCGGATGCAATTTCGACCCTTCCTTATACGAAAGTATAATATTTAGTCGTTTTCTTTTGTAATTGGTCTCTTACCAATCTCCTACTTATGTGGTAACTGTTGTACGTCTTATGATAGATGAAGGATGGAAGGTATAAAAGTATGAAGTATGTCAGATTGAGCCATAAATGTTGAAGTATAAAAGTGTGTGAAAGGTTGTCACTAATTGGGATAGTAGATAATAATTGTAACAATTGTATTAAAGGGTCAAGGTTGCATCGGTAAAAGGAAAATTTTGTAATGTTTAGATTGTTTCAAATTGTCTGGTTCACCAAAATTTTAATGACAAGGTTCTCACTTGGTATGTGAACCTGTTGGTCATTTCGACATTATTACTGTATAGGCATGCGTACCCTATCAGTAATGTTCAAATGTCAAGAATGAATGTTACGGAGTCAGTTGGATGATTCGCACTCTTCCCTGTTCATCTCCGGAGTTATGCTGATTTAGAGGTGTGACTAATCGTCTCACCCTATAGAAAGTCAAGCATAACTCGAATTTAGTTAAGTTTTTTTTTTAAATTTGTATTTGCTCGTCTGGAACCTCTTGTGGTCGCCAGTCGAAGCTAGCCCGACAAGCCATTGTCATTGTAAGAGATTGAGGACGCTCAAATGTTACGTACAGGTTCGCTTGGAAAAGCTCCGCGCGAAAGGTTGGACACCTGATATATGTCGTCAAGCCTGTGCAAGATGGGTCGAACACCCCATGGAAATAACATGTTTAATTCAATAGGGTATAGATTGCCGCCCTTAGAATAGAGGTAGATCAGGTATAACGGTAATGAGATTGGTAATTCAGGTATAATTGTTGCAAGATTGAAGGTCGGATTGACTACCCCCCTTTATTTTATTGTCAAACTATGTATTCTGAAATTACTTGGGTGTTGGGTTGTTGTTTGAGGGTTATATTGTTGAAATTGTGAAAATAATGTGTAATATTGTAATTGTTGTCTTGAGTTCGTAATGGTGTGCTTGGAGGAATGTCGAGGGTATTGTCTACGATTTCCGTATCTGCGACCTGCCCTGTCGGTACATCTTCTTGGTCCCATTATTGGCTCATGACGTGTACATTCCTGATGAGGATTGTGATAGAAGGTGAAATTAAGTACAAAAACTTTGTAAAAAAAAAAGTATTGATATATGTAACTCATGATTGATCATCATTAATTCCTGTAATGTCACTGTGCAACTGTAATTTTCCATTGATGTTTTGATAGTCTCTGTAACTGTAATTTCCACTTTGTAACGTAACAATGAGACTTTTCTTTTTTTAATTTTTTTTTCTTTGTGAAATGACTTGAGATGGAATGTCGTAGTTAAAAAATAACAATAGATAATTATTAGAGTATTCCATATTAAAATTTACTTAGTTACCATTTGACTTTTTTTTTGAAGGAAAGAATCCCGCAAATATTAAATAAAACTCTATTTTGACTTCCGTTAAATTTCTCTATGTTGAACATTCTGTAACTAACTTCACTTGTCCCCTGCCCCTGGCCTCGGTAGCACCCGTCTGACGCTTTTGCGTTGGGCGGTGGCTGAACCGAAAAGTAATAACTTGTGTTAAAAGTGCTAAACAATAATTGAAACCTGTATCAAAAATAAACTGTACATAGTGATAAGTGACTTGATTAATTTTAACTTAGAATTTGTTGTATAATATTAAGTGCTTGTGAAAAATGTAACTGTGTGTCTGTTTGTGTTGAACCGGACAGTAATAATTTGAACCATGAATAAATATTTTGTTATTTAACTTAACTTCTGTTTTCTTTGGATCTATGAAACCAAACTAAGAACTCTACAATTATCCCTGAACTGAGACTCAAGTTCTTCGACTGAATTAGCTGGACAATGTATAAAAGGGTGGACTGGAGTCAGAGAAAGTTTTGGAGGGAAGTGTAATGGAAAGTAGTTGTGAATAATTTGAGAACTAGTAAATAAAAGTGGAATAATGCGTCTACAGAACATAGAATTACAATTTAATAGAGAGTTGGTACCTACGTTGGTAACAAATTCCTTTTTTAAACACACCCAACTTTTTTTTTATCGAAAACAATGATAGAATCAAGTATCTCATAATCGAGAATGACGTGGGTGGCTCTGCTGACTTAAAATTGCTCTCAAAAAGGTGGTTTGTTTGAATTGAAAGGCAAATAAATATGCATCAGTTTGAAACCGAATAAATTCATCATTGTCAGAATATTGATCACGTAGTTTTGAAGATTTCCTTTCAATTCACCTAAGCCGTTGAAAAGTAAATATAATGCCAAAGACATTAGGGTAGAATGTTATGTAAAGGGTTCACTTTGATTTGGTACTTGTTTAGGAAAACACAAAATGTTTGTTTTTGACGTTAAATCGCTTGCCTTCTAAAAAAGAGTTACAACTCAAAAAAGTTGATTTTGAGAAAACTCGATTTGAAAAATTTGTCAAGAATCAAGCAGTATTTAATCATTTTTGAGAACCGTTTTCCATTTTTTTTTTCAATTTGTTATATCCCTTTAAGATTAATCTCATAGATTTTCATATTTTCAGACTATGTTTTGACCTTGTACACATTTTTTTTATAAAAAAATATATGTCGTTTTGAGTTATTACACTTTTTTAGAAGGAAATATTTATGGGATAACAGGCTGTAAAGTGGTAGGTTGTTAAAAAAAAACACAAATAATAATAGTGTAATTACTTTATTTCAAATTATAGATAATAGAACTGTAGAAATCTGCGTAATGAAGTTTTATGTGATTATTTTCAAGTAAACATTTCAGCTCCTTTTTCTTGTTATCTTTTATTTTGATAGCATCCTTTTTGAAGACAGGTTTTAAGATGTATTGGGGATTGTTGAAGGGTTTTTTCAATAATTCTATTTCCGCAAAATGTTCCCGGCTGTATGATGTCTTATCTCGTAAAAGTGTAGATTTGTTTTTGATGAATTTTAAAACTTTAATTAACTTAAATGTCTGTTATGTCATTAAAATTAAAATTATGAAAAGTAATATCATCCATGAGAGCTTTGAGCGAAAAGAAATTATTTGATGTTAATTTGTTTAGTTTATAATAGTTTATATGGATTTCCTCTCTTTTTTGCAGCACGAATTATTTGTGCTTAGTGGCTGGGTAGGTACGTAAATGGGACCTGATTTAAGAGATCTTTTTATCTCCTCAATACACGAATGCACTGAATCTCCCTCGTTTTGCAAGTGTCCTGTTATGAGGAATTTACAATTTATGTGTAATAGAATTAATGCCAGGAAATTTGTTCAGCTCCAGCAGGTACATGGCAATTGAAAACTTATTCTTTTGCTGGCCACAACAGTTATCCGAATAAAATATAAAATCCAAGTCCTCCGAATTTCCCTCTTTGACTTCTTTTGTAATATAGTCCAAGACGCATGAACCAATTTCATCAGCTCCTCTATTACCTTGACCCTCATGCCAGAGATAGAATTCAGTTGCACCCGATTTTAGTTCAGAAATTGTAAAATTGTAATTGTTTAGTTTGAATTTGAAGTAAAATACAGAAATATCGCCACGAGGAGTTGGTAACACAGATTGTTAATCGTAAACTAACACAATACTCTCCTTACTAGATTGATTTTTGTCTTCATTGTTTTTTCTTTTTGGCGTAAATCGTATTAAGGTTTCAATTTTTTTCTTTCCTCAACGCGTTTTCATATCTGTCGCAAAATTCAAAAGTCGCCCCCGCAAGTTGGGAAAACTGTGCATCATGAATATAATTGCTGGAAATAATACAAAAAATATTAACCACGGTGTGTAACATTATTTTTTTTTTAATCAAAATCATTCACGTTGAAATTTGTAATAAAAGCAATATTTATTTTTTATAACAATTAATCGTATCTACTTCTAAAAAAGTGTAACTAGTCAAAATGAAACACTATTTTACTCTGCATTATTTTAATATTATTACCGGTAGGTACTGCTTAAAAAGTGTAACAATTAAAAATTAAACAGTTTTTTACTCAGCCAATACTCTTATATTATTACAGGTCTTTCTAAAAAAGCGTAACAATTCAAAATGATACACTTTTTTACTCAGCAATACTCTTATATTATTACAGGTCTTTCTAAAAAAGTGTAACAATTCAAAATTATACACTTTTTTACTCAGCAATACTCTTATATTATTACAGGTCTTTCTAAAAAAGTGTAACAATTCAAAATTATACACTTTTTTACTCAGCAATACTCCTATATTATTACAGGTCTTTCTAAAAAAGTGTAACAATTCAAAATTATACACTTTTTTACTCAGCAATACTCCTATATTATTACAGGTCTTTCTAAAAAAGTGCTACATTTTGAATTATTGCACTTTAGCAATTTAATTTTCTTTACTTTATTGATGAAGACATTTTTAAAAAGTGTTATAAAGAAAAATGTTACTCTTTTCATTCAAGTATAACAAATATTTACGATAACTTAACATTTAAATACTGTAATAACTAAAAATATCACACTTTTCTACAATGAAATAATGAAAATTACTCACCACCTCACTGCTCAATCCTAAATGTTACACTATTGAGGAACGTAACCACACCAAAATGTATTAATGAAAAAACGTAACTTTTGCTATCTGGTGGCAAATAATTGAGGTATCTTTACGCCCTTTTGATGGATTATAGAAGCAGGAATTTCAAATATAACGGTATTATTAACTAAAATTTATGGTTTTTCGAGTTGTAACGGTTTTTTAGAAGGCAAGCGAAATGTATAGAATGAAAATTTTGGAAAATAACAATTTTGTTTTCCGAGACATAGAACAACTAGTGTATATATGACTAATTTTCAGAGATATTTTTTAATGTCACGAGTGTTGCACAGTTAAGACGTTTCTATAGATTATTAATTCTGTGAGCAATGTGGTGAAATGATAGAGTGATAATATATTGCCATCTTATTTTATTTTGTTTGAACCTTTGTTATAAATACACGAAAAGGAAAGAGATGATAACGCGTTTAGTATAAACCTATAATTTGAGGAAACACGACTACTATGGACCCACTTCTAGTGTGTAGTGAAACATAAGTAATTTGTCAATCTTCTATTTTGTGAAATTGTTTCCAATAATGTAAATATTTTGGTCCAAATTTTTTAAGCAAATGGAAACTTTTATCTATGATATAGTTTTCTCCACTTTTAAACTTCCAAATAAGTTGTAAGTTTTTAGAAGTACTGAATTCACCTCTAATGACATCCTTATTTTCATAGACACGTAATAATAAGAGTGGATTCAACAAAATATAAATGTATGTGTTGCCATAGTAACGGTCCAGAACGGATTGTCTTTTGTTTTCGAGATGTTATGAAACGTCAGTCGATATTACTCTTCAATATTTCATGAAATTATTCACCGAATTGTTGTAATCTCGTGTTTTATGTACAATAAATAGTAAATTATTCGGTCCTGGGAAGGTTTAATAAATTTTATCTTAAAAATAAGCTATTTGATTTTATTTCGTTTTCGAATATTTGGTTAAGTTTCCTTCCATAGAATGTTCGAATTCATAATTATGTACCTAGGTACATAATATTTTAACGAAAATTTATATAGTCGCACTATCGTACTATTTATCACATAATTTTTAAAAGATGCATCTGGATTTGAAATAAACTCAAATCATCCCAGACACCATCACAGCAAGCAATATGATTGTATCGTGAAGGCGGCGTAAGTCAGCTACGGGGGGAATCGAATCTAAAATCTCTCGATTAAAAGTTCAAGACTTTACCGCCAGGTTATCAACCTATTTTACTTCTTTTTGTATCAATATTTTTGTCACCAACGAAATTATCTATCAGAGTTTAAATCATGAAGAACGATTGAATTTTTTGATATTTTGACAAGCAACCAAGATCGGCGAATTATTTTTAATAAAAGAAATCTGTTTGTCCATTTTGTCCCGAATCTCCCCAATATTTATGATTTCAACGAGGGTGTACTTAAGAATTATGAATATTACATTTGAAATTATTTAATTTTTCACAAGAGAGGTCCGGCTCTTGTCAAATTGTTGTAGCGAGATTGCCCGAGGCTCAAGGCGAAGGGCCAGTTTGAGGTTGTAAAACTAATAACAAGTGTTAAATTTATTTGCCGACGTTTGGAATGCTGCAAATTATAAATGAACGCAAACGTATACATATAATGAACAATTGTTTGAACACTTTAAATAAATAAAAAATTAAAACATTTTTGAAGTTTGGCTTCCATGGAGCACCCGACAAAGAGTTGTTCTCTCATTCTTTTCCGTAAGTTTTCCAATGTCATGTAAAAGGCAGGCGGGCGATCGAAAAAATAAAGACATTCTTCATCTTAAATTCAAAGTGATAATCCCGCCACTGTATATCGTTATAGTATTTTAAATTTTATGTTGTTTTGTTAATTTTGTTTTAATTAATAATGATGTGCAAAAATAATAAAACAAATAAATTCAGCAATGAAGTTTGCTACCCATCCTGAACGTCTTATTTTTTTGGCACGGAGAAGCTTGAATGGATATATCGTGCAGCTGATTGCTGGCTGCCCTATTTGTGGGATATACCGTGATCGTGATGGTAGGTATACCTATTATAGTAATTTTTGGAGAATTCATGGGTGTAACTTGGAGATTAAATTATTTTTTAATTTTTATATACCTACCTACTTAATTATTTGCTTACATTTATAGTTTTTTTATATCTGTTAATTTTGTACAGAAATATGCTAATAAATTGGGTACAACTATTGTCTTTTTTCCGTCAAATATTTTGAAAAACAACTAAATAAAAAAAAAATAACGTAATAAATTGATTATCATATTGAGAAATATTTGTATAGGTACATCACCCATTAGACATTAGACATGAACTGAATAAATTCTATTATATACCAAAATAGTTTTTCTGTGAAATCGTATCAATTCTAGTACACATGCTTGATTGACTGTAAGAATTAGGGTTTTTGAATTTTGCAAAAGTTTTTATTTCGTAGTGGCAAAACAACGTTGGCTTTTCAATTGGTTTGTATAAAGGTTTCCGCATCAATACATCGCTTTCTTTGAAGTCACAGACCAGAAATAGGAGACATCTAAAAGTTTAGTGGTTTTTTAAAAGTATTATATTCTTAGATACGCATTTATTATTTATTGATTTATTCATTCCTTACATAAAAGGTAAACATTCAAGTTAGATACAATCGATATACAGAGGACGAGTTTATCGCAAAGGCGCGACCTCTTCCAACTAACCCAAATTGTACTTTATTACAACACTCACGTATTAATACATACTCAAAAAAACATGACAGATTTTGAATAGGTAGGTATTCATTCTTTTTTTAAGGTTAAAAAAATATTACTTATTTACATATTTATTGGTCGTTTATCTAAAAGTTGCAAATAAAAATATGAATCGAAATTTATTCGCAATATTGGTAATAAAAACAAGGACACTTTTTTTGAAATAATAATAACTTGCGTTTTTTTATATAAATTAATACCTACCTACTGAATTTTTCTATATAAACCTCAACTCAATCAATAGATTCTGCTGTCATATTCTATTGCTATTATTTCTAAAAAAAAACATGACTTGACGTCATTAACCAAAAATAAATATTACCATAATGCACACTGAGGACACTCAAATAGGTATGACATAGATATAGAGTAAGCCTTATTATTTCTCGGCGCAGCTGCGAATGCTGCATACCAGATTTAAGTTGGTTATCGAATAATTAAAATTAAATTAACTGATTTTGATAAAATTTGTTTTGATAACAGTCCACGACAAGTTGACAGACGCCAAATGCCAGGATATGCAATTTGCTAAATTGGATCAGAATACGACGAGTGAAGGAGTTGTTCCGGATGGCGCAGGACAGAGTGGCCTTCTATATAGTGGTCGCCAGCATGGACGGGACCTGATACGATACTCATAGAAGAAGGATAAGAGGATTATATTAAAAAAATAAATTAATAAGCTTTGGATTTTTTGGTGGACCCTCAAAGTTATAGTAGAGTTAAGTGGGTATTGAAATGATTTTGAGTGGCACTTTGCAGAAAGATAATCCGTTTATAAAGAGGTGCCGATGGTTTCAATAAACACACTGTTACAATAACCTTGTTATTATAATAATATATTATTCTTATCCACTACCTACCTATATTATTTTTATTAATCATGGTGCCTACCCAGCCAAGTATTTATTTATTATATACATATATGGGGTATTAGGCTTCAAATTTAATTTGCAAAAAGGCGTGATATTATTATTATCGTCATGATTGAGGGTTAACACAAAACTAATTTATTTTACGAGTCTACTAACTAATACAAATTAAAAAATAATAATAGTCGTGGATCTTCATAAATTTTAATACTTATCTCATAAATACATAGATTTAGTTCAATCCCATTTCCGATATCGTGAAGTAGTGTGTTGGTAATTAATAATAATCGTAGATCAGAGCTAATAAATTGTCTTTCTTAGTTTCAAGTGAATAAGTGAACACTACTAACAAATAGGTAACCGTGCTATTTTTTGAAAAAAGAACACTGTCAAATCGCTAAGCAAATTGTCAAATAAAAAGTCAAATACTAGCAAATCGCTCCCGAATTTCTAGTGATAAGGCATCGCCTCTCTAATCACCAAACAAAATAGTCAACACTAAGAAATCGCTTACTGTAGGGAAGCCTTTTACCTTTACTTTCTAGCACATTGAGTCTATTTTGGTAACTTTTTCCTTACAATTTTTTTACATATTCTGATTGCAATGAAAATACATTTAAAAATGTATCAGAATTTGTAACATTTCGAGAAGGGATATAATCGTGTACTTATTGGGTGCAGTTGTACAAGCCAAATATTATCATTATTGATTGATGCACATAAATGTTAATTAAAAGGATTGTAATTAAGTATTTATTGTATAAAGATTTATGCCGTTTATTGCATAATAAATAAATAAATATATAAATGTACCATAGACCAAATTAATAAGAATGAAAGTCTGAGAAGTTTCAACCCTGCGTAGTTTTTTTTGAAAGTCGACAAAACCTATTAACTTACCCATTAGGCAGATATTTTTGAATATAGGAGTATTTTATGGAATTCTTTCATGTTATAAGTGGGTAGGAGTGTTATTTTAATAATATTATTAATCCGGATCGGTCTTTTATTCGAACCTATTTAAAATATTATAATCTATGTAAACATTCCAGTTATTCACACTCGAAACCTTTTCTATAAATAATATTATGTATAATAATTGAGAGTATTTGGAATTGATTCCAACGATTTCTCGGAATTTCACGGTGGTTTTTATAATATGGTGTTGGTATTAGTATTATAACAAACCTTATTGTTAGCAAGTTGACAAGTTCAAAACCAAATCTCACGATTTGAAAAAATATCTTTATAGGGTATAAACAGAATGAGATATTTTCCTTGATGTAAGAACGGTTTGAATTATTAATTTGATGCGATTCTCATAATGATATCGATTATTATGATATTTATTTCATTGATGTATCTTTCACAGAAAATAATATATCGAATAAATAAGTAAAACATTATCGGCATATTCGTGTTGTAATATTATACAGCGTTTTATGATATAAGAATTACTAAAAGGTGGACTTACCGCATACGCAACTTTTTCTAACAACATATAATATATGGGTTAGTTGGAAGATATCGCGCTTCTGCGATAAACTCGCTCATCGAACAATTTTATTTGTCTGGTTTAAATTCTGCAATGTTTATTTAATAATGTTGATTTTTTTTGTGTAATAAAGATTTTTTAAAATATATTGTACTTTATAGATATTTTAATAGCACAATGCGACAACTAACTTACTTACTAGTCAGCTATCTCTCTACTGCTGGATATAGGCCTCTAACAAACTCTTCCACACGTCGCGGTCCTGTGCCCTCTGTATTCATTTCCTTCCCGCGATTGGAGTAATGTCGTCAGTACATCTCTTCTGTGGTCTGCCGATGCTTCTTTTGCTACTACATGGTCGCCATTTGAGGATTCTAAGATCTACCGTCGTTTCGTCTCGCAACATGACCAGCCCATTGCCACTTAAGCTTTGCAACACGATCCATAATATCTATGACTTTTGTTAGGTGTCTGATGTCTTCGTTTCTAATTTTATCTCTCAGACTCACCCCTAATCTCTGTGAGCATTTTAGTTTGTGGACACTTGCTGCAGTTAGCGATATGGTTTCTAGTCCATATGTTGTCACTGGGAGGGTACATATGTTACGTAGACTTACTTCTTTAGGTTTTTTGGGATATCTTGCGATTACAATGCGATTAATTATCCTAATTTATCATAGAGAAAGTAGTAAAAATACTCCATTTCAGCCAATTTGTAAGGATTAGGAAGCTAATAAAGTAATGCATCCAAGCCGATCGGGATACATCTTCTGATACTTTCAAAATGAGTGCGCACAATCTGGTGCATAGCAATATTTAAAATATTTTGGCGATTTTCTCATAAACGCAGCTTTTCAAGAGAGATAAGACATTGTTTTGTTGGTATTATCAGTTGAAAACTTTTAAGGCATTAAAACTAAAATTAGAGATGATACAATATTGAAACAACTCCATTGATTGAGTTATAAAACAATAGGATGTCCGAATAAAACCAATTTTATTGGCCAATCGTTAATAAATACAAATAACAATTATTATGTTCGCCATTGTTTATTACATCGTAAATTATAGATGTTAAATAAACACGGATATATTATTATTGAGACATGAAAACATATCACTTCGCATAAATTAACTATTCAATTTTAATGATCATATTATTATACTGTAAGATAATACTAAAACATGGACATACCTATAGGGAAAGCAGGGGGCATCTTTCCTTCTTTAAAGCGAAAAATATCCAAATAGGCATAAATGGTAGGTGCTTATTGTAACAAAAAAAAAGTATTGTAACAGATACCTGCCAAACCATTGCATCATGCACTGGTTAAAACGACTTATCAATTTTTTAACCCCCTCTTTCATTGCAAAAATTGGGTCGGGAGTTAAAAATATTATTAAATTGATATGACGGTGATTGCTTATTCTAGGAATAAAATTGGGTAACCCTTCGTAACGGTGGATGACTTGTTCAGAGCAGCACAGGACAGGGAGGTTTTCGTCTGAGTCATCGCCAACGTCAGGGGGACCTGACATGGCACAGAGAATGGAAACTCATACTTCTGAAAATAGGTATAAATGTAAAAATAGAATGGATAATCTAATTTGGTACCAAGTCTAAAGCCATTCGTAAACAAATCTATAACTTTGAAAAATAAAAAAAAACTATCGTATTTATAAATTTGTGGTTTAATGTCCAATAAATAAAGAAAAAAATAATTAAAACCATTTAATTTCAAATAGTTGATGTCTTGATATTTGGAAACTAAGGGGATATGGTGGTGTATTCATAAAATAGCGTCACCAATAGATTTATAAATATTTTTTACTACTAGATATATTCTATTCGAATTACTCTCTAATGCTCATGAGCCAGGAAAGCCGCCTTCTTCCAACCCCTCTACGACCCTCAATCTTCCCTTCTATGACCAATTTTAGGATGGCATATTTTTCTCCTGTCATTATGTGACCAATATATGAAGTTTTACGGAGCTTGATTGTTGAATTGAAGGAGCATTGATGGAGTATGTAATAAGAAAGCAGAGGCTGCTGCTTGATATGGATAAAAATATTAGTTCAAAAACACTTGTGATGCTAATAGCTGCAGGATTCTATTATTATTGCTTTATTTAATTTATACGCTCAAAACTTAAGTTGCTAATCAGGTATCACAATATACTCTTTACTTTTGACCGTTTTTTTTTTCAAGAAATATTTAAAAAAAAATATATTTCAAAGTCTCTAATCAAATACTCATGTACATAAACTAATATAAATAAAATGTTTTACGTTTTTTAAACTCATTCAAATTAATGACATTTATAGTTTAGTACATTATATTATGAACGAATATGAGAAATGTCTAATAACCGATGTTTATATTCTTCTATGTATTTATTTATTTAAATAATCACGCTGTTCTATACTAAACCGTTAACAATGACGACCATCATCGCACGCGGGGAACTAATGGGTTAATAATGTCAAAACAATATAACTTTATAAGTTTGTTTGTACATAAACCTGTAGGTCTGGTCATAACACATTTAAGCGTTTCGTTTTCGTTCGAATGTTGACGACGTTGCGAGAACGCGTCAATTTTCGTAGCTAAAATACACAAGTAGCTACGAAAATTGACACGTTCTCGCAACGTCGTCTATATTTGAACGAAAATGAAACGAAAACGTAACGCTAAAATGTATTTTGACTAGGCCCACTGTACAGAATAATTTAAACTACAACTACTGCTGTATACCCACAAGTGGAATAGTCAGTAATTGTGTGTAATAAATACAAAGATCGTCTTTTCCGTCATTTTGGATAAGAGTATATAACATGTAAGTGTCTTAAAAGTAATGTTTTAAAAATATCTGCTTCTTATAAAACCAAAAGTTTACTCCAAACTGAGAACTTCACGGACACAAACTTTTCAGATATAAAGTTACTTACATAAATATACTAAGAAACGATATTTTTTATTTAAGAGTTCATCAGCACCACGCCGCTTCCCTTGCGAGATAAGTGAACAAGATTTAGGACCATATACCTACTTCTATCCTTGCCTACACTCTTCGCTTCTGTCACTAACATACACTTCTTCATGGATGCTATCCTATTCAGAGTGTTCAATACTGGTATTTATGTTACTTGTAAAATGTTACTAGATATAAATAATATATTACTCTAAAATAGGAGGTTTAACAGTTATATTGAAAACATGTCATAGATAATTTATATTACAGAAACAATAGAATATGATTTCCAGAGAGCATATTGTATAAGAAAATACTGCAAAGATCCGATCAGCGTCGTGAAATGATTTTCAAAAATATTAACCTGAATATCCTAGACAACGTATTATAGGGCAGTGGCGTGCTTTCAGTACATGCGAAAAAGTATTGCATGCTTAAAAAAAGCTGGGTACCTACTGTCTGACATTGTTATACAAAAATGATAAGATCGTGAAATATATCAAACTTATAGGTATAAAAAATTGAAAATTTGACGATGTGGGGTAGAAATTTGAAATGTCGTATGTTTTTTTAAATTCCTTTGTCAAATTGTGAAAATAATGTACTTTTTATTAGAAATGCACAAGCAACTTTAAAAATCTAATTCCGCCACTGTTATAGGATGTATAATCTAGTACATTTAATAAATACATAGATATCATTAATAATAATAGAAGGAGAATCTAATGAAAAATAATTATAATTATATTAGTAATTATAAAAACAAACAGTTTAATAAGGTTCCACACGGTTCATTATAATATTATTTCCCACTACGTATATAATAGTTATTATATGCATTATTGTATATTATGTATGATATGTGTTTATTATGTAAAAGGTTAACTCCCATTCTAATTAATATTTCACTTAATTAGAATAAAGTTTGAGCCTTAATCTAAATGTCTAGTATGAGAATAGCTATTCCTCATTTAATCAAAACCTTACTCTTAAAACAATACGATAGTGCGTTAGTTATACTCCTTAGTAATACTAAACATTTTTAATAAATATTATTCACTTTGTTATATAATTTAAAATGGAATGTTATATAGTTAATGCAGATACAGTCAATGACATAATTTTATTTTTTAGTTAAGTAGACAATCTTGTTTCGTGTCTTACTGAGACATACTCTCTTTCTGTGTCTCTCCAGTTGTTTCCCCGATTCTGGGCGTCGTGATCTCCGGATTGCCTCTCATTGATTACCCTCCGCCATCCTCTTCCGTTCTCAGCCAGGTAAACTGCATTGTATATCGAAGGAGTTATATCCTATTATTTGCACAAAAAAAAATTGTACAAAAATATTATTTTCTTCAAAAATTGCTCAATTATTTATTTTCTTATAGTGATTTCACTCAATTTCGCAGAAGATATCGTTCGGTGAAGCAGAAAGAGAAGACGGTTCTGGAGGGACCATGTGGATTGCATGAGTAGTGATAGATTAGCCCACATCCAC
This sequence comes from Athripsodes cinereus, assembly GCA_947579605.1. Lineage (NCBI taxonomy): Eukaryota > Metazoa > Arthropoda > Insecta > Trichoptera > Leptoceridae > Athripsodes > Athripsodes cinereus. The sequence continues at coordinate 4,704,977 of OX388309.1, forward strand.
TAGGACGAAGATTGCCTGGAAGGACACCTAAAAGATGGATGGATAGTTGGTCTTCAGCGTCGCAAGAGGAAACGAATTCTGAACAAACAGATCAATGATCTACTACAAGCAGAAGAAGAAAAAGAAGAAGATATCACTCAATGCCTGAACAACCAAAAACAAATTATACCGAGAATAATTTTAGTCCTGCTATTCACGCAACTGTCTATAAGCAGTTGATCCGTTGTTTATCTCACTTATAGAAGATATCGTGAAGAGATGAATAGATGGATCATTTGAGTCACACATACAGTTGGTACAAATTTGTGAGGAACGTGCCATTTAGTTAAACATATTAGCCGGAATACCAGCTATTCCGTATTTGTGAGTACGGGTGACAAAACGGACATAACTGTTTTTTTATTAAGTAAGATTATTGACCATGGTGACCTTGATTTGAACTCGCCATCACAGTGTTACCTTCTGTTAAAGGGAATCAATAGCGTTATGAAACGATTTTCTATATTTTATTCAGTTCTGGGCACTCCATGAACTTTTGAAATAATTATTACTCTGATTAAATGTTTAAATAATGGATTATTTTAATTGGTAGTCATTCACACACGTTTTTACTAAAACACATTTTATATAAATATGTTTATAACTTTAATTATTTTTATGATAATTATAAAATAATAATATTACCTTCATCGCCTCTAAACTAATAATTAGTCTCACTAAGCCACGGTTCAAACCAATATATTGATTTGTTTTCAAGACGAGGTCGAACCAATACTAATGATAGCTTTAAAAATGAGAAATTTAATTTGATACGATATATGTGGTTAACAAACGTGTATCTGTATGTCTTAACCAATGACATCAATTAATATATTATATTTATACCTACTCGTTAACAAAAGTTCACAATTATTTCATTTTTTCCAATTGTCAGATTTTATAGAATTAATAATTTTTCATATCTACATACGTAGTTTTTGATAAAATAATTTTATAATAAAGGTTGTCTATAGACAATGGAAAAATTACACTGACATTATCCGGTATTTTTTGAGAAGAGCGAAAACAAAACGTTAATTTTATTTAACTTCTAAAATGTGCATGTTTTGGCTTGCATATAAAATGTAATATTTCTTTTACGATTTCACATCTCATTATTATTATTACTAATTGTTTTTTTACTTGTTATTGTGATCTATTGTTTTTTTATTATTTTGTATTAACTTCTTGTTATTTTTATTCTTGGACTTGTTAACATATAAAAGGTGAAAGCCGTGAATATGGTTAAATAAATAAAACGAGCTAGCGCCAAATCAATACAGTTTATTGTATTATGAGTATTAATTCGACGATACATATTGTAAGAAAAGCGCCATTCTCAATTGTGCCTTGGCCGGGAATCAAACCTGGCACCATGTACTTTGATAAAGCTTAATTTATTAACCGACTATACGATCGATTCTTAGTGGAAGTTCATAGTACTGTTGATAGTGGAGTAACAGACTGATAATATCTTATTTTTTTAATAACTTGTATACATTGATGTTGAAATATTTAATTTAATAAACAAATGGGGCATGATTAGTGAATGTATATTACACATACAAAGAAAAAAATTGTAAGTGGCTGTATTTTCAATTTTGAGATAATAAATGTTTTTGAATTTAAAAATATTAACTTCTTGATAGAATTCTAAAACTTGATAGAATAAACATAAAGGTACAGTATAATAATAATAAAAACTAGACAACTTTTTTAAGATGCGCCGTTTTGTGGAAAAACCACCGCAAGGGCCCATTCAAGAATCAAAATACCTCCTAAACAATGCAGTATTTAACTTCGCCTTGAACACCTCCGCACTCTACAGAGTCCGCAAATCATAGGGATTTTTTTAAGAGTTTTTAACTAAGTAAAAAATATGTAATGTTCACCTGTACAATTGTGATGGTAATTATTAAAAAAGAAAATGATGAAAAATATTCTGTCTCTTTCTAGCGTTATGATTTAATGCGAGATAAGTAGGTATAGAAATAGTACAAGAATCTTAATACATAAATATATTGTAATAGTGGATTGTATGTAGGTGAGATGGTACTACTCTGTTAGTTAATAAAACGATATTATTCTAGCATGATACATAACAATTAATTACTTGACTAGAAATGGGGCGTTTACTATTTATGTTAAAAACAATGCCTACAAATCAAACGTTGTCAGTTTTACTTTTAAAAATTAAATTTCTCCTGGTATGGTTAAGAAACCGTATTATAAGAAAATAGATAGTAAACATGCTCTGATACTTCAACCTGGTCCACTGCCCACTGATGTAGGGTCGGAGATGCCAATACTGGAAAAAATAAGAGTCCTTGGACTCCTGAAATCACGGAAAAGAGTTTATTTCAACACAATAAACATTTAAAAGTATACATTTCAAGTTTATTATTGAAATTCTAATCATTTTCTGGATGCTTTGGGGTATTAGGTTGGCTTAGACCTGCAGTTATCTCAAATATTAACCAATTACGCCTGTAATGGGACGCATCTTTGTTTTTCAATATGTGTCTGTTGTTAATCTTCTATTTTATATATATTTGATGTGCAACTAGCTTTAGGAACTTCAATCTAGTTTTAAGATATTTTGTATTAATTTAGGAAAACAACTAGTACGCAGTAAATTCGTAACCGTAAGTTAATTTTAAATTCGTTTTTGTAAAACAATGAAACCGCGGTGGACATTAACAGTTGTATTTTATTTTGGGGAGGATTTTGTCGGGGATAGCCCTTCAGGCGGACCTTGAGCCCTTCTTTGAGAAGAATTTGCATGAAAAGTATGGATGACATAAAAACTGACATTCCTGCAACATCCATGTTCGAGGGGGGGGGGGGTGCGACCCGTAATGTGTGTATTTGATGTGCCAGTTAGTGTCTGATTGATTAGAGTAAATAAATAAATAAAAAAAATCATACATTTTATGTTAAGCATTGTGAGGTAATAAAGTACTTTAATCAATTCGTCCACATTAATACATTGACTACAACATTTTAGCTAGTGCCGAAAACCAATTTATATTAATTTATGTACGTGTTATTTCCTGTTGAGTATTTATTTTAAAAAATAAATCAGTAATTAGCGGATTAAAACGTTAAACGGGTATTATAATGATTTCTAAGAGTTGTTTTGTATGAGAAATTGAGTCGTTCATCACGGGATGTACCCATAGTCTTGTAGTAATTGCTATAACATTATTTTATGAACAGGTATACATACCTATACGTGATAGTAAAACGCAATTAACTTCTTTATATTTTAATACCTAATATCTAATGTGCGTTCAACGCTGTTTCAAATAATGTTGAACATTTTGTTGACAGGTGTGAACAGACCATTATATTTTTACGCTACTTTATTTTATTTTTTTAATTTGATGTTTAATAAGAACGCCATTGTTAGTTCTGTCTAATAAAAAAGAAGCAAACAGTCTCATTTTGACAATTAGTGTTTAGTATGGAGGCGGAATTGTTTTTCTTCCCTTCTCTGCTAGTTTTTAAACGATAATGAATTCACTATCATTAAAAGTGAGTACTTGCCGATGGTTTTTTATGTTCAAGAATATACGTACGTAGCGGTATTTCACCTACTTTAACATCACATAAGCATTAAAAAAAATGTTATAGAAACAGTATACCGCGTAAAAGGAACTTTCAGACTATTTAAAATTATTCGATATAAAAAGGGATTCGTAAAGACTTATTATTAAAAAAATACATATTTATGAAATCTCGAAACATTTTACAAGACTGAATCTGGATTTGAAGTAAGTCCCGAAAAATCTTCTTATTTATTACCTATAGAAAGCAATGTGTTTGTGTCATGAAGGCAGAGTAGATCAGAAGCAGGATGCGAACCCAGGATCTTCCAATAGAAAGAGCGAGAATTTATCATTAGGCTACGCACCATAATCCTTCAAACCTTTTTCACATAATTAAATAAATAATAAAAATTAAACCCATCTCGATGCTAATCTCTTCTCAGAAAATCCATTTTGGTTGAGTTAAATCCCTGTTGATCCAATTTTCCAAACCACCGCACAATATCTTGTATTGTGGTTCTGTCACTTCTTCGAAAATCCTCGTCTGCGCAGACTCCTGTTGCTTGCAAATAATGTTCACGCATGCGCAAAATCTTGTTTGCTTTCAAACACCTTTTCAAATAACCTTTTTGATCCTTTCAACAACATTTATTCTGGTTTCGTCACTAACCATTCAAACAAAAGTTAGCCCAAAATATCAAAGCTTAATAAAAAAATAAAGAAGATTTTTAGGTACACTTCTAAATATCTATGTATGTATAGATAAGCTATCTACACTGCCAAATAATCCCATCAAGTAGGGTAGCCAGCAGACTGACTCTATATATTGAAAATGCAGGTTATCTTCTTTGTGCCATGACAAGTAGAACGTTAGATTGGCTGGTATACTTCAACCTAAATTGAAGATGCATTATGATTTATATGCGATGTTTTACAAATATTTGCTTCTTCATTGTATCAAAGTTTTTTCGATTTTCAAAGCCCCAAAATAATTTCTTGTAAGTGTTCGTAAAAAATAAATAATACTAAAAAAATAATTTATATTAAATAAAAATAAAATATTTAAATATTATTTGAACACTGTTAAATTTCCACTTAGGATTGATACTTGTAGACCTCTTGAGGGAAACTATTTTCATTAAAAATAAAAAAATGGATTTCCACAGTGAAAACACAAAAACTCTTGAATTTTAAATAAATAAATTGATCTATACCAAAAGGATGAAAGGTTCTATTTAGCAATTCGTCGATGTTGTTAAAGGTTTTGCCAAAAAGATACCTTTACACTTCTATCTGATATTCTATATAATCGAGTGTCTTAATTTTAATTTTATTGTATAAACGTATGCTAAGACATATAAAACTCTTTTGAAATTCTAGCCAACCTATTCTCTAAGGGTTATATATCTCCTCGTATAGTTCTCTCGAAATTTAAAGAAGAGTGGGTGACTTGATAATTATAATCTGAAGGTTTAATATCCTAGTTGAGAAAAATACATTTGTGCGCGAACCAATATGAATAAACATTGTGGAGGAGAGTGAATTGGATCATTTGCATTTTAACATAGACGTTGAACAAGACATCCTATGGAGATATTACAATATTATAATAGATACTAGACATAAGATCTAAGAATATTATATTAAGCAAAGGCTGACCAGACTAATGATCACCATTATGCAACTACATGACTTTTCTGTAATGTGATAATTTCGTTTAAGTGCTGTTAAATCAACAAGATCCTACGATGAAAATCGCCCACAAATACCAATTAATTCCAATTGATAGAGTTATATTTCAAATTTGTGTGTTGGGTACATAATATTATTATTCTGAGGAAATTGTTGTAAATATTTTAATAGAAAGGATAATGTCTAAATTATTCCTCTTCTTTTGTACTTTTGATACTATCGAGAGCAGATGCAGACTGGTAACAGGCCTCCTCCATTCAGACTAATTATTTTCATGATATTGTTTAACCCTGTCTTATGCCGAATTCATAGGACATAGTGTACATAATAATATTATTATTATTCTCTTTAAATTTCCTTAGCACATCATTACATTTTTTGGTCAATGCGATGTGCAAAGAGAAACAGTATCGTTCGTTTTTGGCTAACTTTCATTGGATATTCTCAAAATATAACCATTGATTCTTCTGTAACATAGAGGTGTACGTTACTTACAAAAAGGGTTGGGCTATACAGAAGGTGTCAGTAGGGTTACTCTTGACAAAATCTAAATATGGTCTTAATCTTAATCATATGACGCGCGAAGTGACTATTAGTCAAAAATACGTGCATAACAATCTCGCGGTAGCGGTAGTACGGTAATCTTTACCATAGTCCCTTCGCGTGTCGTATGATTAAGATCAAGACTAGATTAAGATCGTATTTAGATTGTGTCAAGCATAGCCCTGTTGTTCGGAAAATATCAACAGCTGTATTAATAATTTAAGGGAAACTTTTGTTGAGATTAGCCCTTCTTTAAAAACAACTTGCATGAAGAGTATAAGTGGCATAAGAACTAACTTTCTTGTAACATTTATGGGTGAGAGAAGGTAACCCTTAATATATTTATGGAGTGTCTGTACATAGTATCGTTATTTATGAATATATTTAAGTTTTACAAACTTTGTCTTCACTATTTTGAAATCTGAAACATTTGAGCTAGGCCTGTATGAGAATATTCGTTACGATTACCCTCTTAATGCAGTACATATAGGAATAGGTAGATCTGATATTACTTATAAGTATTTTCGTCTCTTTGTGTTTCTCTGCATGATAATAATAGTACCTACCTATATTCTGTTCACGTGAGATCAGGGATCAAGACCTTTGCAAGTTTCATTGAAACAAATGATTACAACGCGTGGTCAACAACGAAACGTGAGTCATTTAATATGCGTACCTATAGGTACGACATGGAATTGAGACGCTAAAGTAATGATTGTGTTTATATTGTGTATTTAAAAGGTGTTTTAACAACTCCAATATTTATAAGAATCAAAATTTAATGGTTACATAATTTGATAACTACTATACTATACTGACATATCCCACAAATGGGGTAGCCAGCAGATCAGCTGTATGTAATAAACTTGTAAGATATTCTCTGTGTGCCTACAAAAAACTCAATCGTTGAATTTAAGATTTTTGTCTATTACAAAACACTCGAAAACTTACGAAAAAAAAAATGGGAGATCAATTCTTTGCCGGGTGTTCCATGGATGTTTCAAAACCTTTGTCAAAGACTTTCCAAGTCAAAACCAGGTAACTTTATTATTAAAATAGTTACATAAGCTTAGACCGTTAGATTTTTTTACATAGAATAGAATGAAAGATTACTTAATTGACTTTATCAAATTTGTACAAAGTATGTAAATTATATTTAGTCACTAAGCTGTTCTGTGTGTGCCAACAAAAAAAAATCTTTTAATTTAATTTAAGTTTTTTTTTGTCTTTTACAGGACACTAGAAAACTTATGGAAAAAAGTGGGAGATCAATTCTGTCCCATGGGTGTTTCCAAAAGTTTGGCAATGACTTTTCAAGTTGAAAACAGGTAACTCTATTAACAAAAGTAGTTAAGCTCACATCATTTGTGTTTGTTTACATGAAGTAGAATGGGAGGTAAACTGTCTTTATCATTTTTTTTACTTATTATCTACGTAAATTGTATTTAGTCATTAAGAATTTGATTGCTTTTTTATATAAACATATGACACTATTTAACAGTTCAATAACAAATATATATCACCTTTATACAGGTAGATATATGTACATCCAATCTTCATTTAAAACTAGACTTCCTTCAGTTCAAGGCTCTCAGAGTGAAGGTCTTATAAATTAATTAAATATTATGTGACTAGATATAAACCCGACATCGCTTAAGAAACAATAATCAAATAGACAAAAAAAAATCGACGTGATATTAGGCACCTACTAGAGATTGCATGAAAGAACATCATACCCATATCATACCTACCATCAACATACCAACCTGTGAGATGGTTAATAATGAAAAAGAAAAATATTGAGAAAACAATTATATTATTATGAATATTTTTACACATACGCCATTGATAATAATTATAAGCATGGGCAGCTTTTATTATTAGTATTGCAACTTTTAGCAATAAGCATTAATATAAAAACATACTGGAGTTCTAATCTCCCGTTTGAACTAATTTATCTGCTTTCATGAGATGGTCGGTAGGTTGATGGTAGAATCTCAGTCTTTCAATCGACGGACCTGGGTTCGAATCCACCCACCTATTCCACCTTAACTATACAAAGATATTGCTTACTGTGAGGTCTGGATGTATTTGTGTTTATTTTAAATGCATATTTTTTTAAATATCTATTTATTATTCATAATCTAACCTATTTACTTACAACATCAGCCCCTTCCTCGGATCATCGCTGAACATAGGCCTTCCATGTAACCCCTCAGGCTTCTTTTCGGTCTTGTGCCTTCTACAATCATTTACCGGCGCTTTTTTTAATATCGTCGTCTAAGGGGTCTCTATCTATCTCTTTAATGTGCCGTAAATTCTGTCAATGCGCAATAAAGAATACATAAATAAAGGAAAGACATACATTTGAACAGGGAAAAATATTTGAACCATGGTAATTACCAAATGCATTTCTTTGCAAAGTGTGTAAACTAATTATTCTTCCTATAATAAGTATGTAAAATACTAGTTTGTTATTTACTCGAGGTTCTATATAATCAAGTAATTATTTAGCGCTATTAATTAACATATTATTAATAACACTTAATTGTCTTGTTATTTATTTGTAAGTATTTTATTTTCTTTATCTTCGTGTTCTTGTAGTTGTTTATTGTATATGTTTTCTATGGATGATTTACCTTGCGTATATTAATTACTCATAATAATTCTACTCATTTCATTGTAAGAATTTATTGAATTTCTCCTCCAAGTCGACATAAAAACTGATGTTTGAAAGTTAGTTAGACTAAATTGGCGTAAAGACGATCAGAATATAGTTTCTGCCCTGTGTTTACGGACGGAGAGCTAAAGGAAAATTATTTACTTTACGTTAACAAGTACAAGTTTTAAAATAGTTTAAAAGATTCCCACGAGGTGGATTTGGCCAGTGGCTCGCCCATGAGGACAATTTTTTTGTTTGCAAGTGCGGATAAATATGAGTCCTCTACTCCTGAGATATTGAGGTGCGTGGAGGGTCCATATAATATACCAAGTTTACATTCAGGAACATATTTTAATTTAACAGGTAGGCATATGAAATAGAAGTAGGACCCAAAAGATTAGATAGACCATTGGCCATCTGGATGTCCACAATAGCCTGACATCTGAGGGAGCCAGAGCTGCGTTCAGAGGTTGCAAGGAACCGGAGGACTTGGAGGATTAGGACTAGGAGAGCCAACCTCAAATAAATAGGAATAAAGGCGAGGGCGAAGAAGAAGATAGGCCTGTGAAATTGGTGAAATGTGGTGAAATGAAACACAACTTTAATGTATGTAGTATGTAAACGTTTTTGGTCTTATCGGGATTATTATTTTGCTAGAAATAAGAAACATCAATTTATCTATAATATAAGAAATAAGTAGAATGATATAGGTACCTATTAAGTTAAAATATTTTTTGTTTTACTTAAATTATATAAATTTTAATGACACACCTTAAATTTTCATTTTTTTTAATGAAGTAAAAATAATTTATTTGTCAATATATCCTAATTAACGGAAAATAGCATATATCAATTGTCATGAAAATACAAAATAATTATTATATTTAAACGCATAACAGCTTCGACAGGTGAGATAAAAAATTACCTAATTAGTCTACAAATATATATAAACAAATCTACAAACATATAAATAAAAAATAATGCAGCCATGTGTAGGTAACTATTCAATTTATACATTAATTTATGAGACAATTTAAATTAATAAAAACAATTATTCTCATAATTATTGTTCTTCACGTAGATGTTTGTAAATACAGGCAGTGTTCATTTAAGTGAATAGTCATGTGAAATAGAACTGAAAGTATGATGATTGATTACTTAATGTTGCAATGGATTTTAAATAGTTTTGCGATTAAATAATTTCACTTTATTTTTCTTTATTTTTCAGTTTTAGGCTTAGTTTATGTCACGAATGATGCTGTGCGCCAGCGCACCCAGCAGAGATCTGTAATCTCCGTGATACATGAGAGACAATGGTCCTGACTGGAACATGTTCTGAAAATGCCCAATGACAGTTGACCAGACAGAGGGGCATATCCTGTGGAAGTGCTCATTAATGATGGATGCAAGAAACGTGATGATTGAAAGTATGAGTGATGACACTTCTAGACCCTTTTGGTTTGAGGAGTTGGTGACTTGTCCTGTTTGGCCCTTGTTGTCCAGAAAATCCTGATGGTATATTTGGCTGTGCGAATAATGCACCGATAGAGTTTGTCCTTGAGTTCTGAGTATGAATGCGGCTCACAATGCTAGATAAATAACCATATTGTGAAATGTTTTCTACATGGCTTTGAGTTTGGTTGAAGGGATGACCATTTGCATGAGGTGACCACCGAATCAGCCAGTATCCAGTTCCAGAAAAAATTGAAATTTTTCACTTTATCTTGACCAGGAATTGAGACTGGGACCTCGTGATTTAAATGCAAGAATTTTACGTCTGCGCCACACTGGTTAGCGTGTGAAACTGTACATAAATGTACCTTTCTTTTTTTAAGATGTTTCAAAAGCTGAACTTAAATAATATATCTTAAGAACTAAACGGTAAAATAATTATCGTAAAAAGCGTAAAACAATCGCTAAAGGATTGTTTGTTAAAATAAGTTCGACTGTATTTATTCACATTGCAACAATATAAATACATTGTTACAATGATGAATTATTGAAAAATAATAAGTAATATTTTATTAATTGTCAGTATGTAAAACATCTTTATTTCTTAACAATACGAGTATATTATTATGAATTATATTGGAAGCTATTTAAAGTAACTACCTTAAAATACACATTATGGAGTAGTACCTACTTCCACTACATAAGTGTATGTAGTAATTATCATGTCAATAACAATGTATGAATAACAGAAGAAAATATCACGCAATACAATATATTGTTTATTATTGTTGGCATTAGCATAATATAAATAACAGGTAAATTTTGTTTTATATTAATTATTTACTGTGTATAATTAACAATTAATATTTGAATTTGATATAATGCTATTTTTTATACGTTTTTAACATATGTTTTCATGGTAACATAATAGATAGTCTTGATGTAAGAAAAGGTTTTCAGTTTTCTTATCTTAAAATTTTTTGCTTCTGCGGCTACGGAGAATCTTTTGGCTCTAATTTTTATATTGATACGCAATCGAACAAGAGTAACGAGTATTCTAGAAAACTCTGGACAACTCAAAACAGTTCAGATTCGAACTGTCCAGAATAGAGGCACGAGAAATAGTTAATGTTGATGGGATCTGATGAAATAACAAAAAAAGAAGATATTTTTAGTATCAAATTATTTGGCTTTGTAGATCAAATGCTTTTTAAACCAGCAGCTTATTGTATTTTGATGTGATGAAATGAACAAGAATTTGACATTTTGATAGGAGAAGCATGCATACGCAATGCCAGATTGTGCGCAATCTGATCAAAAGAAGTAAAAAAGGCGTCCCAACGCTTTCGAATATGATAGCTTAAACCAATTTTGTAAGCGTTGGGACGCCTTTCACTTCTTTCGAATAGATTTTTCATAATGTCACATTGCTTAAATATGATCCTCCTATATTTTTAGCTTCTTAACTGTTGTATGTTTTCCCTGTAAGAGGCAGAGAATGAAATGAGTAGGTATTTTTATAAGGAAATATTATTATTTGTACAATGTTACTTTACATTAATTCTGGTGTTTATATTCACTATTTCATATTTTATTATACTTAACTAACTATATATAATCTTTTGATCTTGGTAGACGATTCCTGAATCTGACTATTTCACCAATCTACGTTAACCATTCTTTATTAATAAATTTAAATCCTTTGTTTATAAATTTGCACCCATTAATATTGATGGATGGCAATAAATTACACAAGTATGTGCCTAGTAAGGTTTGCCTTATAAAAAATGTGCATGTTTTCCACAAATTATATGCTAATTGATGTATAACTTGTGTGTATTATAATTACTTATATATTATTTTCATCTAGCAGTACAAAGTAAACATAATTTATTGCTGTGGCTTTATATAAGTATATATCTATATCTAATATGTAGGTATGTATAACATTATATGAGTCAAATAGTTACTAACTCTGACATCTTCATATATTTCATTGATTACAGATAATCAATTTGTATAAAAATCTGCCATATGTTTTTAATCATCATCATCATCATCGCCCTCAACGCTCCTCTCGGGAGCACAGGGCAGAAACCAGCCTCCTCCATTCAGAGCGTCTCTGTGCCAATTGCGTCACCTCTTCCCACGACATTCCTTGCGCTCTGATAATTTGATGTTTTTAAATTAATGTATTATTTTGTAATAAACCTAAAATCATTGTACGGATCGGAAAAGAACTTTTATCAATCACAGAAATTCTGCCCCAATTAGGTAACGTTCGTTGACGTTGTTGACAAAGTCTCCAAGCTGAAATGGCAATGGGCTGGTCATGTGGTAAGACGAGAGGATGGCAGAATCCTTGAATGGAGGCCGTGGGAGGACAAAAGAAGCGTAGGTAGACCCCAAAAAAGATGGGTTGACGATATTGTCCAGATGATAGGAAAACAGTGGTATCTTGTTGCTCGAGATAGGAAAGTGTGGAAGATTTTTGAAGAGGCCTATATCCAGTAGTAGAGAGAAGTGGGCTAGTAGTAAGTAAGTAGGTAACGTTCTAGTATAGTGTTCTAAAAAATAAACAAACCGTGGTACCAAAAATGGTATGAACATGTTACAAATGATGCTGTGCGCCGGCGCACCCAACAGAGACCTGGTAATCCCCGTAATACAGGAGAGACGATGGTCCTGGCTGGGACATGTTTTGAGAATGCCTAATGATAGTTGGCCAAAAAGAGCAATGTTCTTCCGTCTGCAGGGGTTCCGTCGGCCCGGGCGTCCCTTTTTCACAATACACCGTTCCTATGACAATGATATCAGAGCGTAGGGAATGTCGTGGAAAGAGGTGACGCGATTGGCGCAGAGACGCTCTGAATGGAGGAGGCTGGTTTCTGCCCTGTGCTCCCGAGAGGTGCGTTGAGGGCGATGATGATGATGATGATGGTACCAAAAAAATGATAAATTGAAAAAGGCTACATAGTCGTTGGCAGTCTTGGAGCATAAATGAACTTAATATGTAAAATTTCTTTATTTTTTTGAACACCTGTCTTTTATAAGACATTGGAAATTTTTCGGGAAAGAGTGGGTACCAAATTAATAGCTGTGCTAGGCGCTAAAAATGAATTCTTTACAAAAGCTTTTGTGCGAAAAATGAACAGTTGTTGTAAATATTTTTTTCTGTATATAAAGACACAAACTATCGAAGAATTATATATTTATTATTTACATCTATCTTTCTGTAAATGAGTTAAAAAGTATTTCACATTTCGTCGTTAGCTTTCAAAACTCCAGGTGGTGGGAGTTGAACTTTTAATTAATGTTCAAATATTACAAATAATTAATTCGACAATAAAGATGATAATAATAATAAGAAAGCACAATCATTATTAAGTATTGTATAATAATTAAACATAATAATAATATGAACAACCACATTTAGAAAATTTATTTGTTTTCGAGATGTAACATTATATTATTAGATGTGCGAGTATATCCCATAATAGTGACTGTGGCCATATAAAGACATAAGGACCAGTATGATGTAATTTATCGATGTTTCTTACTAAATTCCTATGGACTTGATTAAGATTTCTCGTGTTAAATTCCTTTAGAACCTCATGATCACACCTATCGGGTTTCAACAAGATATTTATTACAAAACAAATACATTGATTTGTTGGGAATTATTTATTTTATTTCAATGAACGTACTATACGAGATCGAAGTGTTTTAAAAGGTCAATAATTTTTTTTTTCGTTTTTTCTTTTATGCTTTGCAAAGGGATCAGATTCTTAATGTTGTAGCTATCAAATTAATTGTCTAATAATCACATACCTATAAGGCATTTATTTTCTCTTGGGTCAACTTCATTGAGTATAAGTTTTTTTTACATTCATAGGATCACGGCGTTTCCCACAAGTGAGGTAGACAGCTGCTTGCATCGACTATATTTTTGTTATTAAATATGTATCTGGGTTTTTGTTATAAACCTTAATACAACCTCGTACATTTTTCACAGTAAGACTTCTTTCAGACTTGTGTCGTGAAAGTGGAGTTTGCCAGCAACATGGATCGAACCGCGAACCTCATGTGCATGAAGCCGAGACTCTACTTCCAGGCTATCGACGAACGTGACAGTAAAATATAAGGCATTCGGGATCGGTGGCAGACCTGTATAGCTGATTTAAAAAGTTATTAAATTAAATCGTAACAAATTAATAAAGCATAGTTGAACTGTAGATGTTAAATATCTTAAACGTACCTAATGTTTTATGTGTATATGTCTTTTGCAGTATACTCAAAAACTTACAAAAAAGAGTGGGAGACCTATTCTTTATCGAAAGCTCCACGGGATGAAAAAGTTTTCTCGTTATTAGAATTATTTCTTAAGAAGGTAATAAATTATAGTTTTGATTAATTTTGTATCAATTGAGTCATCGCTTTTTATGACATTCCTAAATTAAACACCTTCTTCTTCTATTAGTGCCGTATCAAGTCCCCCCGACGTTGGCGACCACTCTGGAGAATGCCTCTCTGTCTCGTGCTGTGCGGACCAGTTCTCCCATCCGTATTATTCCAGTCCATTGCCGTATATTCCGCAGCCATGACATCTGCCTCCTTCCCACTCCAGGACGTCTCTCAATCTTACCTTCTATAATCAACTGCAGGAGTCGATATTTATCGCCTCGCAGGATGTTGCCCAAATAAGAGACTTTACGAACCTTGATATTTGTCAGGAGCTCTCTATTTGCATGTGCTCTGCGTAGTACTTCTGTATTCAGTTCTGTAAATTAAACATAGTAGTCAAGAAACGTAAACCAAATATGGATATGTTTCTTTTAATATAATGAATGCCAATAACATAATGCAATAAAAAATGCATTCGTTGCAATATTCATCGAATGGAGGAGGTTTGTATACACCCCATATTAAAACCGGGAGAAAAGAAACCGTTGATGATCAACCTTTTAAAGTTTGTAGATTTTGGTGGAGAGAACTTTGTATTTTGAAAAATATGCCTTACGACTTCCCATTAGAAATACAGGTAGGCAATCATTAGTTATAAGTCAACAATAATAGCAACACAAATAATTATTATAACAATAATAAAAAAAGAAAATCATAGTTAATAATCGTATAACATTTAAAAAAAAGTTTAATAAAAAAAACCTGTTTGGGAGCATCGTAACAAATTATATTGAAAAAAAAAATTGTTAACGATTTAATATAGTATTTAAAATACCATTGGCGTTAAAACCAATCACATATGCTATTAAAATATAAACATACGTCCTAATAATCACGATAATAATAATGATATGGATATCTTGGGAATGAACGTCGGATGCCGAAAATTAACACTGACTCGTCAAAATGACTAAAGGCCGAAATAAATAAACATTCGAATTAGATGATCTGAACTTCTCAGCATTCAAGTCCCCATACAATCAGTTATGATCACAAACAAATTTTTACAGTATATTGCAGGGAAAAATTCACCTATTCCGATATTAAGGATATTATAAGATTAGGATCAAATGATATGGATACTTTGGGAATGGACGTTGATGCCGAAAATTAACACTGACTCGTCAAAATGACTAAAGGCAGAAATAAATAAACACTCGAAGTCATTAGTCCACTGGCTACCTCGCTTGTAATATTATCGCCATATTATGGAATTTCAGCGTTTTTAAATTAAATTTACATACATTTTCCATATTCGACCTACGAAACGGATAATGATAGATTTCGGGTATTGTGTCTAACAGATACAAAAATAAAATAAGTAATAATAACAATAAAAAAACAAAAGAATGAGGGACTAAAGAGTTTATTTTCTTTAATTTAATGTTTGGTAAATCGAAGTCAATAAATAAAAACCTCGTTTGTGAAGGCACTTGAGGCTGTAAAACACTACAGAACATAGCAAAGGTATCGTTACAAATTATTTTACGGGCTTCTATAAATTAATGTGGCCGTGTTTAATGTTTAGGATCAATAATGAACTAAAATAGGTACCTGAACTGTATGTATAATAATGATACATATGCGAAGGAGTGAAGCAGGGATGTGGAATATCATCTATTTTATGCGTGTGATTTTCAATACCTTCCTTATATTAGGCAAATTGTTGATATTTTAGTTTTTTTTTTCAAGTAGACCAATTAGGTGTCAGGCTCAGTCTTTGTACCGTAAACAATAAGAAATTCAGCATGAATGTCACGCTTCATCGCTGAATTTCTTATTCTGAGGTACATCATATTTTAGGAACACATGTCTTTCACAGGACACACAAAATAGTAAGAGGCCTATTCTGCTCCCGTTTCTCCACGGTAATGGAAGCAAAAAATATTTTTTTATACTATTTACCCTCACGAGGCATCGCAAGTGCGGTAGACAGAGAGGACGGAATACCAAACAGCTTTATCCCATCATGCTTTTTTCACCTCTTTTCCATTCATACAATTGCTCATACGCCGATTTCTCTTGTTCAAAAAGCGCCCATCCCTGAGTATATGATTAACGTAATCAATCCACATCTTTCCCGGAAATTAATGCTTTTTCACACCCCTTTTTTCAGACATATTCATCATCTTTGTCAACCTTTCACTATCCATTTTCCCTTTCAAACACAAACATATTCACTTTTGCAACATAAATTTTGAAACGAGAGGGATGATACATTATAAAAAAAGGTTTTCCAGGTAACTGGGAGAACATGATAAAGAGTAAAGTTTTTTTAATGCAATTATTTGCTAGGATCATTGCCTTTCGTTCTTTACATGAATTCCTCTCTATTAAATCCTTAGGTGTATGTAAAATCAAAATCGTATGTAAAATGTTTGCATATATTAAAAATGTAACCTAATAATATGTATGCATATTGTAAAGTGTTAAAAAGGTCTCTCTTATCTCAAAACAAAATGTTTTAAGATAATAAATACCTGTTCACATCTAAACGCCGTGTTTGCTGATAAAAATAAGATAATTTGATTCTCGGACTCGTCCATGTGTTAAAGTTTTATTAATTTTATCAATGGTGCGATTAATCGGTCTTTTCTGACGTTTGAACACAAAAAAACTGCTGATGATTTATGTACGTACCTACTCTGTGAGTTTATTTAAAAAATGTTGAATATCAATTTAAATATATAGCTAAATTATATCAAAATCGAATTTAAAAAGCTTGTTATTTTAATTTCGGGTACAGGTGTGTGTGAGTCATGAGGTCCTGAGTTCGATTCTCGCCAGAACAAAATGAAGAATGACCTTTTTCAAATTGTTCTGGGTCAACATTCTGCCTGGATAGCTCAGAAATTTGGGGATTTTTATTTATGATTGATCATAATATGTAGACTCATCTGGATATGTTGTGCCGAGAAGTGTGATAGCTAATCTAATAACTGATTCAAATAAATTTCAAAATTACTCGTATTAAGAACAAAAAAATGGAAAAGAATTAAAAAAAAAACTCGTTTTCATACAAAAAATAATATCTATGTGTAAACTCAACTGTGTAACTAGACTCTAGATCTATAATATTCTTTTTTTTATTTATTATCAATCAAATTAACATCCCAATCATAAGTATATGATACGAATGAGAGAATAATATTAATTTATGATACTTAAATCATTCTTAAATATTGTTTAATTTACATTTAACCCATCATCAACGTGAATACACAAAACAATAATTATTATCACCGGACCTCATCTCGTTGTGAGAGGGATCATTAAATTAGACGCTCCGCGTGACGAGGGTTAAGCAGTTATGCCATCAACAAAATTTTTAAGCCGGCTTTTTACGTTTTTTAATAAACACCTTGGAGTTACCCCTTTCCATCTCATTGATCCCACGAGTAGGTATGTATGTTTACGTCAACGGGTGTGTATTTGCGTAAATTTTGACATCGTTTGACGTTTGGCCGTCTAAAATTTGGGAACATCATATCAGGATATCAGCAAATTTGAGTCTTCTATATTTTCTTTGTGATATTGTTTTCGGATAATAAAAATCTAAAATAAATTATTTGCTGCAGATCATGGAAAAATAATCGCCATTTCATTGTGCTGCTTAATTGTGATATCATGCTTTAAATTTATAATGACACCGGTTATGGAGCTCTGACAGCTACTCACAAAAATCTAATTTATAGCAATACCTATAGGCTCGATTATTTTTTTCTTCAAAATTGTTTACACATTCGTACAAACAAACTTACTTTAATATTTATACGTTGTCTAAAAATAAAAGTATATGTTATTTTTGTTGAATGAAATAAACTGGTTTTATTGAGAAAAATCATAATTAGTAGTCATGCTTATTATGTGTTGTGATAAAATAATATTATAATATTATGGGATTGTTATCAGAAATAGAAGATGCGCAGATCTCGTGTGTATTTTACTGCGCATGTCAGTATTGCCAATGATATTTTATACCTTTTTCGTAAAAAATGCTGTAATTTAGATAAGAAACAAACATTCAACTATAAGACAAAGTGTGAAGAAGAAATTTATTTATTTATTTACACAATATACCTACGGCGTGAGCCTTTTACATGTTAACAAAAAAGTGTACCTAAGGAACAACAACAACAACAACAACAAAAACAACAAAAAACAAAGTAATCGCAGTCTATACAAAACAATACACTACAAGTCAAGATTAACAACAAGATAATGTAAAAACAATAATAAAAAAATGTATATGAATAAGGTCAATAAAAATAATTCAATTTTGGTATGTCAATATAAGTAAGTCAATACAAACAAGTACATAAGCATGTAAAAAATATGTTTAGAGTTATAATTGCAGAAAGGGAATTATTCCTGTGAATAAACTAATATAAACTCATGCATATTATTAGTACCTACTTATTGTTCACTAATAATAATAATAATAATAATAATAATAGTTTATTAAACACAATATCATTTTGCAATAATCGAACAATAACACAATACATTTATTTTCCTAATGCAATTACTCCCCAAAATTGAGCGTAGCTCGTGCTTTGGGGAGAATTATTTTATACTATATAAGCAATTAAAATAAAAACAAACAGCAATCAGAAAAAAGACATACACATACAGTCATAATGTTTCGACTAGAAATTCCACTTAACAAGGTAATAATAATTATTACCTATTGCAAATAGACTTATACTAATTTATGCATATTTTTTTTATTTTTTTTAACATAACATAACATACATAGACAATCCACACAGATCGAGCTAGTCCCAAACTAAGATGAATCTTGTATTATGGGTACTAACGCGACGATACACACATATACAATGCACTACATACATATACATGTAACACCCAGACCCAGGACAATTTGAAAAAGGTCATTCTTCACTTTGCCCTGGCCGGGAATCGAACCCAGGACCTCGTGACTCAAAGGCATGAGCGTTACCTCCGCGCCACACCGGCCGACTGTTTTATTTCCAGAATGATTATTCAAGAATGATTAGTGATTTTGTGATAATAGACAATTGTACGTACAAAGTAGAAATATTGCAAAAAAAAAACAATACATACATGCATGAATACGTGTATGTTGGATGATTTATTCGGCGCCGTTTAATGGAGATTAATCTCAAGGGCGCTATTCAGAATACAATAAACAGATGTTCATGTCAAATATATGATTTGCACATTGTAGTTTGGTTTGATAAACATTAGAATTACTTTTGATCGGTTGCATATGTGTAATACTCTTCCACTGTACGCACCTACTAAACTCATTAGTTTTTATTGAAGTTAATCTATACCTAAAATATAGTTTTTTATACCTTATTTAAAGGAAGGAGTTTGTAGAGGGAGCATGGTTAGGACAAAGGAGATATGTTTTATTAGTTATTTCAATAAGAGCTTATCATGATTATTTTTAGTAGATAAAATCGTGTTAATTCATTTAAAACAAAATGATTTGATAAAGACAGTGATATAAAAAAAATATAAAAAAGACTTTGTTATGGCATTTTGTATCAATTAATGAAAATGTTAGAAAATATTCCAATCAATTAGACAGATAAGTTACACACGTAATGTTAGGTTTTGTTATATACTGTGTTCCGTTTAATAATATCATCTATCTATTTGTTTTTAATCCTTTTATTTTTTTGACATGTCGACTAAGATGATTATAATTTACATGCTGATCGATGTAAAATAAGTGTCATTCTTACCTTTAGGTTCACGAGAATATTGTTTATAAAACTCTACTCACCATCCCACAAATAGGTTAAAATGTTATTAATACTTCTTGTTATATACTTTTTTTTTTTATTAAGGTTCATGTTTGGTAGATATACTGGAAGGAAACAAACTTGTCCATAGAGTACGCAGCAAATAACAAGCCTTCCGACAGTTTCCAAAAATATAAATCTGACGTAATAAACTATTATTTCCATATGTAAACTAACAACGGGCAATCGAGGGTCGCTTCACCTAATACTAGATTTGTTTCCAATGACTGCACTAATTTGTACTTGTATCACTGTTTTTTTGTGTTTTTTTTTTTAACTTACTTGACAATTAATCAATTGAATATCATTTCACGATTTTAATTTTTTCATAATCATATGTCCATTGCTTATTATCAATTATTTATTATTATTATTATTTCGAATTTTATACATTATTTCTTAATCTATTTATATGTTGTTTATTAATGATTCTATTTTTTGACATCTAATCTAACGAATTTGACAATTATCATCTTGAACTATTTTAATTGAATATTTATTTTAATTTGTATATAACATTCTGTCTTTTGATGTTTGCATTCATCAAATTTTGTCCAGTCTCTGTAAAATTAAATTTAATTGTTTTATTCTATTACTATTGCTGTTTTGTTCAAATTACTACCATTTTTGTTACATCTTAATGTTTATTTTTATAAATTTGTACCAATTAATTTTTTATCAGTTTTTGTTGTTGTTGTCTGTCAAATTGTTTTTTCTACTTTGTTATTTGTTTAACGTGTAAAAGGCTCACGCCGTGTACAAGTGATAAATAAATAAAGAAATTATTTTCCCTAAGTTTTCGAGTGTCATGTAAAAGGCAGGCGTTCGATAAAATAAAAATATCTTACATCTTAAATTCAGAGATCAGGTTTGCCACCTATCGTGATTGTTTTAATTTTTTGTTGGGACAGAGATGATGACTTGTATGTTTACTATATGCAGCTGGTCTACTAGGCTATCCCACTTGTGGGATATGCCGGGATGGTGCAGTAGTAGTAATAGTAACAAGCTTGTCTAATATGCGGTAAGAAATAGATCGTCAGGTTTTAGATCACATATATATTTTAATCAGAACATCGAGGTTCAACTGTAATTATTATTAATAATGGATAACATTAAAGTGTCATTTACGTGCCAAAGCACCCCGAGGACTATTGATTAATAAAATAAAAAGTTTTTAGGTCCCTTCTGAATGTAAGGTTGTTAATAACTTGTTAAATTATTGGTTCATAGAAATATGTATGTAAATCCATCATCTATACTTTCTGATAACTATAGTAGTGTCAATAGAATAGAGCCCAATATATTCGAGTGTTTATGTACTTTTAATAAAAGCTTAATAAGTCTTGTGATTTATTTGATTATTAATTTATGCAAAATAAAAGAAACATTATATTTTCCACTCAAATAACTGTAGTTAGTCATAACGTTTTCGGAACTACTTGTTCCATGATTTTTTATAACAATATATAGAACAAATAGACAAAAAAAAGTTTGCACATAAACCAGCAAATTACACGAGTAATAGGACATAGCTTTATGTGGGTATATTATTTTATATAAATAATATATTTATAAAGTTAATCAATATTTGCATTTCAACGACATGTTGCACCCAAATCAACGTCAATCAAATACTATCAAATCATTGAAAAAATAAACACGTATGTACGAGTATTGTATGGTTGATCTAGTAACGCCAGTTTTTCATAATTATTCGTTATATTATTATAATTAAAAGCAGCAAACCTATCAATATAATAGCAAACATTGTCTTATTAATCTAGTTTATAAATCAACACTAGCACTAAACACCCATTATTATCCAGATTATCCTTAAGAACTTTACCTTTTTTCTTATTTTAATTATATTATTGACTTATTAATTGTGTCGGTGCACACGTAGTAGAATTCCATAATAATGCAATTTGAAACAAGTAGAAAGGAACACTTGTTTCAAATTGCATTATATTATTGACACAAATTGCTAGTAATTCGAGTAGATAACAATTCAAAAGCAAATATTTTATTTTATTTAAAAATTTGAATACCATAATTAAAAAAAAAATATGTTTATTGTTAATTCAGAAGGATACGTTTTACATAATACTAATTATTACATCTGCAAAAATTAACAGCTTTTGGGACTTATAGCTACTGTTTTTTTTAAAAGACGAATCTGAGTTTTTATAATTTGAAATAAACGCTGATCTTTACAGTATGATATAAATATGATGCTTTTTAAGGTGATGCTTTTTTTAAGGTGATTTCATCATCATCTCTGTCGGTCCCTCAATCCTGAGGATCGTGACCATCATGCCTCGTTCTGTAAACCATCTGTCTCCATGTTGAGCGATCCTCCGCCATGTGTGGCACCGTGAAAAGAGCTCTGTGATTTAATGTACGTTTAATTATTATTTTGATATCATAGGATCTTTAAGTGCTTTATGTGTACCTAGTTTTAAATCTTTATGTACCTATATTACAGATGCTAAAGTCTTTATGATAAAGTCAGATTTTTTTAAAGTTTAATGTAAATTAATAATATAAATGTATCTTTGATATTCTATCAATAATCTATCTTTAATGTTGTGTTTTATTTAAATTTTTGATATTATTTCTTTATACCTACAAAATTTGTTCCGTAGCACGCTATGTAAAATAATGTTTAAATTTGTAAAAGGCAAAAGTCGTTTATTTGTTTAAATAAAATAAATAAAAATTTAAGGTCCAAGTCTACCAGTATTGAAAAATAGCTTTATGTATTGTTTTAAACTACGAAATGATGAATGAATATACACACTGAAATATTAATTTTTTTATATATAATTTTCTATCTGTAATGTGGTGTAACAACGCGGCGTGACTGGTAGACGTGTGTATTATTATAGTGATACATCATTCATATTATTCATATACTCGTAATATAAAAACATCATAATATTTTTAATTTAGTTAAACGCTCCATGTCAACTTACACAAGAGATAAAATCAATTAAATGATCAATTTACCAACAGTCAATCATTCAACTGTGACTCTAAATATTAATGATTGTTTGTTAGTTTGTGTAAATTAGACAATTGAATATCATTTATTTTAGAAAGATTATCTATGTGACAGTTTAGAGCCAATTTGAATGTTTTGATTATTCCACAATGCACTTCCGTTACTTGATTATTTAAATCGCAGTTGATTTCGGTAAACCTTTACCAATTGACGAGCGATATAATACTGACTTATTTTATTAAAAACATCTACAAAAACAAAAGTTTTGAAAACAATAGCTGTACCTATCAAGAATTAGGTATTGTAAACATTGTGAGAAGGGGGGATTTATCAGATCACAATTTTATAAAAACAAGTAGTTCTTTCAAACATAGAAATATAAATAATTATTTTAAACTATGTTCTTTAGATCATTGGGCTTTAATGTATGACTCACGTCAATCAAGAAGTTGTGTTTAACGATTTTGATAATGACCATCAGCAGAGTCGAAATGTCAAAATGAAGGAAGGAAACCAACAAAACGCGGTAAGCCCGGAAGAGCATCATCATCTTTGTCTTACGATGTTAAATAAATATAATTTTGGGTAATCAATAATTATATATTTTTATTGTCAAAGCTATAAAATTGACAACTGCTTCTTATTATACGATACACGTTTTTATAGAAGCTCGCATCCGATTTAAATTATTTAAAGCTTCAAATACAGGTTTTCAATAATCGAAAATCTCAATAAAAAAATCTATGTTTGTTTCTAAATAAACATTCAGATTCGTTGAAAAGTGTTTTTATTTTTATGTAGATTAAAGTAAAGAGGTGTAGCTATTGAAAAGGTTGTTTAATCTTGATTTAAAGTACTAACCTATAGGTTATCGTATTTTTAATAATTAAATTTATTTTATTAAATCTTCTATAAATTGAAATGCTCACTACTAAACTCACTCACTTCAAAAGTTTTCTCTCTCAACCTAATATAAAAAGTGAATAAAGGTTCTTATTAGTGCGATGCCGGGCATTATATTTTTACCTGCATATACATAGATTCAAATCAGGTATTCTAAACCTGAGTTTCGTGGTCTAAATTTGATTGATCGATGTTTAATTGAACCAAAATAAGGTTAATCGATTTTCTCATTAAACGTTTGTTACATTTTCTCACCACAACAATTTTTAGGACTTAAATAAATTATAAATTTTTCCTTGTGATACCATTGTTAGAATACTGACTTTTCATAGTTTATTTAGGTACATATCGATTCGATTCATTTTGAGCCATATAGTTTCTGACATAGAGTTTATCAATTTTTATCTGGTAAGTATATTGTGATTTGTTTATATCAAATATTTTTTAATCATTTGAGGTACATAGTTCCCAATATGTTATATTGAATAATCATGCTTAAAAAGTCGCTGCTTCATAATAAAAAGTTAATAAATTTATTCATATATCTATTCTCAACCATATGCCAATAGGCGCAACATAAATAATACAATGTAACAATGGCGATAATAAGATATATGTATTATTACAGGCATAAATGAAGCGTTGCCCACACCATCCATAGTCCATACCATAGCTCATGTCCACCCTAGCACTATCGAAGCATTTAACAAATTCCCAGAACCTAAGAGCGCCGGGTGGTCTCGCAGATTTCTTATGGATGTTGGGCCAATTAAACCAATGAAAGTAAGTTGGTATAAATTGAACGCAGACGTCTTCGGAGAAGATGGAATAAAAATTAATCTTGTTGGATAACCTGAACAAAAATGGATGGATATAGATTATAGACTTACAAGGAGAATAAGAGGTAAGGTTAGGCTGTTTCTGTATTTTTCATAAACCGAAATCTCTCTTTATAAATGTGTCTTTATGTTTTGTTTTATAATATTAATAATAACTAGACAAATTTTTAAGAAGCACCGTTTTGTAGAAAAATCATCGCAAGGGCCCACTCAAGAATTATAACACCTCCTGAACAATAGGTTCTTTGACTCTGCCTTGAACTCCTCGACAATCCCTAGAGTTCACAAAACATAGTGAATTATAGTGCAATAGACATTTATTAGTACAATCTTTTGGCAAACACTGAATATTAAATAATTATCATTTGTTGATTGATAAACGTTTAACAAAATAATAACATTAACAAACGGAATCAAAAGATAACTGTCAGCTTAGAGTACAAAATACAACAAGTATGTTGATATTAATTACATGGCTAATTATAAGTAACATATTGTTAATAATATTACTTAATCTACTGAATTAGTTGGCGATAAAAATGTAGGTATTGATGTTAAATTAATACATGCCCAATCAACGCTGCATATATTATTATAAACTTCTTTTTAACATTTGCTCTTTAGTTATAATAAATTCATAATAATAATATTTGCTCTAAATACCAGTCTTAAAAGAACATGTTTTAATTAATTGATTTATCGTTTGATTGATATGTTATGGTAACTAGAATTATGAATTACTTTTAATCATGCTGTTTGAAAGGGTGAACACATTTAAAAAAAATTGACACTCAATAGCAAATTTCCATAGTGTTATGCAATAGTTTTTACTATAAAAATGAGAGTCTTAACTCTTAACTTTAGAACGGTATTCTTGTACGAGTAATACTGAATTAATTGAGCTCATAAAATTAAACATACATACATACCATCACGCCACTCCGTTCGCGGGGTAGGCAGAAAGGATCGACCACCATTGATCGATTCACCTTCATCCTTCTAACTACACCAACTTTCATTCCACATTCCTCTCGCATTATCTCGCGTGAAACTATACGTGTTGATTTTTTTCTCCAATACAATTACATTTGTGTAAGTTGAATAAGAGATTTATTTATTTATTTAAATCATTACTACTACTACTACTACAACTATAACTACTACTATCACTACTTTTACTACTACTATTACTACTGTTATCACTACTACTCTACTACTACTACTAGTATCACTACTATTACTTCCTCTACTACTACTACTACTACTACTACTACTACTACTACTACTACTACTACTACTATTACTTCTACTACCATTACTACCATTACTACTTCTACTACTACTACTTCTATGCCTTCCAACTATCTACATTCTCTTGGTCAATAAATAAAGTTCATAATTATATACAATTTTGTGATTCAGAAATCAATTCGATGCATGCAAGTATCACAAATATAATTGTTGCCCTGTTCCTTTTTAAGTAGATTTGTCTATTGCAGATACATCATCATAGGCTCGACAAATCTGGGTGGGCCTTGGTTGAATCCAGAAGTCTCTTCCATTCTCGTCTGTCCTTTGCATTTGTCTTCTAGTTCGTGATATGCAGTGTGGATGCATTGGTTCCAGCAGAGTCCATTCATCGCAGTTTGAACCTTCCTGGTATTCTTCCTCCTTGTGGTATGAAGAGTGTGTTTTACTGGTATACACAAGAACAAACTAAAATATTTTTGTTGGGGTCAATATTGATTCTCCCATACACGTGGTACTTATGATAGTAATAAATGTGTTTAATAGCTCAATATAAAAATTTAAATATAAGTAATTAAAAAACACAATTTCGAACTTGGATATGGATATAAAACTATTATATTGTATTGATTATATAATATTGATGCCTATACAAATTGTTTGTATCCATGTTACAAAATAAAATACCGTTAGCTCCATTTAATAAATTTCATATTATTTGTAAAATCTTTAACTAAAGCATACTTTAGAATTTGTCAAAGCATGCATAACATTGTATGTATGGGAATAATATATTCCAAGTGTGTGAGTTTTGATTTTTTTTTCGCACGTGTCAAACCTTAAAATTTTTATCCACTTTAAACTAATTTTTCAATGTTTTTACGCTTGCTTTATTTTTCTCTTTTCAGTGCAGCTTACAGAGTGCAATGGAATAAAAAATGAATCCAAATCTTGGTAGAAAAGAAAAATGCAAGACAAGACAGGGTCGCATAGGATAGAGCGCAATTAAGAAAAAGACTTGAAAAAGAATGCAAGGCTTTGCCATAAATCAATCCACAAGATTGAAACCAAAGTGAGAGATAGAGAGAATGAGTGTGTACCAGAAACAATCCATTAGGTATACATAGTTATATTTTATTACGATTTCGTACTTTTTTGGGGTAGCAGTGTTTCGTATGTGTTTGTATTTTAATTAAAACTGTCATCAAGTTTGAATTTTTGCTCTTAAAATTTGTAATAAAGCTGTGAATATAAACACAAAGCTTTTTAAGATTCATTCATTCAAAATGGATATAAAGAGGTTGCAATCTCATTAAAATCCTCTTGCTCGCAGCTACATAGTACATATTATATTATAAGATGTTAGTCCACCTTGTTGTGAACAATATAATAGATTTATGTACACTTAGTAGGTATGAATAATACTAATCCTTCCAAATACAATATTATCTGTTCAATCTATCTATCTATTTAAGCATTTATTTATTTTTTCATGTTTAATTAATACAAGTCCAAATTCGTTATAATCGATCTACGGCTAACATCTTAATTATCTTATAGATCTTGTAACGGGCTTTCAATACACTAGACACCATCAACGGTATGTTACAGGTGCTCTATTCAATAAATATATTTTTAATATAGGTATATATTACATTACATATTCAATGATGCTGTGCGCCGGCGCACCCAGCAGAGACCTGTAATCTCCGTAATACAGGAGAGACGGTGGTCCTGGCTGGGACATGTTTTGAGAATGCCTAATGATAGTTGGCCAAAAAGAGCACTGTTCTTCCGTCCGCAGGGGTTCCGTCGGCCCGGGCGTCCCTCTTTCACAATACACCGTTCCAATGACAACGATATCAGAGCGCAAGGAATGTCGTGGAAAGAGGTGACGCAATTGGCACAGAGACGCTCTGAATGGAGGAGGCTGGTTTCTGACCTGTGCTCCCGAGAGGAGCGTTGAGGGCGATGATGATGATATATTACATTAATTCCATGAAGCACCTGGCAGAGAAGTGGTCTCCCACTCTTTTCCGCAGTGTGCCCATAAAAGGCTGGTTTTCGAAAACATAATGACATTTTACTTCTTAAATTCATCAATGAGGTTTTTCAGTTTGCCAACCATCCTGAATGTTGTTGCCACAGAGAGTACAGCTTGCATGTTAATTGCATGGTGCTGATCTGCTGGCTGCCGTAGTTGTGATAGTAACACTATAACGTTAATGCGACAATTTGCCTTCTCTCACCTTCAGACTTGTGGGCTGCCCCAGAAGAAGTAAGTATATAGTGTGTGCACTTACTTGTTGAGTTGAATATATTTTTGTAATCATATGTAGGCACACATTAATTTTGTAATAGTTTAAGTCCTTAGTACGTATTCGTACGTAACTGTAAGATAGACTTAAGAAAAGTTTTGTATATTTCTAGACGTAAGTTTTTCTTTAAAAAACCATGTACTATGTTGTGTAAATGTGTGTGTCATCCTCGGTGTGAGGTCTTCCACCAAGGGTACATCAAGGGAGTTTTTTAATTGTCGAGTGGGTTTTTTTTTTGCAGAGGAAATCCCATTAGGATAACCTCGAGCCCACTCTTTGGTAAAAAAAAATAATAAAATAAAGCTTTTGCTCTAGATTGACTGGATGACATGAGAACTGATGTTCTTGAAACATCCAGGGGTAAGTGGTGGGAACCCCTCCCTTAATGCCCCAGAAGAAGCTGAAAAGATCAAGTGCTAAAAACATATGTGTTGAAAGACTTGATTTGAAGATATCAGCAGTTCTAGAGCACAAGGATCCCTGCAGGAAAAACCCAGGCGTAATGGAAATCCAATCCAACTATAATAATCGGATAAAGATGTATAAACTTTAATACGTGTAACAGTGTTCTATAAAAGAATGTTAAAGAAAAATAGCTTCAATTTTTCTACGCTTAAATATAGTTCTTTTAAAATTATTCTATGCTTTTGATCCGTGATTTCTTATTACATGAAAAATGCTACGAAAACATTTCTTTTCAGGTGTTCTTAGCGCTCTTTATTTCCACTTTCCACGACATTCACTCCTCATTCAAAAATATAAAATAAATATTTAAATGTATTGGAAAAAAAAGAGTAGAG
Source organism: Athripsodes cinereus (assembly GCA_947579605.1). Taxonomy (NCBI): domain Eukaryota; kingdom Metazoa; phylum Arthropoda; class Insecta; order Trichoptera; family Leptoceridae; genus Athripsodes; species Athripsodes cinereus. The sequence goes on from OX388309.1 coordinate 4,734,293, forward strand.
AATGTTTTTGTTTCGGTCGTACTAAAGCAATATATGCTCATGAGTAAATCATTTATTTTCAGTAATTGGTTATTATTTGAGTTAGCTGACACTCGTTAATTTTTTACTGTCAATATTTTAATTCACTGTGAGAAAATACTTGTACGTGGATACATAATAAACGAGAGAAAAAAAACCTTAAATATTTTGAAGATGAACATAACTGCCTACTACTATATTGATATTGTTATTAAATGCGGGTACCTACCTGATTGAGTACTGAAACCATAGAGATTTGAACAGTATAGAGATGGCACTAGCCTTTTACCTACTGTAATTCTATCTTAAATTCGAACTGCAACGAAGTTGGCTACGAATGAAACTCTTGGATTTAGCGAGTGCTATTCATATAGTTTATGGTTGTTGATAATAAAAAGATACTTAAAACTATGTATTACTTTTTTCAGGTATATACCTCTATATACCTAATAATCAGCCAACAACGATAAAACTGGATTAGCCACAACATCAGGCAAACAGGCTTGCTCATTTCCATCGCGGAAGGAAAGACCAAAGGCAGAAATGTTAGAGGCCGACCAAAACACACCTATATGGATCGAGTGAAGAAGTAAATGAATATAATATGTAAAATTATAGAGACTAGCAGAATATAGGGAGGAATGGAGAAAACAATGCAAAATAGTTGCAGAACAATCCAATGGATTGTAGCTCATTATAATTATATAATACTGTTTTATTATAACCATTTCGGAACATAAATATGAGGTGTAGGAAGCTCACTATCTAAGCTTAAAATTACTCTGAATGGAAGATTTTCTCTTTTTGAAATCAATAATGTAAAAGAAGTATAAACTTAGAATGGTTTGTAAATTGTTTTAATTTGTAACTAACAATTTAGGTACCTATACTCCATGATCTTAATTAAGACTGTAGTTGTTTGCTTGAAATGCACCGCAAAGAAAAGAATAACAATTCACACGTCAAAACATCTTAATGAGAAATCTTCATCTAGTTCTTTCGGTTCAATGATAATATTTTGAGCTAATGATCACAAATGTGCAATGTTATTTCTAATAGTCTCTAAGGAGGTATTTTCTGTCAAAGCTGGAGAGATATTGCCGTATTTTTTTCCTTTATTTATTCTTCACTGAGCATTATGCAATTGTGTCCATCTATCTTATCGCAAAATCTATGTTCCCACGACTGTGAGTAAAAAAACGTTTCATGTGTATCATTACAATCTTATTAGACATATCGTTTTTAACTTCGGAATACACACATAAGGATATTTATAATAAAAATAAAAATGTTAATTGCACAACTAATCCTTTGGTTTTGCAGCATCACTTATGTATTGGGTAAAGAATAAAGACACAGAGAGAGAGAGAGAGAAAAAAAAAGAGAACTAAACCTTTTATATCCTGTATATCTGGATAGGATAGGTGAATTTTGCCTGACATTTGAATGTTGAGTGATCATGAATGATCATATGGAGACTTTCTGGTTGTGTAATGCTGAGAAGTGTGGATGACAATTCTGCCACCACGTTAAAAAATGTACAAAAATATACATTACATAAAACAGCACATTTCGTGAAGCGCCCGGGGAAGAATTATTTTTCCACTCTTTTCTATAAGTTTTCGAGTGTCCTGTAAAAGGTTTAAATGTTTGAAAAAATAATGACTTGTTACATCTTTCTATATCAACTAGGTACATCACCATCACGGCATATCTCATCAAATCGGGTAGCCAGCAGTCCAGGTGCAGGTTATAAACATGAAAGCTGTCTTCCTCTTGTCAACAAAACATGAAGACATTCGGCACAGGTAGCAAACCTAATCATTGAATTTAAGATCTAAAATATCTTTATTTTTTCGACAAACTATCTAAATCATATATAGAATATATCGCAATGGTGAGACATTACATTTAGCAACGTCACCTCCTTGTTCATTGGAGAGTTACGCTCATCATTTATCAATTCTACTGCGACTAGGATAATAATATACTAATAATAGTCCACGGAACTGCTGCGGAACTGCGGAAGTCAGGAACTATAAGAGAAAACTCGCTCAACAAAGCTGATATCTTCTTCTCCTTGTCTTATTTGGGTCAGGAGTTTATTGCATTAAGATACTCTCTCCTAGAGCTCTTAGTCAATTCCTTCTTCCAGAACCTTTGACCACTTCAAATCAAGTTTTCCTCACATATGATTGAGACCAAAGTTCTTAGTAGTAGCTTCTTTTTTTGTTTGACGTGACCCAATCACCGCAACTGCGATTTCTCAATATATAACAGTATCGTTTCCTCCATGAGAGGCATTTATATTTTGAAAGTTATTAAATAAGTTTCGTTTTTCCCTATCGATATACTATTCAATAGTAAAATGAATTGAAATTCTCTCGTATTTCATATCTATATATATAAAAGAAAGTGGTGTTAGTTACACTATTAATAACTCAAGAATGGCTATACCGGTTTGAATTATCTCCGATTTCTTGGCTTCTTCTCCGTCACGAATAGCCGATAGGCTATTAAAATATCTTACAAATTCACGGGAAGAAAAAGTACGAAGAAAATTTTATTATTTACGCCATGCATTTTTAATTTCAATAAAAAATGCAATATGGAGACTCATACAAAATCAACGATGATGATTTTTTATAGATTGGCCTATTTAAAGAATAATTTTTGTACACATTTTCAAATTAGAATCGTAATCCATACAATTTAACATCTGTGGTTCTGAAATTTCAATTTTAAAATAATCATGGGTAATAATTTTTATAAATTTAAAATGAATAGGTACCTATCTAACAAAAAAATAAATTAGTACATACAATTATTACGTACAGCAGATAATAAGCAAATCTGAGTTAAGTATAATATTGTTCAACATAAATAAATTTTATTTTTTTACACTAAACGATGACACACTTGGACAATTACGGGAGTTTTTAAAGAAATTAAATTTTTTCATCATTCATTGATTGTTTGGCGGTACGAAGTTCGCTGGGTCAGCTAGTATTTTATATTCAGTTTTGTTCAGCATCTTCCTCAATGGCAATGTTTAATGCATGTCATTCAGATTCCTCTGTTTACGGTTCATTGTCTGTTGTTTATTATTTATTTATTTATTATTATGATTATAGGTAGATAGGTGAGAGTATCGACAGGCGAGGTAACAATGTTTGGAATATTATTTGATAAAATATATTTTATGGGCTACGAGTGATAATAATTTAAGGACGTGAAAATGGGTATGGGTATAATAATATAATGATGAACGGAGAGGATGTTGTTTTCTCTTATTTACAAAATATACACAGGGCTGTTCTCAGAGTCACAATTCTTTTTTTTTAATTTAGTTTTGTGTTTCAGTTTGCTTATCAATAAGAAAAATACTTTTGAATTTTGAAACCAAAATCTCAGGCACCAAAGTTAAATGCAAGTAGGTAAACTTCGCTAGCAAACTGTATAGAGTAATATTTTGTACTGTAAAGCTGATACTTATGTAGTATGATTGCTATACTTATATACTACTTACATATACTATACTTCAAATAAGTTTTGTTATAAACCCAAATACAACTTTATACACCTTTCACAGTAAGCTAAAAGCTTGTGTCGTGAAAGGGGAGTTTGCCGGCACCTGGGATCGAACCGCGGACCCCTTGTTCAAGAGGCCGAGACTCTACCTCCAGGCTACCGACGAACTCATTACATTACCTTTGATATTCTCATTGATTGAAAATTTGTAATGTTCGAGCAAGGTAATTTAAATCTGAAGGTATGCATATATGAGTTCGTTTTTATACAGTGTGAAAAAAAACAATAAAATAAATTTTAAGGATCTCTTAAATTATCAATTCAGTTTATTCTTTTTTGTATCCATAAAATTTTAAATAATATTTGATTTGATTTAAAAAAAAAACTATTCAACTACACCAAATACGAATGGTTGAAAATCTCTTCGATCTTGTCGATACTTCTGCTATTACTTTCCCATCACAGCGTATTCCACAAGCCAATAGACCAGCCGCATGTAATAAACACGCAAGCTGTTCTATCCGTGTCAACAAAAAATTAAGACATTCGGGATATGTGACACACTACATCGCAGAATTATAATGATTTCTAATAGTCCTCCCCCCCTCCCCCCCCCTCCAACATGTGTGTTGCATTTCGCATTTACATATTTTTTTTTAATTTGTTTATTTATTTTTCTTATATGTATTGCTATATTTACGGTACCTATGTATCTTAGTATCTATTTATATGTATGTATGTATTGTATTTACGGTATTTATTTTAATATCTATTTGTATGTATATATTAATTATTTGTTTAGTTATTTATTTTTAATACTTTTGGTAATTTATTTCTTAAGAGTATGTATTATATATTTATAGCTTATAATTTGGTTTCTATGTATCATTTTAAAGACTTTTTATAATTGTTTCCATTTTTTATCATTGTTTACTTGTTTTACTTTATTGGGTTAGTTGGAAGATATCGCGTCCCTGCGATAAACTCGCCCATTGTGCAAAATATTTGTATATACCATGTTGTACCTAATCTCATTCTTTTTGTTTAAATATTTTGTACAATAAAGTTTATTATTATTATTATTATTATTATAATCTTAATAATATTTCGACCACCTTTTTGCATTTTACAGGGTTTTTACTGTCTTTTAATTTGTTGATACCAATTTATGCAATTTCGGTACATAGTGTTTTGTCTTGCTCCTCGCATAATTATCTGAAATTGTTGGTTGATTTTGCCTCAGTACCGTCCCTGTTAACTGCACCATCAGTGTATGCAGTATGTTATATACAATATGCAGTAGGTATTATATGTATAGTCGGTTGGTTAGTATTCTCTCACCTCTTGTTAGGAGGCATTATTGTATTATTTACGAGCGACTCGTTGGGGAACTCAACTAAAGTTGAAATCCCTACCAAGACTTTACATGCCTACCTATTCACGTTAAAAGCTGTTCAAATGTTTGACTCAAATACTAATTATTACTCCAAATTTTTAATATTTATTTTTGAAGATGTAAATATTTTGATTTAGGTACCTCTTTGCCACGTTAACCGTAGCGAAAATAATTATAATATTGGACTTATTAAACAAATTTGTACGCATTAAGTAAAAGTCCTGTTCTGTAAAAGGCAGGTGTTCGAAAAATAAAGACATTTTACACCTCTTGCCACCCGTCCTGAGTGTCTTAATTTTTTATTGGCACAGAGAAGACGGCCTGTGTGTTTATTGCATGCAACTGTTCTGCTGGCTACCCAACTTGTGAGATATGCCGTGATGATGCAGTAGAAGTAGCATTTTTTTAAGTTTTTCCATTGACCAATGTCTTGAGCTTTGTATATTTGTAACTATATAACAAAAAAAATCGAACAATATTTGCAGCTTCTATGTGCTAAAGGTTTCAGGTATTCTAACGATGGAGAAGGCTTGTCTATATTTTATGTTGCTGAGAGGTGTGTTTAAAAATAACTGAAGAGGTAATCAATTTTCTAAGTATTCATAAATTAATCGTAGAAACATAATTGATTTAAAATTTAATCTTTTAGAATAAACTAGAAACTACCTATAAACTGAAAATTATGACAGATTTTTGTTGATTTCAACACCTGATAGCAAATAAATACAAAAATTTAAAGTTTTAATTGTTCAGTTCAAAATATATATGGAAAATGTGTTGCCGCCTTTTGCCACAAAAAAATGTATTACCTAGTTTATTGAACATCCCTTGTAAATGACGAAGAGTGTTACCAGTGTTTCATCCCGTTTAGGTGTTGCACTAAATAATCCTGTCTGTCGAACGTATAAACATAAAAATAATTATGTGTATTTAAACATTTTTATGACGTGACCAAAGAAACATGCATAAATATTTACAAGAGATGGGAGTCGATTAATAATAATACATACACAATATACAGACTGCAGTCTCTAGATACTGTATTTTTATTTATGGGACGATTTCGTAGTATATCACATTAGTGATTGCGTAAGCTGCTGGCATGTATAGGATTAAATTATTATTAAATTGCCTTATTTTTCTAAGAAATACCTTCTGCAATTTATAAACTAGACATTGCGAATATAAAAAAATGTTGTTGGCAATTGTTTGCAGTAGGTTTATTTAGACAGAAAAGCTCAGGAAGTTATGTAGGAGATCGATATTATTCAACAGCGACTGTTTAAGTAAATTTGAACAAGTTTTATTAGACAAAATTTTTCATGTCATGCGATTCATAAACTTAGGCGAATTTTTCAGAATTTCCAATAATAACACTGTGGGTGGTTTGGGAATAGTGAAAAATCAGTCTATGTTAATGGTTTAAGTTCAAGTGAGTTTAAGTTTAAGTGGACTTACGAAAATCGTAAAATTTAAATGAATAAACTGGAATATAAAGGTGATTAGTTTCGTTAGAATATTTATTGCAAGGAATTAATTTGATTGTGTACCTATTGTTAAGTTAAAATTGTTTTTATGTTTGATAGTATTGCGATATTTCGGGCACATTGCAAGAAGAGAGCATGACAACCTGGAAAAGATAATAATGACTGGGGTTGTAGAAGGGAGGAGGGGAAGGGGCAGAGTGCCAATAAGATGGAGCGACCAAATTAAGGAGGCCACACAGAGCTCACTTCACGGGGCCTTACACATGGCGGAGGATCGCTCTAGATGGAGACAGATGGTTTACAGGACGAGGCATGATGGTCACGAGCCTCAGGATTGAGGGACCGACAGAGATGATGATGATGAGTATTGAATATTTTCATGTTAATTTGCAATTTTTGTTATACAATAGGCTCTCATGTCTCTTACAGGAGACTCAAAAACTAACAAAAAAGAGTGGGGGACTTACCCACTCTTTTTTGATTTATCGGGAATCCCAGGGGGAATAGATAGATGCATTAAAAACAAAAAAAAATACAATCTATTTTTATTTATTTATTTTATGCGAAGTAAATATGTATCTATTTCATGTTATAATTTATCAAATTAATTATAAATAAAACATATTTATCATTATTTTAACATAAACTTCCACCAAGAACTGTTGGTTGAAAAATATCAACTTTATAATCAATCCATTTTTTAACAACACATTCAAATCCTCAGTTGTAGAAAACTAAATTAAAACCATCTTCAATTTAAGCCATATAATTGTGTGTTTGTGTTTGTGATTCTGGAGTAGGGTTGCCAGATGATAATTTAATAAAGGAGGACAGATGGGTCTAACAAGGAGGATTTTCTGTAAAGAAGGAGGACATTTAGAAATTACGCGAATTTTTTATATTATTTTCTATATTTTAATCATATTTAGCTGAGCTGCCAATTTTGGAAAGTATTTCTTGGTTTTTTAATAAATAATTATAAAAATCTTCACATGTCATGTTTTTGAAATTGTATTGAGTAAGAATTAAAGATATAACTGACTGCACACAGTATACACACCTCGTCTATTCCTCTCTTCGCTCCACTAAGTATTAATCAGTGAAAAAATTCTTTCCACATTTGCGTTATGTGTGCTTATACAGAAATAAAACTCGCAAAACCCGATGTTTAGCAAAAAGGAGGACTTGCAGTAGGTAAGGGAGGAAAAAACATAAAAAAGGAGGACATGTCCTCCTTTTGGATACCATCTGGCAACCCTATTCTGGAGAGACCATGTGGACGGGATGGTTGAAAACAGGATCGCCCACATTGCTGAAAAGAAGACAACAACTGGCTCACGTTCACGAGGAAGACCACCAAAAAGATGGAAGGATAGCTGATCCTCTGTGTCACAAGAGGGAACAACTTCTGAAGCAACAGATCAATGATCTACTACACGAGGAAGAAGAAAGAGTATTGAAGTGTGTGTGTATAATTCGAACATATTTTATTTTCTCTTCAACAACAAGTAATCATTATCCAATATAACATATTTTGTAAGCCGGAAAACATTAAGTATCTAGTGTTTTTTATTACTATCGGTGCTATTTACTATGCAAAACGGTGCATAATTTATTGACCAGGTTTTTCCTATACAAAAATTACTGTCAATGATAATTGACACTTTATTTATAAGGTAGACATTTCTTACTAAAAAAAGTAGAGATGTAACGGATATCCGGCAACTATTAGGTTTATTCGACCTGAATTTAATATTCGGCCCAATAAAAACCCTCTAACCGGTTATATCGGGTAGCGCATTGATATAGAGGAATAATAAAAATAATAAGATTTTCTTTTAATTATGAGTAGTGCTCATAAAGTTAACATAAATTATATTAAAATAATCAGGCTTCTCGATTAGAGAACCATTGACACTAATGGTGGGGTTATTGCCTTAAGACAATTTAATAAAATTACTTTCAATGAAATAAAAATATAGCACAATGTAACATTGTGTAAAATTAAATCGGAAGAAGTGAGAAAGGCATCCCAACGCTTACGAATTGAATCCAGGCTGGCTACAGTGATCATTATCGGTGTCCATGGACAACTTTCACTAATTTCGCCATTCTCACTGTCACAATATAAAGTTCACAAAATAGAGAATCATTTAATGCAAACTATATAAACAAAACACTAAGCCAGCATAGAGCCAATACGTAAGCATTGGGACGCCTGTCTCACTTCTTTCGATTAGATTTAGCATTGTTTAAACATGCCTCTCTTTCGATTGGTTTTGTTATTTGCGCATTGTACTCACATCTAGTTAAATAATTTAAAAAATGCCAAATATTCTAAACAAAAATATATTGCACTTTTTTAAATTAAATGAGAAGAAAAATTGTTTTTTTATCCGTAAAATTAAAATATTTAAAATTCGTAAAATTTCTAAAACATTTTTTTATGTTACTGATTTTACCAAATTTATATATTAAACCAATTGTCTGTTTTCTAATATAAATTATATTTATAACTATTTGTGCGCACTTTATTCATGTAAAAAGCTTAATTTCCGTTAATGAGAGGTTTTTTATTATAATTTATCATCACAATCACTTTAAATACAAATGATCTTATTTTTGTGTCTGAAAATGAAGTTAAGTGAAGTGAAACAAATAAAGACACCTTTCTGCATAAAAAGAGTTGAGAAAAATTCATTGCAAAGGGATGATTATAATTTTTCAAAGTCGTTTTTCAAAGAATATCTTTTCTTCAGTATCCGGAATATTACTCTTTATTTTGAAGTGTGTTTGCATACGGATCTAGACAGTATTATTATACTGTACAGTGTACATTTCATCATTGATTGATCAAATGATCAAATAGAAGTAGCATTGATCATCATTCTGACATCATAATCAACACATGATAATGAATTAATGAATACAATATTAGTTATTTATAAAACTAATCAACGCTAAACACATCATGGGATGCTTGAGAGCTAATATACATTACCTAGGTCTGAAAAAGTTGTACTTATAATTTTTTATTTTTTAATTAAAAATTGCTTTGGTAAAATGAGTAATAAATAATGACATAATAATAATAATGGATAATCTTTAATGTACAAAAAAGTATAAAATAGAAAAAAAAAAAACAAAACAATAATAACTGAACAAATGGTTTTGTGCAATGGGCGAGTTTATCGCAGAAGTTTGATATCTTTCATTTAACCCATCAAAAATAAACAAAGGGAGTTGTTATAATGAATTAATTAAACAAAACACAATAAATTAAGATGTCTAAATAACTAAAGATCATAAAATAAATACACACTCTATGCAGAGGAAAATCGAAACTCGTTGCAGACCAATCCAATGGACAGAAATGTGGATATATTGATATCGAATTAAAACCAAAATCTAGCATAATACGTTGCAGCGATTTCCACAGTAATTATTTCACTGTAATAAATAAAATTTATTTGAAACTACATAGATAATTACATGACGCATCCAGGAGACAATATCCAAAAAAACCTCGCATTTACAAAAATGTGAAAAGTGGCAAATTTATCACCATTTTCTTATTTCTTGATACCTTCAATCGAATGTCGTTATTCCCTTGGAAATAACATTTTTAGTAGATAATTAAAAGAAACGACCAGAATGTATTCTTGTAAGAAAATTGTTGCTTAAAGAATCTTTCTCCAATTCTTCAGAATAAAGAAGTAAGAGTGAGGACTAGAATGGATTAGATACATTTCATAAAAAATATAATTTAGTATTTAAAGGTACAACGTTTTTGAACTTGCACACCTAAATGAAATTTGATACGGGAATTGAATAGGAAAAAAATAATATCTCATTTATACAATAAGAAGATTTCTTTTTGTAAGATTATTTAAATAATAATTATTAAGACATCACGTATAGTTAAGTATGTAATAATTTGAAAGTCAATGTCTCTATAATTAGTCAAAGCATGTAAGGCGCTTAATCAATTGATTGGGAATGAGTTGGCTGAGGATTCGGAAGCGACGGGAGGTCTCTACGAGTACACGACACGTAGAATTAATCAGGAAATTTTATTTACTAAGTATTGAAATATATTAATCGAAACTATCGATACGATATTTTATAGTGTCAGTAACAAATATGGGAAAATAAAATTAAAAGAAATTGGATATTATCAAGAAATAGGATCCTACTATTACTACTATACCATCACGGCATATCCCTCACGCGGGGTAGCCAGCAGACCAGCTGCATGTAATAAACATGCAAGAAGTGTTCTCTGTACCAAAAAAAGCCAAGACATTCAGGATGGTGGCAAAAAACATCGCTGAATTTGAGATGTAAAATGTATATATTTTTTTGATCATTTGCCTTTTACAGGACACTCGAAAAATTACGGAAAAGAGTGAGAGACCAATTCTTTACCGGGTGCTACACGGCTAATGGGATATACTAAGCAGACTACATATTTATATGAATCTTTAGAAACTCAAAAAAAGGGTTTAAAAAAAAAATCACATATCGAAACATGAGTCATTGTAATGAAGTACTACTTGTAAAACTAAATAATGATATTTTATTTTTATATTTTAACTTGAATTTCTATGTTTATTTGTTACATGAATTTAAAATACGCTATCGCGATTTCAGTGCACTTACACCATTGACGAGCTTTTCAAGACTTGAATATAAAAACATATATAAATAAAAAAAATGGTTAGGTAGGTAGGTACTATGTAAATGACACAATCAATAAATTTAATTAAATCAAATCTCAAACTCAAATAACGAGTATACAAATACATCGAAGAGAAGAATTAACATATAATTTGAGATGATTTGCATACGTGTTGAAGAAACTAAGGATATTTACCTATTGGTTAAGGATAAGGGGTTATTGTATTCGATTCATTTGCTGTGAACCCTGAATTCACGCCGTACTATTTAATATATGGATATCTATTTAAATAGTCCAGACGTTAAGATGGTGGACTTGAGTTATTTGGTAGATAATAAATAGTTTCAAATCTCGCCACAACACAGGTGTGTGTTGGATTAAATACATCCATTACAAGCATAATAGTCTTACAATCTGTAGAAATGAATTAGTATCATAGATTGTTCGTTTTAACCTCTCCATTTATTATATTTAATCGAAAGCCTCATTCCTAATTGTGTGGTTCAATGGACCTGTTAGATTTTTTAAAGCGTGGAGTTATTTAGAATTATAAATTTTGAAACACTAAATATTAGTGAGTGAATGTATTTAAGGGTGACTTTGTAACACGCTGTAGCTGTAACACGCCTCCAAGCACCCTTATAGTAAGCAACATGATTGTGTAGTGATGTAATGTCCTAGAATTGATGATTTGTACAGTGTTGTTTAAGTGCTTTGGCACGTAAACGACACATTAATGTTGTCCAATATAATAAAAATAGACACCAAAGGAACCAAACTCAAGATTTACTGATTGAAAGTTCGTGACTCATTAGTTCTTTATTATTGGCAACGAACCACTGTAATTAATTTAATATCTTGAAAATGAGGTAGTTCGGTAGAGTAATACGTAGGTAAAGTTTTTCTGCAAATTCATTCCATCTGAAAATTACTATATGTTCATTGAATATGTGTGTATGTGTGTGTATAAAAGTTAAATATGAAAAACTTCGTTTGAACCAATCTATACTTTATGTACCCTTTATTCCTTGCTATTGAAAATTACTTAGTGCTTAACATATAATTTGATGAAAACATACTTTTCCGTAGATTACCCGGTAAAGAATTGGTCTCCCACTCTTCTCTGTAAGTTTTCGAGTGTCCTGTAAAAGGCAAGCGTTAGAAAAATAAAAAAAAATTACATCTTAAATCCAGCTATGAAATTTGTCACCCATCCTGTATATCTTGATTTTATATTGGCACGGAGAGGACAGCTTGAATGTCTATTACATGCAGCTGGTCTGCCGGCTACCCAACTTGTGGGATATGCCGTAATGGTTTATTAGTATAGTATAGTACCTAACACATATTTTTTTATGATAAATCTACAAAATGCATTCAAAGCAATTGGGAATTCAGCCTGCTTTACTTATACTATAGTAAGGTTAGTAATGACACAGACTACACCCGGAGGCTTTGACGGATATTGTTAACTAACTGTTAAACGAGTAGATATCAACAGTAAATTAGCCTTCTAAGTTTCATAACATTATTATTAGAAGTAGATATAAAATACATTTAGACAGTAGATTTTACATTTAACTATCTACAAACAAAACTAATTACTTTAATGGTTTGGTGTTATTAGTGATTCTTATTTTGTTGTTATTATTTATTGTCTGTGTCAATATGAGTTGAATAAAGCATCATTACTCAAAAATCTTTCTAGTGATACCCTTTTACATATTATGATGTTCCTTGGATCCTGTGGCCATCTTGAAACTAAAAAAAAAAAACACTTGTAAAAGGTCAGAATTATATAACGCATTACAAATATTATCCCGTGGAGAACCCGGTAAAGAATTGGTCTCCCACTCTTCTCCATAAGTTTTCGAGTGCCCTGTAAAAGGCAGGTGTTCGAAAAAATTTTAAGTTTTTTAATTTAATTATTTTAATTAAAAGACATTTTACATCTTAAATTCAGCGATGAGGTTTGCCACGCATCCTGAATGTCTTGATTTTATATTGGCACGGAGAAGACAGCTTGCATATTTTATATGCAGCTGGTCTGCTGGCTACCCCACTTGTGGGATATGCCGTGATGGTATAGATAGATATATAGATAGATTACAAATATTTCGTTTCGTGTAAATTTATTTGAATAACTAATTAAATTACATAACTATATAAAAGGTATGCAGCTTGAAATATATATTCTCTGTCTGATATTATATTCTTAGATTATAGATCAATTTAGAGAAAACAACCTATACATGTATCAGGCCAATAATGACTTACGACGTCGAAACAAGAGCAGATACAGCAAGAACCAAAAGCCTACTCAGAACATCTGAGATGAAAACCTTCCGTGCTATCGCGGGAAAAACTCTCAGAGATAGAATTTGAAATACTGAGATTAGAAGGATATGCGACACGGAGGACATAGTGAGATGGAGTAGGAAGAGGAGACGATTCTGGAGAGACCATGTAGACAGGATAGCCGAAAACAGGATCGCCCACATTGCTGCAAAGAAGACACCGGCTGGCTCACGTTCACGAGGAAGACCACCAAAAAGATGGAAAGATAGCTGGTCCTCAGGGTCACAAGTGGGAATCACTTCCGAAACAACAGATCGATAATCTATCACACGAGGAAGAAGAAGAAGAACCTATACAAATAGTGTATATACCTGATATGGGTATTCTGTGGTTTCCCCGATATCGAACAGTGGCAAATGATGGAGATATTTTTAAATGTCAATAGCTGATCATCACATTTTTCATAATATGGTTGACCATCCCTGTTAAGAGCTTAACTCTCATAGGAAAGTTTATTTTTTGATTTTTTATTGATTTTTCACTTACTTCTGTAATAAAGATTCACCTTACATTTGCCTGGTGATGAGAGCGGAAGCTTTTGAAAGCCTAAGAGCCCTTAAAGAAGTCTAAGAGGAATCGCTCAATATTTTGTTTCATTATAATTTATTATCAAAATGAGCTTCCAATGAGTATCTTAGGTCGATAAGTAAAACTTCATATTTTTTTTAAATTTTTTTATTTATTTTTTTATTCAGATATTCACGGCCGAAGCCTTTAACTTCACATGTAAAAAATTTAGTATACATACAATACATGCATACAAAAAGTATTTTTCATTTAAAAAATACACAAAACAATTAATTAGACACAATACAAGAGTACAATTAAATAATAGAACAACGTTGACGTTGAAATTTGATCAAGAAATTTATATAATAAAATAATTTTAAAATTGAAATGATATAAATATTAAATGTCAAACAGAAAAACAAATGGCCAGTTAGTTAAAAAATCGCAAATTAAGGGCAAATGGTTGTATATTGATATACAGCAAATTATAAATACTATTTTATAAATAAGAATTCACAACATATACATGGACTCATCTCACCAAAAATGATAAATATTACAGAATAAAAAACAAGTAAACTATAAACCTCGACTACCCATTGTCAGTTTGTGCACATAAAAATTTGATGATGTCAGATCTGTATTTGAGGAAACTGTCAGCAAAAACATCTGTGTTCTCACCAACCAGATTACCAAGTCTATGAAGTCTGTTTATTGGAGTATGGTACGTATAGTTATTTCTAGTATAAGACTCGTGAAAAGTTACTTTTAGTTACGTTAAGTATTTCTAAAAGGGACATTAAATTGGATCAGTTCAATCAGTTCAGGAGAATCGATTGCACCATTTAGAATCTTGTGAACTCTTAGGAAACAAAGGTCAAACATCTTCCTACGGTTCTCGAGACTGAGATATTGAAATTGAAACCATATAGAAAATATCAAGGTATAGATACATTCTTAATTGGACAAAAACTTAGGAGAAGGAGAGCATTTAGACCTCATGAATGCACGCCAATTTCTCTTACTCAACACGCGGCCGTCCTTAAGAATTTGACTCACGAGGTCAAGCCATATAGTTCTCGAACGACGACCTTTTGACAACCCTCTTTTAGATAGATATACTCTCTTCGTAATACTTTCATAATCAATTCGTAACATGCTCAAGCCGTTGCAACTTATCAAAACGCATTCTCTCCACAAAACGCTCATTTTCCTAATACCCTCATTGTCTACTATATCTTGCAACATTTTGCATATTTCAACAGATATTTGAATGTTCAAACATACGTATTATTGGATACCAATATGTATTTACAATAATATAATAATAGGCCTTAATATAATATATTCACGTCTCAACAATGTTTATCTACCATTAAATGAATCACATTGGTAGTTTGTTAATAAACAAATTGTCAAAAATTAATTGAGCAACAATGAACACATTTCCACATAGCCTACTCACATCATACAATAAAATTACTATCAACAGACAATTTGTAATAACAATGTGAATATTTTAGTCTGTTCATAAACATGTTACTTTATGGTACTCAATATACACCTTAATCAGGCTGGACAGAGGTAATTTAATACTTTGTGTACGACTTTTCATCCTTTAGACAAGTATTAGTCTAAAAACAAAACATAAATATCTTCTACATTAATTAAGATATGACAGTTTATGAAAGACGTCTCTCTCACCGATTAAATCATTAGTAGAATAAAACGCTTGTTTTATTTATTTCAATAATTGTTCGATAAACATCATGTAAAGACATTTAACACCTATTATTCGGCGATGAGATATGCAATCCACCCTGAATGTCTTCTTTTTAATTGACACTGCGGGGGAAATTAATACATTTATAACCCCCTTTTTGTACTCTGGCTAGCCAATTTATGATAGTGTAGTAGTACCTACCAGTAAAATATATTTCAAAATGTTTTCAAAAAATTCTGTTGCTTTCTTGATAAATACTTTTTATTTTTTTTTACATTGAAAAATATTGTTAATAATTAAATAAGAATACTGTGCAAAAATAAATCTTTAAAAAAAATATTTGCATCATGCCATTCTCAATTTTTTCCCTACTAATACTATCTGCAAGCAATAGAAGCTCACATAAGATTTTTAGAAATTTTTAGGATTTACTTCAGAAGCATCAAGGAGCTGACTCTGAAAGTTTCAGTAGCATAAAATTATTTCTCTGAAACCCCGACTTTTGGTCTATATTTCCTGGTTTAGTGTGTTTATTATTTTTTCAATTTGATGTAAATGCCGGGTAGAACTTTACTGGTTACTTACTATATGAATAAGCACAGCTACAATAAGAATAACACAATACGTTATTAAATACATAATCATTACTGTATACGTCGCCAGCATTCTGATAAACTTACAAACTTATGGCCAGGACGAACCTTCGTCTTATTATAATAAAAGAAAAGGCAGGACCTCGAGATTTAAAGAACAGTCACATTTTAATAAAAACAGAACCAGATACTTATGCCTGCAATTTGATTTATAGAAAGTCATGATTTTTGAAAAATAGTTAAAGTTTATTTATTTAGTTTATTTATTTTATTTAACAACAATTATACAGACATGACAATACATAGACTATTTGATAAAACTTAAATCTAAACAACCTCCTTATAGAGACAAGTCTCGTGTAAAGGAGGGTTAACATGATGAAAATATAAACATACATTTATTCACTGTCTCTCTCACACACACACGCACACGCACACACACGCACACGCACCCTTACACACACCCCCCTCTCTCTCTCTCTCTTTCTCTGTCTTTATTCTTTATCTGGCTTTGCACCCAATACATAAGTGATGCTGCAAAACCAAAGGATTAGTTGTGCAATTAACATTTTTATTTTTATTATTAATATCCTTTTGTATGTATTACGAAGTTAAAGACGATATTTCTCTCTCTCTCTCTCTCTCTCTCTCTCTCACACACACACACACACACACACACACACACACACACACACACGCACTGAACACTGACATACCAACTCATTCACTCGGATCTCATCATCGGTGACAGGATGCGCTTCACCACCTCTTTCCTGAGTTTCTCGCAGTCTTTGATAGCGCGCATTTCACTGGGCAGATCATTGAAGTATTTCACACCCAGGTATGTATCGATTTTGTACAAAATGACTAAAATTTTTCAAAGATCATTTATTTATAGAGCTGATCGACTATTGATTACAAATTGTTTCATGATTATGAGCTCTATTGAAAAATAATAGTTGACAAAAAAATACCCATCGATGTTACTCAACAAAAAAAAATCCATATCTGCGTTCAGTCTTCAACACGATAATTTGTATAAATAATTTGCATAAATTATCGTTGGACGCAATCAAAACATAATTCAATGAGAAACAGTACGTGTCGGCGTCTAAGTAGTAGAATTCCATAACGAAATAAATAAAATAAAATGTGTTTTATTCTCCTATTCGATTCATTCACGAGAGAGACGTCTTTCGCCTTGTTAGGACGATTGACAATCTCCTAACAAGACGAAAGACGTCTCTCTAGTGAATAAATCCAATAGTTTGATTTAACATTTGTTTTATTAATTCAGTACGTGTAATATTATCACAAGAGAAAAAGATCTTAGTAGATAATGATAATAGCCGATTTGTAAACAATAACAAGACAATATTATGTGACGGTAATTTTGTTTTATTTTTTTTAAGTACGCTTGAAAAAACGAAAAATCACAGTGTCTGTGATTTTAATCCATTTTATGGTGCACAAGACAGTATCATACAATTTAATAAAATTACTAATATATATTTCTCGTCAGGTGACTTGTTGTATGTTAATAAAAATAATAAGAATCAAAATAACAATTTGTTCTCAGTCAAATTTGAAGGCTTCATTATAATTCCTGCCACGGGTGTTGATAAATATGTTAATTGTATATTTATAAAGTTCTTTTTGGTCACAAATCATAAAGGAAAGACGCGAGGAAGGTATGAATGAACAATACCACGAATGGAACTCACAGGTGGTAATATATTTTACACAACAATAATAAAAGGGATGCTCTATACAATGTAGGTATGTATATCATAATAATTAAGATATTGTGAAATGTATTAAATTAAGATACAATCCAAAGACTTACGAGACGGATCATTTTTATCATAATATGTAAATATAATATTATGTATCTTAACTTTATGACCTTAAAGTTAAGTGTTTTTATAACTACAAAACAAGAATTAGTCAAAATTAAAGTTTAGATGTCAGTTTTTTTTATCGTGTCTAAACCCAGAAAAAAACCAATCAAATTGATCTGTTAACTCTAGTACTGTGCAAAACTGTGGAGATGCGTCAAAAATATCCTCCATGGTGCATGTGACAGGGCACAATGGACACTCCAACAAGTGTGGCATGGTCTGCGCTGCTCCACAGTCACATGCTCCAGATTCGTCTGGTAGGAAGCCCCATCGTTCTCTATTCTCACGGCAGTTTCCTATGTATATGTCAGATAAGATGATGTCGTACAAAGAAAGCGATTACCACACGGTACTCAAAAATTCCACAAATATGACAAACTCAACGGGAAATAGGTACCTACTTAGTTAATTTTTAAAAAAAAATTGTTGTGATGAACTAACATTATGAATCTCCGGTCTATGAGTTGAAATTTATACTCTTGAAAATATTATGTTACCATCATAATGCATTCTTAGTTTACCTTACTCAGTATGCATATTTAATATATTTTTATTCAGCATATTATTTTTGTTTTCATAGGTATATGATTAAGCATACTATCTACCTTATATATTACTTTAGATCGCTAATTATTTTTCTCATACTTGGGGTAGTTGCAGAGCATAATCTTAAGCTTTTCTCTACGCCGTAGGTATGTATATAAGATATCTGCTTATGTACATATCTGATATTCCAAATATTGTGTCACATTACATGTACCGGACATTTTACACATTCTATAAACTTTTCTAATCTCATCTGTCAAAATCAACAAGTCATATTATTCTTAGAACACAACAGAGTGTTAGTTTTCCTATTATCTAGTCTTATAACAAATAAATTATTAACGTGGCATTTATTAATTAAACGTAGTAGCAGCAATAAATGAATATGCGCTTTTGTTAATCATATTGTTTGCTTTGTGTCTATAACAATAAAATAAATGAAATAAGTAATTTAAATATATTATTATAAAAGCCCTAGTAGAAGATATCATTACGTAACACGTTGCTATGAATTTGTAATGATGTAAATGGACCTCCCGCTAATATCTATTAATATGTTACTAACCTGTATAATATGACTGTAGTATGAACTATGAAGCACTTATAATAATGTGGACTATTATACTTTTCCTGTCGTCACATTTGACGGGTGGTTTATCAATAATATATATTTTTTCGATTCCAGATGTTAAATGAAATATTCATTTAATACTCGTATCAGAAATAAGTAAATTGTATATTTGTATTTAGTTACAGACTAGTTCTATAGACATCCATGTCAAAGAACATTCCAGAGCCTTTAAGGGGTTGTCCGGTTACTCGAAAATGGCAGATCGTTGCATCGTGCATGATCAATCGTTTGATATGCGCAGTGTAAGGGTCTTACATTCAGAAAGCCGGTTTAGCAAATTATTGGCTCTGGAAACAATAGAGATTTTAAAAAATAAAACTAATGGCAACATTGTAAACATCCACCTCTTCAACATTCTAAAAGCCCTTGGCCACACTCGCTCCTTTCACTACTATCCCACCCCCTCCTATTCCTCCTTCTTAATTTAGATTTATATTTTTTCCAATCAGTCGTCATGAAAATGTCAAACTGAGCTTTTGATGAAAATGCTCGAGTTCTTTAATAAAATTTGTTTAAAATTCACTGTGTTTAGAAATATTGATATTTGTAATTTATTCCTATATTTCTGTAGGGTTAGAATGAGTTTTTGGCATCACTATTTTTGTCAAAGCATCATTTTAATTTCATAGTATAAAATAAGTACCTATCAAAATGGGGATGAAAATTGTTTTGTACAAATTTGTATTTTTCAAGTTCCTATAGACAGCAGAACAACCGTTGATAGCAGAAAATGGAGTGTTGAGTAAAAAGTAACATTGTAACAACAGGTGGAGAAAAATATCATAATGCATCATTACGAATGTTTGCCGTATGTGTCGCCATTTCCCTGGTAAATATAATATAAACAAAAATAATATGATGCTTTATTATAATCTACCGATGTCTCAACATTGTAAGATATCTCTTAAAATAACACCATACAGACAAACGCTAAACTTTGGCGTAGAATTAAATAAAATATTATATCTTAGTATTCATATATTATGCCGATAATATTTCAATACCCTCGTAATCTGTAGAAATAGATTGGGTGGTTGCTAACCCACCACACATCCTTGTCAGAACAATGTGATGTATCCACAATATTATTATTATTAATAACAATATCTAATAATAAATAGACAGGTAGGTACATTATCCTAAAAGTTTGTGTGTATAGTTACGTTATATCGCATTAAATAATAGAACAAGACAGTAGGTCTATCTGTTTGTATGTCTCTATTATATTATTATTAGGTGCCTAATCATGTATGCACGTTCTATTAATGTCGTAGGTCGATGGTTTAACTTGTCGTCCGGCTGAATATCTTACCTGAGCCCGTAGACAATTTGTACTTGGCGATCGCCTACAAACGAATTTTCGTCAATAACTGCAACAATAACGAATAATTATACGGTACGTGTAGGTAGATTGTCGAAAAGTTCGCCAGTAGACGATCGCTAAGTACAAATTGTCTACGGGCTCTGGTATTCGAAATCAGTGGCGTGTCTACTAAGGTTTCCATAATGGGTAGGCACATCGTCAGTTATTGGTAGAAAGTTATTGAATAAATCTCAGATATCTATTGGTATAATATGAATACAATATTTCCATTTCATCATAAAAGTTGTATTATTTATTTATTTACTTAAATCAACAGAACACTACAGACAAAACATATATATTTAGTACGATTATTCAATCATAAACAATAAATATGCAATGTAATGTCAAATTACAAAATATTAAAACAAAAATATACACATAAAATTTGACTTCATATCACTTCTCACCCATTCAACTAATCACGCACATGCGCTCATAAATTTTTGAATTCCTATTTTTATTAATTGTTACACTTATTCAGTATTTGGTTAGACATTTAGACAAAACAGGCAAAAATCCTGAATGTCTTGATTATTTTTTGATATAGAGGGGACAGCTTGCATGTTTATTACATGCATCTGGTCTACTCGTTAACACATTTTGTGGAAAATGCTGTAATGGTGTAATATTAGTAGTATGAATGGCTAAGCATTTAGATTAATAAATAGGGTAGCTATTTAGTTAACTGACTAATTTATGTATTAGCAGGCGACATATTGTAATAAGTTAGTTCTTCATAAGACTAGTAGGACTGGTTTAGGGGATAATGAAGTTGTAAGCTATTACTAAAAATACATACCTACCCAACTTACCAATCTACATAATATGTACACTGTCTACTGATTGTTGAATAAAAAAACTATCCATTCATAAAAAAAACGTTAGTTACACGATGTAGGAAATGTATAAATCATGTTTATTTTATGTACGTAGGTACTAAGATATAATAATAATATGTGGGATACTATTTATAGTTTTTCAATAAAGCTATACATCCACGATTGAGCCATCTTATGAATTCTATTAATATTATCACGACGTCTCTCATACTTGGTTTCCATAATATTTTCCAATTAGTATCGTAGGTAGACAAAAAACAAAAATAATTCTAAAAAATATTGGTTATCCAACTTTACAAGAAATGAAAATGATTGTTTGGGCCAATTCTAATTTATGGTTGATTTCGGGTTGTCCCTATGTGGAGGTGAAAGAGTTTGTGCGAAATGTTTCATTTATCAAAAAATTGTCACAATTCTTCCTATCCTTGCAGCAATCATAATATATTGTGGTCCTATAATTTTTTTCATTCCCTTTCCATTATTCATTGTGAATCCGTACCTATCGCATCGCCTATATCTCGTTATCGAGTCAATATATTTCATCGCTTATAAATAATATATAAATTTACAAACCCGCATAAATTAATATACCGTAAGTTACCGCACATTAAATCAATTATTATTATAGATATTATTATTATAAAAGAAGTGAATTTGTGTGAGAGGCAAGGCGAATTCCAGGTTCCAGACTCCTCATCCAGAAGGTAAGTGGAACATTCTTGCATTTCTTCACATTTTCATCTTTGGACAACGCTTCAAAATCACCAATGATATTGATGTTTGATGAAAGCTCTAAAATCCTTTTGATGATCTGTTAAGGTTAAATAACTTTGAGAAGGAATAGATGCAGTTTAGCTTGATCCTATTTTCTCTATTCTTTTATTTATTCGTCAGTCATTTGGTAACCTATGACTTCTTGAACATGTAGGTGAATGAAAATTCAGCATATTTTTTATTAATTTATTCGTTCTTTACCGTACATTAATTACAAATAATTAGGTACCTACATAGAAGGTATACATTCAAATTAAATACAATCAATATACAGATGCCAAATTTATCTCAAAGGCGTGAACTCTTCCAACTAAACCAAAGCATAATGCTCTGGTAGCATTAAATAATAACTACATTACATGCAGGTGTATACTGTTTTAAGATAGAATGGAGAAATGAATGCTTAATTATCTCTGGCTATCCCGTTTATTTAACTGGTTGGGTTGTATTTATGGATATTCCATTATTACAATCACTGTATCGAGCAATTATTATTATAAATGCATTACAATAATTGTTATTTCTTTATCCTTGCAATGTTCCTACAAGTAGTAAGTAATATAATAATGATCGGTGCGTGTTTGCAATGGAACTTAAACGCTCTCATTACTGCGTGCAGGTCAAAGACATATTTAATAATACGTGTATTTCTACAATTGTTGGAGTAAAAAGCCTAAAAGCTGAACAATTTCATAAATTGATAGAGATGTTAATTGCAGAAAAAAGTGGTGATAATATTTAATTTTATTTTAAAGAAGTTTAAAGTCTTTTGACTAACATGAACAGAATTTTGAGGAGCTGGGTGACGGGCTTTGAGATCCATTGTTTTAGAGCTTAAAGCTTTAATAATGATTTTTCAGCCATTAGACGTAAGTGTTGTTAAGAGTTTGGTAGAGATTTTATTACTTTTATACCGTTGATCAGACATTTTGGCATCTACTTTGGAATTATCAGTAACAAAACAGCTTGTATCAGTTGCCAAAATCTGACATCCGTTTTGACGGTTAATTTTATCAAGTATAAAATTAAATTAAAATATAATTTGCTTTTA
The DNA here is from genome assembly GCA_947579605.1 of Athripsodes cinereus. Lineage (NCBI taxonomy): Eukaryota > Metazoa > Arthropoda > Insecta > Trichoptera > Leptoceridae > Athripsodes > Athripsodes cinereus. Next base: position 4,757,698 of record OX388309.1, read on the forward strand.
TTTAATATCATATTTTAGCGATTGTGCAAAAAAATCATTAAAATTTCACAAAGAGTGTATTCTTTCTTTCCATTTTCTATCAAAACCAATCATCGAAATCAATATTATTTATGAGGTACATATTTATAGACGTTTTCTCAATAGGTACTCTTTAACAATTTTTGGTAAATTTTGAACTTCACAATCTTTAAAAATACCTACTTATCAGGGAATAATATTCTCACGATTCTATATATTATTTTCACTACTGGATTATTAGTTACAGATTTTCAATATTCGACCAGATACCATCGATTGATTTTGCAAATCGATGAATTATTGCAAGTCGATGAGCCAACTCTATAAAGCAAGCAAGGTAAGTACAGAAATAGCAAACTATACAGACGTAATAATATTCATAATGACAGCATAAGGAAAGGTGTAATATCGTTATTATTATTGATGTAATTATTTAATATAACATTTCATATTGTATATGGGAATTTTACCCGATTGTTACTGTATGAACTGGGTAAATACTAAATAGCAGTAATAAGTATGCAATCATAAAGTGGTAATAGCAAGAGCTGAACTCGTTCATCTGTTAATATATTGTATTAACTCTTCTGAAAAAGTATTAAGACTATTAAGAGCTGTGAGGTTTTCACCGATGAGGTTTGCCACCCATCCTGAATCTCTTGTTTTTTATATTGGCACGGAGAGGACAGCTTGCATGTTTTATATGCAGCTGGTCTGCTGGCTACCCCACTTGTGGGATATGCCGTGATGGTATAGTAGTATAGTAGTAGTAAGAGCTGTAAAGTCCCCAACAAAAAATAGGTGTCCCACTTTTAACTGTAAGTTTTCGAATATCCTAAAAAATGAAATATTCATAAAACATGTAGTATGTCTATCATGCGTAGAACATTTGATATCGTCCATTCTGCAGTATGGTATGTTATCAATTGAGAGGACAGCTTCACGTTTTTTTCACGTAGTTTACTGGTCATTCCATGGGTAGGATATGCCGTGATAATATAATAGATAGATTCATAACTGATCTTCAAAATTAGTAATCTACCGGTCTAATTAATCGTCGCTAAAAAAATTCAGACATATTTTTATTTCAAATTAAACATTAACTAGATGAAATGAAATCTCAGGTGATTTTACATTGAAAAAAAAACGGAATCTCAAATTTTATTTTCTATCGGAAAATAATGGGAATCTCAACTGTAAGACATCTACACTTCTAGTAAGTAAAAAATCCAGTCCCCGACATCTAATTGTTTCAAAAAATTCATAACATAAATATTAGTTGTATTTCAGAAATATAATAACATATCTAAATAGCATGCTTAATTTTTTTAACGGGTTCAGGAATAAGGATTTTAAAGTTGTGATTAACTCTGCGCAGCTTTAGTAATAGCAGTATGTATGATTACCAGTATTTACATATAATCTGTTCACAATGTATGAAGGTACAATGCTTGTATATTCGTGATAAAACTGGTATGAGTTTAAACAGTTTTGGTGTGGAATTTGAGAGTTTATGATACTATTACTGCGTACTAGTTTTAAATCACATAATTCACTCGATTACCTACGAATGCTTTTTCATGAAATTAATCAAGAAAATTGAAACCCATCTCTTTTAAGGAAGTAATCATAAATTTGACGGAAAAACGTATTTAAGATACATAATATTATAAACCTGTTCAAGAAATGTTGGAAAAATAATTTATAAAATAGCATAAGTTCGATACAAATATGTTGATATGTATGTGTACGGGTCACAGGTGTACCTTTATTTATGTTTATATATGTTTAAGTTTTCATTAATTTTAATTTTAGTAATCGGGTTAGTTGCAAGATATCGCATTTTAGCGATAAACTCGCCCTCCGTTCATTGTTTTGAATAACTGATATTTTTATGATACTTTGTTTTCATTTGTAATATCGTAACCAATGTACAGTGAAGAATAAAATAAATGAAACAAGAATTTATCTAAAAAAATATCATAACAAAATATCAAGTCTTTATCATCGGCTGTTACAATTTTTTTTAAATACATGTTTTCAGGATAATATTTAGACATTTCAAAAAGCACTGATTTTGTGTTGAAATACAGAGTGTAGAGTTTTTCTTTTTCTTGCCCTATGGCAGTGCGGTCTTCACAAGACATAATATTAACTTACTATACGTATATACTTACAAATCTACGTATTTACAAATGTACTCAAATATTTTTCCCTCGATTTGTAAGTTAGATTTTATGTGAGCATTTATTAGCGAAATGCACTAAAGAGTAATAATTCATATTTATTACGGAATGTGTAAAACGTTATGAAATATTCAAATACGAGTATGGCATTTATTTTGCCTTTTCTTATACTGAAGATATTGTTGTACGATTGTATTCCATTTAGCTCAAATGACGAACTAATTTACTCACATTTTTATGTTGAGAATCAATATTTTACGTAAAGTTACATATGAAATGAATAATTTGTACAAAAATCGGAGACCCAAATTTTAAATATTTTTAAAGAAAAATACATAAATAAGTGCTTAGTAGCAACCGACTGTGAGAGAACCTCACAAGAGACAGACTCAAAGCATCTCCTGTTTAACCATGTTCCCCCACCACAACGTCTCAGTTCTAGACGATCTTTTTTAAACTCCTCATCCTCACTGACGGGCCCTGCTCCCTCTGAACGCCTACGTAGGTGGGCGGAGGATCCGCAAATAAGCGAACCTTTCCTACCCCAAGAACACCTTGCTGCAGGAGGCGATCTAGACTATGGGACATGGAAAACCCTAAATCGACTGAGATCTGGTGTAGGAAACTGCCGCGACAATAGAGAACGATGGAGCTTCCTACAGGACGAATCCGGAGCATGTGACTGTGGTGCAGCACAGACTATGCCACACTTGTTGGAATGTCCATTGTGCCCTGTCACTTGCACTATGGAGGATATTTTTGACGCATCTCCACCTGCTGTGCGTTTTGCGCAGTACTGGAGATCAGTTTGATGGTTTTTTCTCTGGGTTTCGACACGATAAATAAATAAATAGTAAAATCGATAAAGCTTTGAAGAGCTTTCACCTCCGATACGATGGGTTAGCATAGCTTCCGACTTTATGTCATAGATTCCTGGTCATTTCTGGATTTTATGCAAGATCTTTTATTTTTACCTGTCAATTTTTTTTCGACAGTGGCTATTATTTACTTGACATTTTATCTTCGAAACATGCTCAATCTAGATCAACAACTATACTATACTCCTACCCCGTATCCGAAGTAGGGTAGACAAAAAGATGGAACGCTATGTTGAATTATCGTTAAGTGCATACCTACTTCTTCCCCTTCTTTCACATATTTTTATCATATAGCTACATAACAAATAATGTTTAATTTATATAAACTACAGTAATTACAAGTGAGATTCAAGGATAAGTCCTTAAAGGAAACAATACCAAATATAAAAATATTATGTTGCAAATATTGTATTACATTGTATGCAACTTTTTATTATAAAAAGAGAGCCAATGCTTGAGGGTGATAACAGCTGACAACTTTACAGGTGTATGGTGTTATGCACATTCTGAGAAACAGTCGATTTTATGTTTAATGTGGTCAACATTAAACAATTCAAAAAAACATCTCATCTTGTATAATTATTATTATATGCTGTCCCAAACACACATAATATACAAACAACCGTCGCAGAATAAAAACGTAAACATACAGAACTAGCAGGAGAAATAAAATATATTTGGCATTCTAGGTCCGTTTATAAAATACCTTTAGTCATGTCAGCTACAGGGGTAGCTCCGAAATCTTTAATAAATAATTTACAAAAATTAGATTTACCGGTTAATTTGTACATTAAAATTCAAAAATCTATTATAATAAACACTTGTAATATTGTAAAAAAGTTTTTGAACACAGATATTTCAGGCACAATGCTGGTATTTTGAACCCGCGTTCTGAGCCTAATCCTTTGATATCCTGTATATCTGGAGAGGTGAATTTTTCCCGGCATTAGACTGTTAAGTTTTTGTGTGACCATGACTGATCATATGGAGACTTAGTTGGTTGTATAATGCTGAGAAGTGTGGATGGCAATTCTGCCGCCGCGTAAAAAAAAAGGTATAAGGTAGGAATATCAACACTGAGATGAATATTTAATTCTGAAAAAGCTTCATATTATAACCCTGGGTACCGTACAGTGTTGTACCTAAAAGGAAATGAACTTACTAACAATTATAAAGTTTTGGCATTACTACTGTTAAAGGTCTATAAGGAAGATTTTTAGGTTTTAAAAATTTAATTATGGAGTTTTGGACAATCGACATTTTATTATTATCATTTATATAGTCAGCCGGTTCCCTTACCCACTGACGTGGTAGATTCGGTGATGCAGACACTGGCATAGTGGTACTAGACTAGAGAGAGTTGAAATATAAATAAATTGTCACCTAAACGGATAAATAGGAGTCCTTGGACTCCTGAAATATCCGACAAATAAAGTTATTTCAACAAATATCATTTATATAGATTGTTGATCAGAAAGAAAAGGCGACCTTTGATTTAAAAACATTCAAATACAGATTTTACGCTGGACCATAAAGCAAAATCTGTATGAGGCAGTGTTTACATATAAAAAGCTGGATCGGTTACTTAAAAATAACAGCAAAGTGACCAACCTAACAACTGCTTAAGGTACAATCAAAAGGCTGTATGGATGATTCAGTTCCTTAGACTTACAACTAGAAATTTCCCGAAGTATAGATTTTTGGCTTATTTAATGTAGAAAGCCATCCATGGGTTGATCCCAGAGGCGATGCAGAGTTTTTCTGGACGGGAACCAAGGATTTAAATTGGAATGATTATCAAAACAAGGCGAAGCCATATAAAAAGTAAATTAGTAAATATTACGATTTCGAGTTGTCGGTTTATGAAACTGGAGGATCGATATTATAGACTTTTTTTTCTAGTGTCCCTGCGTCCTTGGAACGACCATGTGATTGTTAAACGACGCCGATATAAGAAGTCATTCATGGTCATCATCATCGTTGCCAATGATTTCTGTTATCTAATTATTTTCGATCCTCGATATAATATTTACAAATTAAATAAGCAAGCAATTAGTTTCGCCACTATTTTCGCAATTAAATAATTAAAATTGCACTTTTATACCTATTTTATTTAATAAAAATTACACCAGCTGGTGCAAGTTAATAATGATTGTTATGGAGTTATTACTGGAGGTAAAATGAGTCAATTAGTTAAAAGGCTTTTAATGAGGTAGGTACAGGTAATATAATTTATTTATTGTTAATTACTGAAAGTTACAGCTCGTTTAACTTACTGGTTTTTGCAGGAAAAGTTTTTGTTAAGTTATTAAATATTTCCATTGTCAGTGTAGATTAATCAGGCGTATCATTCTGTGGAGATGCGTTCACTGAGAAGAATGGTTGGTAAAACGTTGCGAGATAGAGTGAAGAATGAGGATATCAGGAGAATGAGCGGATGTGAGAGGAGTGTTGTGGACAGAATGCGTGTAAACAAGTTGAGATGGTTTGGACATGTTGAGCGAATGCAAGATGAAAGGATGACGAAGAGGATGTATTTATCTGAAAGAAGGGGTGTGAGGAAGCGCGGACGTCCAAGAACCACGTGGCTTGATCACGTGGACCAAATTCTTAAGGACGGACGCGTGCTGAGTAAGAGAAATCGGCGTGCATGTATGAGAAACTGGATGAATGTAGAGGAAGCGAAAGAAGTATGTAAGGATAGATCTACATGGCGTTCCGTTCTCTCTGCCTACCCCTCCTGGGACATGGCGTGAGGGTATAGTATAGTAGTATAGTATCATTCTAAATGTCTCAGTTATGCTTCATTACTTGTAAACTTCAGAGATAAGAAAAAATAATAAAGAATGAATAACATTTTTTGCAAGAAAAATGTTTCTCAGGCTATTGTTAGATGATCGATATGTTGATTGGGCAATCGATATGTTCTTACAACAGGTTGGTTGTCAGAAATTGCCTGCAGGCAATAAACTCGCCATTTGTACCACTTTAAAAATGTACAATAAAGATTATTTTATTTTATTTTTTATTTTTGATGGTAAAATCAGAATTCTTGAAATGAAAAACAAATAATTACATTTAAAGTTGGTGCGTAAACTTTCTGAAAATTAATTTGTAATATTAAAAACATTGTTAATTTTCACTTCTAAGTGAGTATTCAAACAATTAACAATGATTAAATACAAATTTTAATTGCCGAGCGCTTTTGCTTTGCGGCATTTTTAAGGCAAGAGTAACTTAAAACTAAAGAATGGAAAAAAGCTAACCTAACATTACCTATATTATAGTCTAAGGGTTGGAGGGAACACAATAAATTTCAAGAGGGGGTGTTTTTATATCTAATAATGGCGAGAGTGCAGGAATTCGGCTACCTTATAAGATAATACATTGATTAATTTTCATTGTTTCTAGAGCATCTAAAGTTTAAGATAACTAGGGCGAAAGCGCTCGGCAATTAAGATTCATATCTTATCATTGTTTGTTAGTTAAATATTAACTAATTAGTAAAAAATTATATTGTATTTAATATAACATTTGAAAAAATACAGTACAAATAATTAAATGTAGGTACAATAGATCATTATATCACTGAGTTATTTTCATATTATAAGCATGTCTCATGTATGCAAGCAATTAAGAGAATACAATACAGACCGACCTACCTATTAATTTGACAACAAAAAAAACACATGACAAGAAGATTGATTTTTTTGTAAGTATTGTTATATTGTATGGTTGTATGTATTATGATATTAATATTATCTAATATTGATGTCGTGTTGATGATTAAAGGATCGCAGTCCCGGGACACAGCGGGGTGTGTTTGAATGTCTCGATGGTTTACCGGGAAAAATTAAACAATAAAAAAAACAACAATAATATTATTGTTCCATTAACAATACACCTGGCAAATATTCCTGAACTAGGTGGCGCGATACATATGTAGGTTTTTCATTTTTTAAGATCGTTAGAGGTTGTGGGAGAAGGCAGATGGGTGAAGGGATGCTGCAAAGATAAATGTCATATATATATGTGTTGAAAGATTTGGTTTAGAATGGTTGAAAGTACTGAAATGCAATTAAAAGCCTACTAGAACAATGGAAAAGATAACAGGCGTGTGCCTTCCATACATGTATGCAACGTTTGCCCTAAAATAAATAAATAAATAATCTTAAAAATTATATGCTATAGTAGCTACAAATTAATAAATAATCTTAAAATGATTTTATACACTACTATATTACACACTTTTTAAGATTACACATACAATATATTGTAGGGCATGCATTGCATTTTGCTTGTATGCAAGGTACGCTGCTGGCAAGATAGTTGCCTTTATAATGTAGGTATGTATGGTATCGGTTTACGCATAAAGAGGCATGGAGAGGAAAATGTTTAGTGTTTTTTAGAGAGGTGTAAAAATATAAACCAGAGGACGAGGGTGAAAAGCAAAGTTACTGTTAAAAGAAAACTTGATAGATAAAGAAAGGTTACAGAAGAAGCAGATAAATAGAGAAAATATAAGCATTAACTTTTGTATGAGAAAAAAAAACTCGATATCAAACGAAACATTTGAGAAGCAATATGCCACAGCGCACAACTGCCGTAAAGTATTCCGTAAAGATCCGCCCAATCTGTTATCTGACAACTTCATCTGTCCACAGAGAAGCTGATAGTATTATTATTATAATACAATAATGTATCAATAATAACAAACACCATTATGAAGGACAGCCTGTTAATAATATTATTATGTATTAGCTAATATACTCGGAGTTTCGAAGAATGGATAATAATTATGTTCTCATAGAAAAATATATGGGATGATGACATTTGTGAGAAAATCGATAGAACGACAGATAAAAAACTTTTTATTCTGATAAAAGAAAAAACTACTAATATGCATTAAATGAAAAATTGTAGGTATTTTTTTGGCTGTCATGGTGCATTCTCAAAGCATGATCCTGTCAGGATCATCGTCCCTTCTGTATCACATATAAACTATAGATCTGTACTGAGTGCATTTTCCCAGTAAAGATATAGTGAGTTACAATCCATTGGATTGGTCTGCAACGACTTTAGATTTTCTTCTCCATTTCTCCCTATTTTCAGCTAGTCTCTTTAGTTGTACGTATGTGCCACAGTTCATGTAACTCTTCAGTTGGTCCATATAAGTGCCTCTTGGTCGGCCTCTACCGTTTCTGCCTTCTGTCATGTCTTCAATGGCAATAAGCAGGCCTGGGTGCCTGATGTTGTGGCCAATCCAGTTAGCTTAAATTCATAAATTGTAATAAATAGGTGCTCACTTGTGTAGATTTTGGAATATAAAAGGAGTTATATTATTATACATTTTCATCAAAAAGTTTTTTAGATCATGTAAACAGAAGTTTTTGGAAAATATTGAGCGATTGGATCAATTACATATTAATTTATTTACAGATCAGAGAGTTTATCCTTGCTCCGACACCGCTAGGTACCCCATACTATTTATTATGAGGAGTTTTTTTGAAAATCCTCATCGATCCTAAAACATTGAAACGGAGAAAACAGGACATTTCTGTTTCTGTCTTTAATATTTGAAGATATATTATGATTTATTTTTTCTATACCTACTAATATTTATTTATATAATTATAATAATCGATTTTTTAATATTAATAAATCAAGTATATTTTAATAAATGGTCATGGACAGGGCATGTTGCTAGACTTAAAGATCAAAGATGGACAAAAAGGGTAGTAGAGTAGAGACCTCGTGAAGATAAAAGGAGTAGAGGAAGACCTCCAACACGTTGGTCAGACGACATAAGAAGAATCGCTGGTGACTGGTTGCAGAAAGCCCAGGATAGAGATGCTTGAAGACATATGGGGGAGGCTTATGTTCAGCAGTGGACAGGAACAGCTGCTTGAGTAAGTAAGTAATTTTAATTAAAATACAAATAAGTTTTGGATCAAAGTGTTTTTGCATCTCAACAGTTTGAAACAAAGCGAGTTTGCATTCAAACGATAGTTTGTACAGATATAATGCCTTGAAATTGTTGAATAATTGTGCAATCCACCTTATTGGAAAAATTGAAATAATGACCTGTGATAGGTTCAAATGAATTGAAGCTCTTCTTAAACAATTTTCCTGAGGATAAACATGGATTTCATCGTACTGATTAAACTGCATTATAGCCAGCTAAAATAAAAGCATTTCTGTATTCATACTTCAATAGGTATTCGTGAAAAATAGATCGCTGAGGATTTGCAGGTGAATGCAGTATTTGATTACTTAGGTACATTTTATAAATCAGCACACATAAACTAACAAATCAAAATAGTTTTCATATTCTACAAATGGAATTAACTATGTATTCCAAAATAACAATAGGTTTAATAAAGTTCCCAGCAGTAGTCTGTTACTTTACTAATACCAACTGTGACATTTATATACTGCTATATCACTGTTTGTTAATGCTGTCATAGTACGAGTACATCACCTTGTCTTCATAATGTCTATGTGATATTGAAATATGTTTCATGTAGTGATAGTAATGCGGAAATTATACAATGCATTTTTAGTGGCATGCATGATGCATTAGTGGTGCGCCATTAATTACCATGTGTAAATTGCCTAATGCAACTGTCAGTATTGCTCGAACCATAGCGCTGTCGGCATCGTTCCTACAGTTAAGCTGTATTTTAAAATGCGTGAGGATCATTATATGGGAAATATCACTGAACGTATGAAACATAGTATATCTAGTATTATGGGTTAGTTGGATGATATCGCGCTTCTGCGATAAACTCGCCCATTGCACAAATTTATTTGTCTGGTTTAAATTCTGCAATGTTTATTTGATAATGTTTGTTTTTTGTGCAATAAGATTTTTATTATTATATTATTATTATTACCTAGTAACATATTGTTATTTTTTTATTTATTTAGGAATTCGATTATACTACAAATATTATATTAAACAGGAAATTTAGCTGCATGTAATAAACATTCAAGTTGTCCCTTTCATCAAAATAAAATAATTGAGACATTAAAGATGGGTGAAACACCTCATCGCTAAATTGGTGGCTTTAAATGTCTTATTCGTCATATTTTATGAACACCTCTTTTACAGAAAACTCAAAAGCTTTTAGAAAAAGTAAACTACCTATTTTTTGCAGAAGACTCCACGAAATAATATTTATTTATTAATTATATAAGGGGTCAAATAGAAAAACTGCACAAGATACATGCCTAGTGATATTATTATGTGTTGGTAATATCATATGTGCCGAGAATAATGTCCAAAAAAAAATAATTTCAAAATTATATAACGATATGACTTTGTAAATCGTTCCCAAATTCAGTTCCCAAACAAAATTTGCCTGATGTACTGAATCTATGAAGAGTTAATAAAATACATAAGTAAGTATAAGAAACAATGTTACTTGTAATTATTTTATCTAAATTTATACCTAGAAATACCTAAAATCAGAAATAAAATCCTGTAAGTAAATCGGAAGCAATCAGCAGTATCAGAAATCGCCTCTTGTGTTTTTTTTATTGTTCTGTAAAACGTAAAATTATTTTTCATTTTAGAATGACAATATTCTGGCAAATACGAAGAATAATGTGTTCACTCACGAACTAATAACGTAAACAAATTTGACAAAATGATATCACCAAAACTTTAATAATATCACCCTATTTATAATATAGGCACCTGTATACTGTTTTGTTTATAACAATACAGTAGGTATATCGGTGTTAGATTTTATCATTTGCCTGCAGATTTACAAAAAAAAAAATATCGATACAACCAACGAGAACTATGCGCAAAACAATAATCAATGTATCGGAGAAAGTTTATTACAAAAATAGTGCTATCTTCAAATTTACACTTTATTAGTTCTATAATGAATGTATATAAAAAGTCTAGTAATGAGAGTTGTGTTGTATTATATTAATTACAGAATTCTCATTATGATGTGTTATCAGTGCATTGATTGTGCAGTGAAAATACCAACTAGATCTTCTCCGTAAGTTTTCGAGTGTCATGTAAAAGGCAGGTGTTCGAAAAAATTAAGACATTTTACATCTTAAATTTAGCGATGATATTTGCCACCCATCCTGAATGTCTTGATTTTATATTGTCACGGAGAAGACAGCTCGCATGTTTTTTTTTTAATATGCAGCTGGTTTGCTGGCTACCCCACTTCTGGGATTGAAGGGTAGAAGTAGTAAAATAAAAAGTCTTTGTTTTGGCACGTGGTTGAAGTTATTATTATTGAGCTCTGATACAATACTATTTTGTGTGGGTAAAGATCATAAATTATCAACGTAAACAATGTAAACAACAAACGATTTTTGACGAAAAGGAACAAAAAGCATTATAATTCAAATCTAAGAATGGGGGTACTTGAAATTCTTAAGGACACCGTTGTTAAACTATTCATACCATCAAACCGTTAAATGAGACTGTAAAATAATAATTGTCGAAAATAATATTTATTTTTAGGGAGTCGTATGCAATAAAACAACAAACAATGAAAATATTTTTTTTTGTATTTTTGGAATGTAGTAAGAAGGTATCATTTGTTTTGAAATTACAAAACACAAAAATGACAATAAAAATAAAGTAATAGGTATCAGTTATATGATATGAAGTAAAATACCGAGTATTTTTAATTTTGTTTTGGCCATATTAATTTATTTATTTGGCCGCCGTCACTTATATTGTTGAGTATAATATATGTATTTTTTTAAAGATTTGCAAAATGTATAGGTAGTCTTATTTTATTATTATGCTGTTTTTTTATTAGCTTATTTTATTTTATTTAAATTGGATATGAAATGTGTATTTTTTGTTTTGTTTTATATTTTAATTTTTTATTTTAGTGAAAGGCATTAGCCGTTTATTTGGTCAATAAATAAATAAATATTGATTATATAATATTATCCACGAGTAGTACTATCTTATTAATATTTAAGAGTTCATCGGTAGCCTGGAGGTAGACTCGAGGCCTCGTGAACACGGGTTCCGTTTTTTCGATCCCAGGTGCCGGGAAACTCCTCTTTCACGACACAAGCTTTTAGCTTATTGTGAAAGGTGTATAAGGTTGTATTTGGGTTTATAACAAAACCCAGATATATCTTTTTAAAAAAAAATATCTTTTTTTCACAGCGAAGATTTTTTCGTTTTTCTTTTTCTTCTTTTTTCCCTTCAGTAAGTTTTCGAGTGTCCTGTAGTAGGCAGGTAGGTACTCGTAAAACATCACGTATTGCGACATTTTACATCTTCAATTCAGCGATGAGATATGCCTCCCATTTGAATGTGTTTACTTTTATTGGTACGGAGAAGACGACTTTTATGTTTATTATACGTAGTTCATTCACATTACGTGAGGGTATGGATGAATGAAAGTTATTATTGACTGTATATTTACATTATTTTTTTTCCGTGGAACACCCGGTAAAGAATTGGTCTCCCACTCTTCTCTGTAAGTTTTCGAGTGTTCTGTAAAAGGTAAGTGTTCGAAAAATTAAGACATGTCTACTACTACTACTACTACTATACCATCACGGCATATCCCACAAGTGGGGTAGCCAGCAGATCAGCTGCATGTAAGGAACATGCAAACTGTCCTCTTCGTGCCAATATAAAATCAAGACATTCAGGATGGGTGGCAAACCTCATCGCTGAATTTAAGATGTAAAATGTCTTATTTTTTTCGAACACCTGCCTTTTACAGGACACTGGAAAACTTACGCAGAAGAGTGGGAGACCAATTCTTTACCGGATGCTCCACGGGGCATGTTACATGTTACATCTTAAATTCAGCGATGAGATTTGCCGCCCATCCTGAATGTATTGATTTTATATTTGCACGGAGAGGACAACTTGCACGTTTATTATATGCAGCTGGTCTGCTGGTAACCCCACTTGTGGGATATGCCATGATGGTATAGTAGTAGTATTTACATTAAATAATTCATACAAACAATGAGAAGTAAAAAACGATAATTTAAAAGCCAATTTAAGATCCAAATATTTTACTGTTTTGATTTCGTTATCAGTAGGAATGGTGTATTGTAAAAGAGTATCATCTAAGCTCTTGAGAACCTTGTTGAATAAATGCAATAAATAAAAAGCATTTCATCTAAAGATCTTGGTGAATAATCAATAGATATGTGAAAATTCTAACAAAATATTAAATTATTAATTTAAATACGCATTCAAGGAAGGAACAAATAAATATAAAAAATTAAAATTTTTATACACAATGTAATAATGATACAAAGAAGCACACATTTAAAAATAATGTTTGTACATTTTTCTAATAACACAAAGTAAAAGGATATTGCTAAAAAAATAATAAAACAATTCTTGAACAATAAACGTACAACAAAAAGAGCGCTTCAGTACTAACAAAACAAGACGTCCATACCCTACACGCAGTTTCGCGAAAGTAGTTGCGTTACAATTTACACAGTGCCATTAATGGTGCACCACTAGTGGACTCCCTTTATTCAATGGCGCGCCACTAATGCATGCATGGCGACACTGGCAAATTACACGGGCAACTTACATTGGTAACTAATGTCGCGCCATTAGTTGTATACCACTAATGGCTATGTGTAATTTTAGCTTAATTGTGACTGTGACTTAAGGGTACGCTATACCGCCAGAATATTTTGGTAATGGGCTGTACTACAGATTTCTCCCTCCGCGCGGTCTTCATCTTCCCTTTCCCCGCAGTTGTTTCCCCGCTAGGATGCAAAATCAAACAAACAGAAATCATATTGAAATCCAGTAAGAATACGTCGTAGATTAGTTATTGCGAATAGGCTATACATCTTTCTCTCTTGCACCGTGCCACACTTCATGGTATCGCATTATTTTACAACTTAGTCAGTTATAACAATAGATATAGGTAAGTAGACTACTTACATAACAATAGGCTTTTATTGAATGATTCTATTCAAAATAATATAAGATAGACATCAACATTAATATAATCTTTACATTATCTACATAATCAGGATAATATTGTTATTGAAAACATTGACTCTTTGACGCTGACAAAATATTATATCCATCATTATCTCAAAACAGGTTGCAAACACAATTTGGTTTACCTATGCAAAATTATTTAAATTTACAAGTAGGTATATTATAATCATTATACAATATTGTAGTACCTTTTCCTGCTGTATGGTTTAGAATAATAATAATAATAATAATAATAAACCGGGTAATAATAATACCGGGCTAGTTGGAAGACATAACTGTTATTTTGAGGACACTTTTTTTATGTAATATTGTAACCAATGTACAGTGAAGAATAAAATAAATAAATAAAAATAAACTTTATTGCAGATTAAGGAGCATACATTCAAAAATTATCTTTATTGTCTTTTACGTGAGTTATTCGAAATGATATTGTCTTTGATGCAACTCGAAAATTTACAGAATAGAGTGGGAGACCTATTTTTACAGGACACTCCACGGGGTTTTCTAAATTTCTAATTTTAGTATTGTCACAGAGAGGATGACCTGTATGTTTACAAGTACTTAGTACCATTAGTAGGTAAGTAAGAAATCTTTTATGATTGTTTATGGTCAGGTTTTGTTGCTCCCGTGAAGTCCCCAGTAAAGAATTGGTCTCCCACTGTTTTCTGTTAGTTTTCGGGCGTCCAATGTAAGAAAGGTATTTATATTACATTTTGTTTAAGACATTTAACATCTTCAGTTCAGCAATGAGGTATGCCACCCATCTTGAATGTCTTTAATTTTATTGGCTCAAACAGTCCTCCGTTGTCCAACTTGCATATTTATTATGTCAGTTGGTTCGCTAGCTACCCTACTTATGTATAGGAAACATCGTAATTGTATGAATGAATGAATGAATTTAGTTTCTTTCTTGAGGGCTATAAATTATAACGTGTGAAATATTTGACCTAAGCTAGGTATAAAAAATTGTTCTTCAATTACTTCGGCTCTTGTAATAGTAGGTATTGCATTTGGCCTACTGGTTACCTTGTGAAAGATATCCTACAATAATTAGAAGACATAGTAAAAAATCTGGGGGTATTTGTTAAGAAACGAAAAAATATCACATAAATATTTTAGTCCGTTCGTTTTGCACGTCATTATGTATGTATGTTTATATAATATTTTCAATAGACACAATAATTAGACAAGATTGAGGAAATATAATAATCAATGTCTCATTGGATGGGTATTTTTTTAGTCTAAAATTTTTATACATATCTTATTTCTAGACAGATATAATACAGTTTATAACCAGACTACCATGTAATATTATATTGTAAACAACACTTTATATATATCAGGATAATATTTGTAAAATGGTGTTGCCGGTTTCAAGAGAAAAAATACTTTTATTTATTATTCGTAAGTGTTTATTTGTCCATTTTATGTTCATTTCTAGAGTGAAGCCGGGCTAACAACTTGTAAGTAGGAACTTGAACAATATTATTATTTTGAAAACTTTCTAAATTTTGATACCTGCTTTTAGGGACAATCTTAATTTTGCAGTCTTTATGTCGAGTATTTGTTTATTACAAAAGCTTTTGTCTATTATTGTGTACCTATTACCTACTCGCAACTATTATGAATAGATATTATACCTATTATAGTAGCATTGTGTTTGTGTATACCGACTTACTTAAAAATTGGTCTCCCACTCTTTTGCATAAGTTTTCGAGTGTCCTGTAAAAAGCAGGTGTTTGAAAATATAGACATTTTACATTCTAATTTCAGCGATGAGGTTTGTTACCCATATTGAATGTCTTAATTATATTTTGGCACGGAGAAAACTGCTTACATGTTTATTATTACACATATGTGGTAGAGGATATATACTTATCTGAAAGAAAGGGTGTGAGGAAACGCGGGCGTCTGAGAACCACGTGACTTGAAAAGGAACCGACGTGCGTGTATGAGAAACTGTATGAATGTGGAGGAAGCGAAGGAAGTGTGTAAAGATAGATCTGTTCGGCGTTCCGTTCTCTCTGCCTACCCCACTTGGGACACGGCGTGAGGGTATAGTATAGCAGAAAGGATGGAACACCAGACCAACCTATTCTTGCACACTTCTTTGCACAATTCCTTCTACTATGGAATATAAGTGAGCTCGTGTTGTTTGTGTTCGAAAAGAGATAAAAAAAAGTCCTGAAGGGGCCTATATCTTGATCTGTGTAGTGCTGTAATGTAATTTTCGAGTGATTTGTATAAAGCAGGTATTCGTTAAACATACCTACTTATGAGAGTGTAGTAAACATTACGTATAAGGCATTTCTAAATGTGTAAAAGGCAGGTGTTCGAAAAAATTAAGACATTTTACATTTTAAATTCTGCGATGAGATTAGACACTCATATTGAATGTCTCGGTTGTCTATCGGCACGGAGAGGACAGCTTGCATGTTTATAACATGCAGCTGGTCTGCTGGCTACCCCACTTGTGGGATATACCGTGATGGTATAGTATAGTGTATAGTAAGTATTTATAAATGGCACGAAGAGGAAGAATTGTATGTTTATTCCATTTAGTTAATTCATTTCTCGACTAGAAGGAGATTTATTGATTTATGACTCATAAGACTTATAGGTAGACATCAGATACAGTACGTACACCTAATGTTATGATATAATTTGGTTGCGAATTATATTCACAAAAAAATGTGCATTTATGTATACATTTCGATATAATTATGAAAGATCATTTCACAGGAATTAATTTGATAGTTAATGCTTAGAATACAAATGACGACTTAAAATATTATTTAGTACCGTTTACAAAACAGCTGACTATCATCTCATAAGATTCTTCTTAACAATGTAATTCTTATTCAATAATTTATACATAAAGATATGCGATACGTCCACCCCTCTCGACATTCAACTCAGTACTAACATTTATAGACACACCCCTAGGGCAGGGCTAATTTGTATTTGAATTCTATTGAAAGTCCGGTGGGCGAAAAACGAGATTTTTATGCATACAAGTTTTTAGATATTTGAAGAAGAAAATTACATAAACTAAAGTTAGGTTAACAATGATATTTGAGATATTTATATACCGAATTACTCAAAGAAAAAAATGAATCTCTCCGACAAAGAGAACTTGAGATCTGATGCGTATAAATATTAGTTAAGCTTATTTTCTATATTTTTTTCTGAAAAACTGGTATAACTTATCAAAACGTCTCCGCAATGAAAAGGTAGATAAAATATTGAACTATATTATATATTTTTTTTATGAACGCACCATGAAAGGTATACGTATTTTAGTAGCTGAAAAACATCGAAAAAACGTTGAAATTGACGCTTTCGCTATCGGGGCCCCTTAAGACAGCGTCAAATTAGCTCTAAATATAGATTGACTGAATGAAAATGATACTCTATTTTAAATCAATTAAAAATGTTAACTATGCATAATTATTTTTCGTAATTCTTTTTAGTAAAGATACTCGAATAATGATTTTCATTACTTTACTACTGTAATAGTAAAGCATCACAGCATATACGTGGGGTAGTCAGTGGACTATCTGTAATACTTTACAACTAACTTCCAGATAAAATAAAATGTAATGATTATTGTTCTTCCGGAGAGTAGTGAAATCGTATCTAGTAGATAAATCACACTAAACAATTGACAAAATGGTTAATTAAAAAAAAATGTTGACAAAGCAGATCGGCCGTAGACAAACCGTACCTACTTAGCAATCGACTACTGGCGAACTTTTCGACAATCTACCTACATGTACCGTGTCTCTCTCTCTGGTTTCAATCCTGGGATTGATTTGCAGCAATTATCTCTTTAATTCTTCTCCTCCACTCCTCCCTGTCTTGTGCGGTTCTTTTGAATTCTGCATATGATGAGCAGCGCATGTCCACCAACAGGTCCTCCAGGTACTCTCGGCGTGGGCGTCCCCTAGAGTTTGTCCCCTCGGTCATACCCTCCATTACGGCATGCAAGAAGCCTTCTTCTCGCATTACATGGCCGATCCACCTTGCACGCCTTTATGTACCGTGTAATTATGCGTTATTGTTGCGATTATAGTCGAAAATTTGTTTGTAGTCGATCGTCCAGTATGGTTTGTCTAGGGAGTCTAGACTATTTGTGTTCGCGATTGCACAAGTACTATGATGAAACTTTTTGGTTAACGATGATATTTGCTAATTGTAATTCATAGAGTGCTTGCATATTAAGCGTTTAAGGAAGAAAAAAAAAATACACTGCTTATTTGACGAAATAAAAATATTTGTGTTCGCGATTGCACAAGTACTATGATGAAACTCTTTGGTTAATGATGATATTTTCTAATTGTAATTCATAGAGCGCTTGCATATTAAGCGTTTAAGGAAGAAAAAAAATTATACACTGCTTATTTGACGAAATAAAAACAAGTTTTTGAAAGAGCATCTCTATGATTCAGACAATTTACTTTTGCCCTAATCAATTACAATCAGGTGAGCTGTCATACTTCTATATCATATTATTAATAATAATACCAATAACATTACAATAATATCAATGTCTGCATGTTCTCTAGAAATCTTTGAGTAGGTATCTATATTTTATAAAACATGTCATATTGTATTGGCATTATTCGCTTCATTGGTATCACATTAGAAACACATATAAGATTTTTAGTCAAGTCTGATTATTTCTTCTATTATGTATGATTTTTTTGCACTATCAATGACTTGAGATTTATTTTATTTATTTATTTATTTATTTATTCTTTTTGCACATCATCATTACATAACAGTGTTAACAAAATAATATAAAATTTTAGAAACTAGGACGATGTGCAGTGGCGAGATTATCACTATAATTTGAATTGAAATGGAGCTAAAGTTAAATTAAATGAGAGAGAATTATATGTAGGTATGTTACTAAATTCTTTTCACTATCAATGACATGGATTTTCTTTGTTTTTATTTGAAATGGAGTCATGGAGATAATGATAAAGATATGCATTTAATTTACATACTGTGGCGTTATTCGGTAGAGCATGAGAAAAGATTAAATAAAATTAGTACGAATCTTCCATACAGAATCTTAATTTACATATTTATCCCAGAGCATGGGTTGAAATTCCTTCATAAAAAATGCAAAAATTATATTCTACGAAACACTCTATATGGACTATTCTGGACTTTCATATTATGAATATTTTAATACAATTTATTAATAATTAAATATAAAATATATATAATTAAGAGACAAATCGGTTGTGCATCATATACAAAAAAAATTGTACGAATAGATTAAAATTACCCAACTACATTGGAACATGGTATGAATACAACATAATTAAAAACTTTAAAATCTACATTACGACCTGATCAAATTCCTTCTGTGGGGACCCCTTCCAGACATCCATCCCATATTTATCTTTACTTGTAGTCTCTCTTACTCCTCCCAGACACAACTCAAGACTTCTTCATCCACACAGAATAAACAGTATCGATCTCAACATTTCTTCTAACATAGTATAGCTTCATGTAGTTCAATACATATGTAATTAATGTGATTCCACAATCCATTAGGAATCCATGCCTTGTATCCGACATAGAATTTTATTCTAAGTGGAAACCAGAAACTATGAAATAAGAACTCGGAATTATGAACTCGTAACTAGGAACTCGGAATTATGAGCTCGGAACTAGGAACTCGTAGCTAGGACCGCATCTTAATGGCGGATTAATCACTAATTCACTGTTATAACATTATATATAAAAATCGAATGAATATCTTTAACATCCGATATGAATTAAAATAAACTTTTTTTATATATTACACAAAACTAATTTGATTTTTACATGTCGAGTTGTCGTGAGAGAATACGAAGGTACGTGCGTTTCTCTATCTAATTCCGCTGAAGAATGATTGTTGCAAATTTCATAGGCGACTTGTGAGTGAACAAAACTTTATTATCCACACTTCCTTTCCGCAATGTTGCAAACATTCAAAAATTCATATTCTTAACAATTTTAATGTGAATTAATCTGTCACATTAATACCCCTTTCCCCGGATAAAAAAAAATTGAATATTTTTTTTTTTAAATACCCATATAAAATTATAATTCATACTATGTTCCAACTCTAAACAAATTAAAATTAAGGAATTTATGGCAACACACTGGCCCTCAGCTGTTAAATAAATTATGGACGCCATCTATGTTTCATTAATTTAACTGTGAAAAATTTGAAAATAAGAATTAATTTTCACAATAGGGTTAATGCCAAATATAGAAAACTCTACACCCTACGAGTATATATAAAAAAATTAATAAAATAAAAAAAAAACAGTGTGTTCCCACGTTATTCCTTTAGTGTACAATTATATGATAAAACTACAATATATATACATCAGCAGATTTTAATGTACAATATTAAATTTGATATCAAATATTCAACACCAAATTAAATTACTAAATTTTTTTTTTATGTAATAAAAGCTTTTAACGATTAAATAATCCAATTTTTTTTTTAAACTATCAATATTCCTTTTTATTTACAAAATCATTTTATGAGAAGTCTTTATTGTGTATATTTTACAAACCAGACACAAATTTACTTTCCACTTGTAAAAGTATTTGACTTAAAAAGCATTATAAAGACATCATAAATTTTATCTATTAACAAGATATTTACTCATATTTATACATTACAATTAATATATTCAAACTTATATCTTAATAAAGTATATTTACTTAACATTAATATATTTGATCATAAATACCTTTTCAAAACAAAAGTACATATAATAACAATAACAACAATGTGTGACAATTTCACAACCATTCCACAATTTTCATGACATTTGTATCTTTGATTTTCCTTGGAAATCCAAATATCACCATGAATCTATACAAATTATTATATTTTATTATATTTTTATATTTTTTTAAATTGCTTTGTAGCATTGTTTCTCTGTCATGAGAAGACTTAAGATCGTTTGATCTACAGCATTATAAACATATATACCTATATAATATTCTTATAGCTTACTTTGTCTTATTTTAAGAAAACCTTCTTCAATCTTATTATTTTACTTAGTCATTCGCTTCATCAAATAATATTATAAGAGAATATGTCAGGCAAAAATTATAATACTCTGTGATGAGATATTTATGAGTATACCATTGGTATAGACTCCATTTTGAACCTAGACATTAGAATTCTTGTTTAGTAAAAAAACAATCGCAATCATTATGAGGTTCATATTCACTCCATTGCATCTATATCTACAGGCATACAATCTCTATTAAATACACATCCAAAAATATATCATACATTCTTCATCATATATTGGCCGTACACATCATATATATTTTTCAATCAAAATTACTTTCATACTATAGACACCAAAGTTAATAAATACTCAACTACGTATCTTATATACATTTGTTTAATTGCGTACTAAATATAAAAAAATTGTAAGCATCTAATGTTTAATTCATAAAGTATAAACTAACAATAATATTTCCATTTGTTCTCACTCATTTTATATAAATTCAAAACAAATGATTATTCAAATTCCAGAAATGACATATTGTATAATATAGATATATTAAGCAATATTTTAAATTTTCAATATGGAACATCATACGAATTTTTTTCAAACTACATTTTAATATACTTTACAAAACAAAGATGATTGATCGCATTGAACAAAATGCATCCAAAAAGTATAAACAAGGATTTATTATTTGTTTGCATTACGCAAAACCCAACCTAACAACATCTCTCACTTAAGTTATTTATAATATTATTAAATGCAAGGGTAATGAAAAAGTACTCTTTTTTTTTTTTTTACTTCATCGTCATATCGTTCCGTCAAATAATAATGACTCGCTCAACAAAAATAAATATTATACAGTATTATTTATGTATTCTAATACCTAACTATAATTAAAATTTCTTGATTTTATTTTTTTTAATTTAACTTTAACAATTTAATTTATTTTTATCATAAAACTAATTTATTATTTACGAAAAATATAATACCTAATTAATTTTGTACATTATTTCTTTAGAAATAAATTTATACACAATGAATATTTAAAAAAAATATATCTCCCTCCATTGGATTTATATAATTTGTTTTTAACAAAAAAATTTTGACAATAAAAATCGTCATTTGACAATATAAAAATCGATAAAAAAAATCGTTACCTTCTCTAATTAACACTTAAATACAACTATAAATTTATAATTTTTTTTTTTTTTTTATTAAAATTACCCGAATACTATCAAATAGATTTTTTTTTAACCTAATATTATTATTAAATTAATTATTCTAATTATTTTAACATCAACTTACATTATGCCTAAAATAATTTTTATCATAAGATTAATAAAGAAATTATTAGTACATTTATTTATATTCACATTCAATCATTCTTAAAACTTTCTTTCCATCCTGTATAAATGCAGATAATATTATAGGCATGGCATCAATATGATTATACCTATAACATAGTACCATGCGGTTCTATAATAAATTCACAAGCCGCTAATATTGATAAGTCATAATTTTGTTACACGCACCGTCAAAAAACATTATGTTGTAGGTATCTTATACCTATAAAGACCAAATTTTCAATACACCAATCGACCATACAATATAAATGTAACTACCTATATACCTATCTGATTATTTTATGCAGACTTCTATATTTTAATATTGTAAATTGAAATTTTTTTATTTCGATTAATTTTTAGTAGGTAATTGACTATCTTATTAAACTAAATATATGTACCTACATATATGTCTCATTGTTTTAGCAAAATCATGGCATTGAAATTCCAAAGAAAATACATATCACAAAATCACTTACCCCCTTCGTTGGAGTATATTGCTTGGAAAATTAACGAACTGCAATTCCTTACTTTGTAATGTCATGAAAATGTCCTGTATAATTCCTTCAATACTATAATTTATTTTCCTTCTGTTATTTGCATTTGTTATCCTTCTGTTATTTTGTTATTTGCTGGAATAATTTCATATGGCATTAATATACACATCACACATAGCACACAAATAATTTTCCTTTTATGATACAAGTATTTACTGAAGGAGAGTAGAATACAATTTATGAAACAAAATATATTTCACTTTATCAAATTCATAACCAATCAAATATAAGGCACTGTTTTTACTTTGTTTCTTGTTTATAAAATTTGCAAAATTGCTAGAATTATTACTCTTTAAAATATTACAAAAATTGCAACTGTTTTTAACAAATATTTTTCGGCGATTCTATTCTTTAAAAGAATAATCGAAAGCAAATAATACCTAAATAAATTTTAAATTACCTATTGTAAGGTTTGTAACATCAGTATTATTTTTTTATTTTAAAAAAAAGTAGGTTATATTAAATTAATCTTTGCAACATTTCTTTATAGCAACATGTGGCTGATAAAATTGCAACAAATTATATGCGATGCAAAAATATACTGTTGCCAATAATTTAGATAGCTTCAATTTTAATTATTTTTTTTTTAACAATTATTAATGATATGATTACATATATGAAGCAAATAATTTAATATTTAAAATTTTCTTAAAACTAATACTTATAATTATTGCAATTACAATGCGACAACTCAAGATAAAGGAATTTCCCCCAATTAAGGCAAAATTAGCCTCACGTGGGCGCAAATTAATGTGGCGTTATTCGGTAGAGCATGAGAAAAGATTAAATAAAATTAGTACGAATCTTCCATACAGAATCTTAATTTACATATTTATCCCAGAGCATGGGTTGAAATTCCTTCATAAAAAATGCAAAAATTATATTCTACGAAACACTCTATATGGACTATTCTGGACTTTCATATTATGAATATTTTAATACAATTTATTAATAATTAAATATAAAATATATATAATTAAGAGACAAATCGGTTGTGCATCATATACAAAAAAAATTGTACGAATAGATTAAAATTACCCAACTACATTGGAACATGGTATGAATACAACATAATTAAAAACTTTAAAATCTACATTACGACCTGATCAAATTCCTTCTGTGGGGACCCCTTCCAGACATCCATCCCATATTTATCTTTACTTGTAGTCTCTCTTACTCCTCCCAGACACAACTCAAGACTTCTTCATCCACACAGAATAAACAGTATCGATCTCAACATTTCTTCTAACATAGTATAGCTTCATGTAGTTCAATACATATGTAATTAATGTGATTCCACAATCCATTAGGAATCCATGCCTTGTATCCGACTTAGAATTTTATTCTAAGTGGAAACCAGAAACTATGAAATAAGAACTCGGAATTATGAACTCGTAACTAGGAACTCGGAATTATGAGCTCGGAACTAGGAACTCGTAGCTAGGACCGCATCTTAATGGCGGATTAATCACTAATTCACTGTTATAACATTATATATAAAAATCGAATGAATATCTTTAACATCCGATATGAATTAAAATAAACTTTTTTTATATATTACACAAAACTAATTTGATTTTTACATGTCGAGTTGTCGTGAGAGAATACGAAGGTACGTGCGTTTCTCTATCTAATTCCGCTGAAGAATGATTGTTGCAAATTTCATAGGCGACTTGTGAGTGAACAAAACTTTATTATCCACACTTCCTTTCCGCAATGTTGCAAACATTCAAAAATTCATATTCTTAACAATTTTAATGTGAATTAATCTGTCACAATACAGGAAGATGAACGAGTAAAAACGAAAAGACTGAAAATGTAACTGATGTCATTGGAATTTGTTGATTGCTACATGCTGATGCAAAAGATATATCGATTAACCATCAAGAAGAGAATCCTGAGAGTTTAATTGAGAAATAGAGAATAAAACGAATTAGTGAACACATTTCCACATGCATTGACTCTCATTGTAGAAAAGAGGTTCTTGAATAGTAATAGTAGGTATAGCTTGATTAAGGTTCTTAAATAGTAATTTTGAATAAGGTTCTTGAATAAGAATGTAGTCGGATACATGGATGGAGTATGCTTAAGAAAGAAAGCTGTAAAATATGGAGAAGGATAGATAAAGAATAGCTGAAGAGAAGAGAAAAATGAACCATTTCATTAAATAACTTATAACTAGTACTGTTTCTTTTGTTCAAATTAATTAATTACTGAAATCTTATAAATATGACATGAGAAGTGTGTGAACACCTTGTATTATAATTATAAAAAAAATAGACAAATTCTGACATTGTCAGTTAACAATCATTTAATAACGAGCGTAACAAAAGAATCCCAAATATTTTCATAAAGGTTGGACAACCCCCACTGTTCAAAAACAACATTCTTCAATTTCGCAAAGTGGCGCTTGGACATCCCTTGAGATATTAGTTAACAATACTTTTGTTGCAAAATGTATGATAAATTATTTATATTTAAGCCATTTGTACTTATGCACACTCTTACGCACGTATTTTTGGTGAAATTTTGTGATTAAAAAATATTGACGATCATATTTTAGATTCTAAGAATTAAATGACAAGACGAGAGGATGGCAGATGGACTTTAAAAATTCTTGGATGGACAACGTGGGGAAACAAAAGAAGTATGGGAATGCAAAAAAAGATGGGCTGCCAATATTGTCCAGATGATGGGAATGTATCTTGTTGTTCGAGATCGGAAAGTGTGGAAGAGTATTGAAGAAACCTATATCTAGCAGTGGAGAGAAGAGGGCTAGTGGTAAGTAAATGAGAAAGAAAGAATTTAATTCAAAGTATCAGTAATACTATAACTCCATTACGAAGTTTTTACGGGAAAAATTTATGTGACAAGCAAGTTACGGTAAAAGTTATTTGGAAGCTATGGGAGAGCGTAGAAGGCTGATTGGGTACCCTAGAAGAAGCTGGAAATTTCAAATATGTTTTGTGGAAGACTTGGTTTGGAGTGCTAAAAGTTTCTAGAAGCAGCAATGGACAGGAGTCGCTCATTTCTGGAGGCAAATGGTAGTAGGAAAAATGGTCTTCAGACCGCAGCTAAATTAAGGTCAAGTTTATGTATCGATATTCGAGTACAAATGAATTGATTTCAAATTATCACGCTATATACAATATTGTATTTAGGGAATTACTCTTGTCTCTTACACACGCAAAGGGAATGACTATTATTTACATTAGCACATAAATATGAATTAATGTGAAATCAAAATAATATGTATTGTTACATTAGACATGGCTGGAATTGCATTAACTTAACAATAGAACACATTAACTAACAATGATACAATATGTAATATAAATTTTATTGCTTTGTAATCACAACTAGTTTAATTGATTACTCACGAATTCTCGATTAAATTGATATTGATTTATTACATACGCAATTAAAATATAACTCTGGAACAATCTTTGCCTAGTTATAGGTACCTACCTATATGTTTCAAGTTTATTATTTTACATTTAGATTAGTGCAATGAAGGGGGGCATGGAAAGCATATGAAAATCTCAGAAAGATAGGCTACTAATAATACAATGCAAGTCACGACAAAAAAGAACAGCGATGGGAAGATTAGAGGTAGCAATTAATGAGATTCGTCAGTGATGAGGTATTTACAAAAAAATCAAAATAAAGAGAATGGAGACACCTATCTTCTATTAAAGATTACGACAGTTAATGATCTTCCATGTTTCACCGTGAAGTAAAATAAGAAATTTCTAAACATTTCTTAGCACCCCAGTATAAAAATACTTATACTTATGATTCCAACAGGTGTATTTCTTTCTTGTGTAGATTATTGCCATAAATTTAATAGACTGAACACTACAAGAATTTTGTTTTTATTTGAATACAATCGCCTAAATAACTAGCTTGAAAAAAGGGTACCCAATTGAAACATTAAGGAGGTGTTAGCATATTGACAATTTGACATCAGCTGTCTTCAAACTGTGATGGTTTGAAGGCAGCTGCTACAGGCAGCTAAAAGACGCTAATCTTCAAAAATCTCCAATCACAAAAGTCAATAATACTAGTTAATTTGGGCCCCCTTGTGTACATTATTATATGGGACAAAGGAAAAAATACAATGCGAAGGCACTACACACCAATAGATAAAGATTGTTCGGAAAGTGAAATGTAGGTATAGCATGATACTGTTTTTCGTAATATAATATTATTGCGTTGCGCTATATGTCACAAATTTCTGCAATATTGCGAGAAAAATCCAAATTTCACCCTTCAAGTTCCTTTTAGGAACATGTTCCTTGAAATGGAGACATTTCATTATTTTTATTTAATATTAGCGTAGTACCTACCTATAAATTCATTAAAATTCTTATTTCAAAGATATCTAGGTATATCAGTTTGTATAAGATGGTTGTATGATCAGTATCAATCGATAAAATAGATAAAAAAATACTTAGAAAATAATTAGTCATACTTTAACTTGAAGTGGTATAATGTCTAACAGCGAAAAAGCATGTCTCTTACTTACTAAGAATGAACTGAAGTAACAAATTAATATACCTTTGGTCATCACGCGCACTGAGTTCGCTGGCTACCACATCTATGGGGGATGTTCTGACGGATTGTGTGAGATATTTATAAGCCCGTTTATGATAATAACACAAATTTAATCATAATAATATCGGGTAAAAATATTTATTAAAAAATTATCTTTTATCTTGCAGATAGATTGGTACTTGACTGACCATAGTAAAATTACAGTACACAATTATACTTGTACTATAGGTAACTTGAATATAGTTAGTATAGGTACAAACCTACATTAACTTTCAATAAAGTTCTATATAATATCAATTTTCTCGTATAATATGGGGTGCCTGCCACTGCATAAAGATGCATTTTTTTGTTGTTATTGTTGTATGTATTGTGTCTTTATTATACTCGTATCCCAGCGTGTCAATTGTATTTTGTATTCTTGTTTGTTACATTGTATGAGAAGAGGTTCGTTCATTGTATAATTATTATAATATAATACAGTTGCATTATTATTGTTCGTGGTATTGGCTTGTGATTATTATGTGAACTAGCAGTTTAAACCCAGCTTCCCCGAGGAATGTTACCTGTAATTACCTGTACATGAAATTGATAAAATAACACTTGTTGAGAAAGTAAGTTGTAGGTACTTAAGTATGCCAACACCGTGATGCAAACGTTTTTGACAACATGCTATGATTTCTTCTTCTTCTTGTTTCATTTTACAGCAATGCCCCCGCAATCATGCTTTGATTTAAAAAAAAGGTATTTATTATAATAGGTATGATATTGTAGTTTTTATCATTAGCTGTAAAAATAATTATTTTTATGCAAACATTAATTTTGATCATGATATCATCATCATTATTTAAGTGTTGTATGGTTACCACATTCATCATAAATTTACATGTCTGGCATTTGTTGCATTCATTGTTTGTATTACATATTAGTAATGAATGATAGGGGACTTTACTGGTCCACTTATGGCTTTATACGATTCTGTTATTGTGACCTGTATATGACTGTTTGTATCCCTGTAAAAATAAATAAAAAAAATCATCATTGCCCTCAATGCTCCTCTCGGGAGCACAGGGCAGAAACTAGCCTCCTCCACTCAGATCGACTCTGCGCCAATCGCGTTACCTCTTTCCACGACATTTCCAGCGCTCTGATGCTATTGTTGTAGGAACGGTGCACTGTGAAAGAGGGACGCCCGGACCGTCAGAGTCAATATATATCAAGATAACTACAAAAAAATATAAAAATCTGATGATGTATATAAATTGTAATGCCTCTGTCAATAAATAAGAACGGTTGATATTTTTACTGAAACGTAGGTACCTAAAGGGTGCGACTTTGTACAAATGTATTATTTTAATATTTTTCTTCTGTCTTCCCTAACTAGGATATCCTCAAACGAAAAGCAACAGTTAGTTTACAATAATAATATTTGTTTTGATTAGGTAGGTATATATCAATATCACGTAGTTTGATGGAAGAAATCACTTCATAGTGATTATCTTTCCACAGCATATCTTCCTAATATATTGAATGTTTTACTGTTTTGTCAACACTATTATTTAATGATGATGTACAAAAATAAAAAAAATTCAAATACCTATGTTATATTATGGTAAAATATTATAATCCTCTTTTGCAGTGAAGAATATTACACTGTCTCGCAAGGTATAATCTGTTCTGAGACACTGAGATCATTATTGTTATAAACATACATATTAACATGTACACAAGCAGACTAAAATATTATTTATGCGGAGATTTGTCGGCTATTTAGTTCTAAATGGAATATAATATACTTGTAATAATTAGACAATGTATTTATTTTCGGTTGCCATCAGTCAATAAAATAATAATAATAATCTTTGACAAGGGATGTTGATGATGATGTCTTTACCGCGAAGTCGACTACAAGGTGTTTCGAAATAATGTTTCACTTTAATAAGACAGTGTGCTTACTTATGTATTTAAGGATCTATATGCTGCGTGTCTGGATCAAATATAAATATTTGAGATCTATTTATTGCATATCTTGATTAAAAATATTTTATTATTCGTTCATTTATTGAAATAATTAAATTAATGTTATATAGGTTTTAAAAGTGTTCTCTTGTTTTTTTGCTGAGATACTTAAATTTTAAGTTTCATTAAATGTCAGTTTTTGTTGGCACGAAGAAGACGGCTTGCATATTCATTACATGCACCTGGTCTGCTGCCTACCCACTTGTGAGATATGCTGTGATGGTGTAGTAGTAGTAGTACTATATGTCAATAATACAAAAAATTATCAATCGAGAAATAAAAAAAGTGATTTTAAGTTCTACTAATTACTTTATTATAGTGACTTTGGTTTCTTCGTGCGATATCGTTTTCTTTTCTGTCTATTCAGACAAGGCACCCGAGCGATTTCTCGAGATTCGTTTTGAAACTAAACCTATTAATTTAAGGGGATATTGATATTTTGTAAACAAGAGTTGATTGATATACATAAGTTTTATTTATTCGGTTTTATATTATGTCTGTCAGTCATTCAGTATTCCGTTAAAAAACAACAACTACTACCATTATACTACTATACCCTAACGCCGTGTCCCAGGTGGGGTAGGCAGAGAGAACGGAACGCCATATCGATCTATCCTTACATACTTCTTTCGCTTCCTCTATATTCATCCAGTTTCTCATACATGCACGCCGATTCCTCTTACTTAACACGCGACCGTTCTTGAGAATTTGATCCACGTGGTCAAACCACGTAGTTCTTGGATGTCCGCGCTTTCTCACACCGTTAAACCGTTAAAAAAACAATTGGTATAATTAGTTTTTACTCTCTTTTTATTTCTTATAATTTCTTGAGAATCGTAGATTGGCGTAGCATTGATAAACCGTTTGGTAAAAATCTGATTCGAGTGCTTTCTGCAGCCTTCAAAATTAGTTAAATGTTACAAAGTAGCATTTTAAAAAACTCAATCGTTTCCTATATTGTATTCTCCTCATTACAGTAATTTAAGACACGGAATGTTATTATGATTACTTATTATAATGTGTTAAACAAAATATGAAAGATTTCTTTCATATTTATAATGTAATAGTATGTGCGTGATGTCCAAGAATATAAATTGTTGCCCAACTACCTGTAGAAGTCTTCTTCTATTGTAGATAATCTTGTTACATTTTCTGTTAATTGAGATGAAAACATTTTAGTTGAAACATCAAATTATATTGCACACATTGTTGCTTTTATTTTTCAAATAATCATTAATTTTTACATATATTTTAAGATTGAAATATTATATTTATGAAGTAATTATTTGTTAACAAAAGACATAATTATTATGTCAAGTATTTAAGGGTTGTTTGTGAAGATAATGATTCGTTCGATAATACGTAGAAGTTACTTATTTATTAGTACAATGCAAAGGATTCTTTCTGTATTATTTACAGAAATGCTTTCTTCAACGAATCAATTAATACATAAGTTGAAAGTTTGCCATAATAATCTTCTTATTGGGAGAAAGCAGAAAGTTGTGTGTTAATTATGAATACTTTATTCAATAAATTTACGTTTCAAACCAAAGACAATACATTAAAAATGTGAAGAAAATTATGTTGCAGCAGCCTCATTACGTTTCCCTGTATTGAGGCGTGTTGTATGAATAAAAATCCATGAAATCAATAAACTATTATCGAATACATAACTAACATAAATATCTACTAGTGAATGATTGATGAATGTCAAATACAGATAGAAGAAAAAATATTAATATTGGTTCAAAGCTGTGAGAAAGCGCAGAATATAGATAGATCGCTCCAGAAAAAGCTGACAAGAGAAACCGATACTAAATTGGTGTAGTGAAAGACTTGGAGTTTGGAGTGGTCAGATGTCCTGGATACAGCAATGGATAGCGGTTTCTAAAGGAAGATATTATTACATATGTATTTTTTGGTACAGTCTTAATGACAATAATATGATTTATTTTCTTTTCAATTTTCAATGTCATTTTCGAACCACCGTGTATTGTCATCTAGGTCTATAAAATTGTCGCATATAAAAATAACATACCGTATCATGATTTCAATATTATTTCTTATTATTGGGAAGAAATCGATATATACCGAACAACAGTGGTGTAACAATGACTTTTTAAATGGACAAAAGACGACATAATAAAGACATTATTAACGCCCCTTTTCACGCGTCTATAAACTGTGAAATCTATGCCATGGAAACACTTCACAAACAACGACATTGTTATCTTTTATTACTGTTGTATGTGTTGTTATTATTATTATTATTATTACATTATTTTTTTTTGTCATACGATTCCTATAATAACAATATACTATATTGGCAAAAGGTGTGAAGTTTTCGCAATAATTCTGCGCATCATCAGGTAATAAAGACTCTTAATATTGTATACGCAGTGGCGGATTTGAAGAATTTATACGACTATGGATTTTTTAAATTTTGAGAAAAATATGCCATCCTAAAACTGGTCATGGAAGGGAAGATTGAGGGCCGTAGAGGGGTTGGAAGAAGGCGGCTTTCATGGCTACAGAACATTCAGGAGTGGACCGGGATGAGAGGTGTAAAGGAGCTGTTTCGCGCTGTCCAGAACCGGAAGGATTTCACCCAGGTGGTCGTCAACGTCGGGGGGACCCGACAAGACACGTAGAGAAGAAGAAGAAGAATGTTTTTTTTTTGTAAATCGATGTATTAAAAAAAAATTTAAATGAGTGCGAATACTCAGTACCTACACATAATTGTTGTCATACTATTGAAACAATACGAGTAATGCAGAATTATTGACTGAGCGACTAGATGTGAATGACGACATATTCCGAACACGACAAGCTTTAAGACTATTGAAAGTGACTGCTTATTAAATTTAAGTTATGTGATCATTAGAATTCGTCGGTAGCCTAGAGGTAGAGTCTCAGCCTTGTGCACTAGTTCGATCTCAGGTGTCTGCAAACTTCCCTTTCACGACACAAGCTTTAAGCTTACTGTGAAAGGTGAATTAAGTTGTATTTGGGTTTATAACAAAACCCCAGATTCCTACTTCTTTTGAAAAAATTATCTGTTAACTTTTGTGAAGCTATTTTTACAATTAATCTTTGTATATTATAAGGCTTAGAAAATACAAGGTCTCCTTGATATTTTTCCAGGCCAGATTAGAATTGTTAGATGGGTTAGTTGGAAGATATCGCGCTTCTGCGATAAACTCGCCCATTGCACAAATTTATTTCTCTGGTTCTGCAATGTTTGTGTTTTAATAATGTTTGTTTTTTTGTGCAATAAAGATTTTTATTATTATTATTATTATTAATTGTATTTTCTAAGCCTTATATAATTTTCAGGTGATAATTTTTTATTATAATCTAGATATTTTTTAGAAAATGAAAGAGGTAGTTCTTGGATGCATTGGCAATTCCATTCTGCTGTGATAAATAAACAAAAAAAGATCATGATGATTTTATGTCAAAATTTCTATACCAATACGTCCCTAGAAAATCAAATGACACTTTTAATCAAAAATATGGATACAAGTTTCAAACTTATTATTATAATAGGTACTATAAAAACATGATTTCTTTGTTGAATATATAAAAGATCAATCGACAAAAACCTATAAAATAATATATACTACAACAAAAACCATACCAGATATTTATTTTATTATTATCGAATATTTTTCTTCAACGAAATGATAATAATTTATGAACAAGATTGTCATCTCTTTTCTGAAGAATTGTTGTTTAAAATTTGTCTTCTGGTTGCGATGATGCATTAAATTGATTGATTCGATAATTTATATCTTTTTAGATACATCTTAATTATATACTATTGATATATCCACGCATGTTGAGGAAACGTGTTTTTATAATAGTTTTTATATTTTTAATAGTTTCTCGTTTACTACCTTGATAATAAATATTTTAGATTACGTATGTACGTAGTTAAAAATGTTGTTTTATAAATATATAATAATTATGTATAAAATATATCATTTGGTAGGTACAAAATTGTCATAAATGGGCAAATTGATTCCCAAAAGAAGAGGGTGAAATTAAAAAAAATGTTAACATCGTTTCAAAATTTCAGGATGAAAGTTTCAGGTTTCAATCCTGTTAGTAATTAAATTTTATTTTACAGTTTCAATCTTTAAGGCTTAGTTTTTTTAGAGAAATTCCCGTTAGTCAAAACTTCTTTGATAATTAATTTTGTTTATAGTATTGTGATTGATTTAAAGATGGCTTCAAGTAAATTATGGCTTAGTTCGAAGAGATCGTGCTTTTGCAATAAACTTGCCCTCTGTATATTGACTGTATTTAATTTAAATGGATTTTTCTATAAAATTGTATGTATTGTGATCAATATGCAGTAAAGAATGAATAAATAAATACATGAATAAAGGAATACCATCCATCAATTTATTACGACAAACCTTCTCCGAAAACTCAAATGTTTATATTAATTTTTCAAATCGTTAATCTTTACTGTCCTTCTATTGTACGTCTAATTCTGCGTAGCTATGTATGTATAAACTTAATTTAATTCATATGACAGGTGTGTGATGGGACAGCCATATTTCACACTGTAAATGGTGGATGCGACTTAATAACTTAATTTTATGGAACGCCCCATGTCTTAAAATGACACGGTTAAATTCAAATCTATCAAAGCGCCAATGGTATAAAAATTCATGTTTATTGTTTTCAGGTTCTTCTTTGCTGCTTCACTCTGCTGAAATAAATTACATATTCAAACGCGAATTTTCAAAAAGATCGTAAAGCAACTTAAACTATGGTAAAATGTTTAAAATACGGCGATGAGGCATGCAACTTATCTGAATGATTTATTAATATTTTTTAAAAGTACACAGAAAATAATAATTATAATATGGACATGGAAGATTTTCCATACAAGTGGCAATTTTCATCGTTGAACACAAATCTTTCAGAATCAAGTTTAACTGATCAGAACAAAAATAATGAAATATGAATTACAGGTACAATTTATTACATGCACAAAAAAAAACATAAAAACTACATTTTGTTAAAAAATTAAACTTACAAAGTCTTCGAGTGAAGTATGTATGTTTGCAGTAGAGTTCAGGCTCTAAACTCAATATAGTTTGAAAGACTAAATTTCAATTCTTCAGGCATCTTCCTGTATTAATAAGCATAAAATTATAATAACTAGACACTAGATTTTTTTTAAGATTTGCCGTTTTGTGGAAAAACCATCGCAAAGGCCCATTCAAGAATCATAACACCTCCACAACCTCCAGAGTTTGCAAATCATATAAAATTTTGTTCCACAGAAACGGATCAACCACACAGAAGGCACGGTCAGGATAGTTAGCCAGACCACTTCTAAATGGCACCACAAGTCTCTTGACAGAATTTGTGTTAGCAGACCTTAGTGATTTTTGATTTTCCGTTGCCTCCTCAGAAAAGAAATGCAGAACTCCGAGATGTACATGTACACCGACTATATTAACTATTTACATACTATTGTTATTCTATAAGTGCAAATATAATAATTGTCAGATTCTTTGCATAATATAAATATACATAGGTATAATGTATATGTAACGACTTCTAAATAAGACGTGTTTTTGCATTTTTTCCATCTGATTGAGCACGGCTGGTGGGTAGAGTATAGATATTATGTATTGCACGCATCATTGCCTCTCAAATTTAGATGTTATTTTCCCATTAAAATCTATTTACAATATACATCTGTCTATTGTAGAAATGTGTCAATAATAATGATTATAAAGTCGTCTACAGTTGTTCTCAAACTTTACGGCGCATACCTGAGATAAAACAATTTTTGTAAACCTCTTGCTACTTGCCTACAAGTTCTTTCTGGTTGTCCGTGAAGGACTTAGAATGAGCTTCTTGTCCCTTGATCATTTTGCTGTACCTACAGCTTTTCAATGGACATGCCCATCTAAGAGGTAAACTTTTGGAATTAGCCTTACCTAACTGATAATTCATAATGCATGGTGGATCCGCATATTGAACAGGAGCTCAATATGCGGAACATATTTTTTAAGAATGTCCTTTGATGATGACTGTTGACACTCCTTGACCCATCTGGTTTGGGGAAGTGTTTTTAAATGCCACGAACGCTGCATGCTTTAAGGTATTCGTGGATGTATGAGTCTCTAAGTGGGATCTGCTACGTTAGCCGGGTCTGCCGCCCACCGACGTTCTAGGGTCGGAGATGCCAATACTGGCTAAATGAGTGCATTATAATTTTATACGCACCTACACGCATTATTTTTCATAAATTTGAGAATCATAATATGTTATTGCAAATAATAATAGCTATAAAATTTGGCCATATCCCACATGAAGTCAATTCTATAATTGAATTTAAACACGATATATAATAATACTACTTACATATCTATATACATCTAGGTAGTCAATAAATAAATATATTTGATACATATATAATAATAATAATAGAATACATCTATCGACAACCTCATATTATTGTATCTATTAGGTCCTATTGTTCAGAGTCAATAGGGTGAAATGACTCTCTTATGAGACATAATGCACTCTATTATCTACAATAGCACTTTTAATAATAGACACGTTTAAATCAAATATAACCGAATATACATCTGTTTGGTAAAAGAAAATAATAACTATACATACCTACTACCTATTTATTTATATAAATCTATTTGGTCTGATGGTAGAATTTCGGACATTCAATCGAAAAATTTCGGGCTTAAAGCTCAATGTAAAGGTACTGGCGTTTATTGGGGAAAAATATATACACAGATATTTTTCATATTTAGGTACCTTCCTACTTAATTTATCAAGAATATTTTTACATATTATTATGGAGCAACTAGCGAAAACACATTACACATATTACGTCTTCCCTATGACTTAAAAAATAATGCCATTCGGGATAGACAATAGGTATTCCTACTTCATTTTTGAATTAAAGTTTTCATCCCTTTATAAAACCTTTATGGGATACAAAAAATATTGGAAAACCAGCCAAATTCTGAAGATTTCATGAATTGGAATATATGTATGCTAAAATTTATAGTAAATTAAAAAAAAAACAAGAACAACTACATGACTAGTAATTAAAAAAATACTTGAAAGCCTCTTTTTAAATTTTAAATATATATAAGTAGGTAGGTACCTGAATAACAATTAAAATGAATAACGACCATACCTTTCTAGTTTTATTCTATGGCATATTGCGTAAAAAGGTAAATGACATTCATTGATCGATGTCACCTTATTCAACTTAAATTTACGCACAATGCGGTATACAATATTATAAAGAAATACAAGTGTCGTCTTGTCGGCACGAAACGCCCATTGCTGTTAATTTGTATTAAATACATTTTTAAACATATTTTCATTTTACTTTTGAATCGAACAAATAACGAAATATATTTATCACATGTAAGCTATTTTTATAATAAAAAAAACTTCATGAAAGCTTATAAGTTAGCATTTTTAATGAAAGTGTTTGAATCGGACAATAATAGAGAACCTTAAATAAATTTATTGGTTCTTAAATAGTTGATAGTAATAACTTTTCTACGTAGTTACTCCGCTTCATACAGTTAAGCATTTGTATCAAAAATCCTCGTTTTTTTAAATACAATATTTAATGTTATATTTTGTGTTAATGTACATTTTTTCTTCTTCTTTTCCTTCCACTCCATTCGGCCCTACGCTGTTTGCTTTCAGTTAACACTAGCGTGTCCATCCACCGCATTGGGGGTTTTCTATTTGTATATTTAATGTACATTAATTAATCAATAGAAATTCTGTGCATAGTAAAAATTTAAGCAATAAAATAATTGGAAATGTGGAGCAACATTGCCCCGATTGTGACACTGAATGCCTGTCAAGGATTGGGCTATAGAGCTATCCTAAATGCAACCGACGACAGGATCAAAACGACTCTTATTAATACAATACTCGACAACGAGTTAAAGGCATTATTGTTATTTTTAAATTTTGCCGTCATAGCACGAAACGCTGTTTTTTATTCGATAAAATTACATCTATGTCTCATGTTAGTTATTTGAGTATGATGCATTTTATTTTAAAATATCATCATTCACGTAAGAATAATGATTTGTTCCACTAATTTAAAACATGTATGTCTATAACTTTGTATTGCAGTATGTAGGTATAAATTTGTGATAACATTATATTGTTAAACTTTAAAATTCATATCACGTCTTTTATCTTTATTTACATGTTGGGAATATACGAATAATAATATGTTTAAATTTATCCCAACACGAAGAATGGCGTCATCAGGCTAAACTTTAAACTTACCTATATTGTTGTAAACGTTTAAATAAAACAATAATAATAATAATAGTCGATTATCCTGTACAAGTGCAAATACGTGATTTTGTTTTGACGCCGTGAATGTTAGAGGTGACGGTAATTACACGATAAATTGGATTTATTTATTGTTAAGTAGTGTTCGTATTCAAATTCCGCTAATTGTTTTTTTATGCAAATGAAACTTTTTAATGTGTTGTTGATATACAATTTAGGAATAGTAATGATACAAGGGACATGACTAAAACAATTCCTTTTGATAATAAATTTTGCAAATAACTGTTTGACAGGAATTCCTTCTGACAATAAGTGAATAACTAGATGGTGTTGTCAAGACAATAAATATAGCAAGTTTATAAGGTATTAAATATAATTATTTTGAGATTTAATTACCGGACACGCTTTTGTAAGCACATTTGAAACCAAAACATAGAAACTTTTTTGAAGAGGTACCTACCTGCTTATATTTACATAATTTGTTAAGTTCGTCTATCCATTAGGTAATCTATTTTTAAAGCAGTATTTTTAAAAGTGTTCTCGTGGAGTCCCCGGTAAAACAGGTACTGTTTTCTGTAAGTAACACAAACTCTTTTCTGTAAGTTTTTGAGTAACTGTATGAGGAATTGTATGACAGTGACGGAAGCGAAAGATGTATTATGCAAGGATAGAAGCAAGTGGCGCTCGATCCTTTATGCCAACCCCGCGAGGGAAGCGGCGTGATGGTATGTATGCATGTATGTATGTAATATATTTAACATCTTCCGTTCAGCAATAAGGTTTGCTACCTTTCCTGAATGTCTTAGCTCTTATTGGTACAAAGAGGGTAACCTGCACTAACTTGATTAAATCAGTTATAAATGCCGTGATGCTATGTATTTAGGTAGGTATGTATGAATTTAATTTATACGATTTATATTGAAATGGTTCTAGTAAAAAATATTATAAAACGCATTGTCTGTTTACAATATGTTTTTGAATTAATTAGAAGGTTAATTTTTTATTTATTTAATAATGTATGCAGTGTTATAAATACTTCCTAAAAAATATGTTTTGAAAAAATAACGACAAGTCGGTACCTATCTGAATAATAGGAATTGGTTATAGTTCGTTCCCATTGTTCTCAATAAGAACGATTGATACTGAAAAAATCAAATGCAGACGAAATTTTAAAATATTATATAAAATCATCATCATCATCATTTCTGTCGGTCCCTCAATCCTGAGGATCGTGACCATCATGCCTCGTTCTGTAGACCATCTGTCTCCATGTTGAGCGATCCACTGCCATGTGTAAGGCCCCGTGAAGTGAGCTCTGTGTGGCCTCCTTAATTTGGTCGCTCCATCTTATTGGCACTCTGCCCCTTCCTCTCCTCCCTTCTACAACCCCAGTCATAATCACTTTTTCTAGGTTGTCATGCTCTCTTCTTGCAATGTGCCCGAAATATCGCAAAGCGCGCTGACTGCAAATCGTTGAGAGTCGCGCCGAAATGTTTAACTCCCTGAGAATGGACTCATTGGTCCTGTGTTCCGTCCAATGCACTCGGAGCAATTTTCTCCAGCACCACATCTCAAACGCATCGATCCTCGCGCGTTCGCTAGCTCGCAGCGTCCACGTTTCAGCTCCGTATAAAAATATGCTGAATACCAAGGTCTTGACTAGTCTTATCTTTGTGTTTCACATAATTTCACGGCTTTTCCAAATTTTATCAAGACGACCCATTGCGTTCTTTGCCATCTGTGAAAATATTATATAAAATACGTCATCAAAATAAAGTCGACAAATAAATAAATTGTTAATCAATGAATAATACTATAAAAATATATGGAAATAATATATACATGATCATCCTAACATTCATTGACAAACAAATAATTAGATATATAATTAATATGCTGAAGATAGCTAGCTTTATTATAATTGTGCATACATTAGCATATTATATTATAATAAAATATAATATTCAATCAATTAGTTGATCGCAAACAACACATTGAGAGCGGCAAATATTTAAGGAATTCCTATTATAATATGTTATATAACAATATCCAAATCAATGCAAATAATAAATTAATTTCGTTACGTGAGGAAATGTTTACAGATGATAATTTTTTATTCATTTACTTTTACATTATTGAAATATTTAAAACAATATTAATTATCGCCTCACTTCAACGGTACTGTGTTTCAAAAGCTGTTGTTGATGTTCATAGCTGATATATGTATGTTCTGTTTTTTCTTTTTTGAATGATCATTATTGCTTATGTATATGAAAATGATTATTTAATTAAACACGGTTTAATTAAATAATCAGAGGCCTTATCAGTGCCATAAACTTAGAAACTAATACAAACAACAGACTTAACTAGGTACCTACTAAGTAGGAGGAGTGCGGGGTGTAGGGAGAGTAGGGTTGGTGGTGGTAGTGAGAATAGAGAATAAGTTTTCATTCATTTATTTATATTTTTTTATCATCTGCGAGGTTTTTGATGACCAAAGTGATGTTCTCTCATTAAATTCCATTACTATCTCAATCATATTAAATTTTTCGAAAATAATCGTGAACGTTTACATCTTGTACTTTAAGGAGGAATATAAAATGTGATAGAATATATTTTATTGCCAAATTAATTAAGAATTTCTCATATTTGAGATGGTCGCTAGACTGAGAGCTTTTAATATGAAAAAAACTATACAAATATTTGCCCTAAACTGTGTTAAAAAGAGACAAAAATGTTCTATTCAATAGTGTGTTGCCATAACTTACACTTGTACTTTTTTAAATCTTGAAATTATTAGATACCTACTAGCCATTTGTTAACATACAAAATATGAACAGGCAATCTTACGTGTGGGAAATCTTTGACAGATATTGTAGATACCTACTAGTTCGTAGGACATTTGATCGAATCATTATTTCTAACAAACGATTCAACATGACAAATGTAATAATAAGTAAAAGGTAGTAATAAAAACTAAAAGAGGTACCTAATAACATTCTTAATCCACTAGAAATCGAAATGATTTATCCATTTATCAATCAGGAGTTGATCTATGACCATTACACAGTCAAGTCAGGTCCAATGATAGATCATTGGGGAGGTCTTTGGACAAAACGAAGCCTGACGAATGATAAATACATTTTGTATTTTATTATTCTTGTCTATTTTATTTTAATTTTATTTATTGAGATCCGGTTGGTATGTGTTGTACTTACGGGGAATAAAGCACGTAGTTTTTTTTTCGAGAGTGTTTCTACAGGATGATTAAACAGTACATAATTTGTTATATTCTAGTCTAAATTATATTAACAGGGTGACAAAGAAGACACTGATTTATTTTCATAAACATATTTCAACAGAAATCATCTGCTATGTTAAACGAAGTTTTCGTATTTAGCTGGATTTTTACACCTACGAGAGTGAAGATATAAAGAATATTAATCAACAGACATCTCATTGTGTGATTGGTGAACGTACCACGAGTAAAGTGCACTTAAACCAGCCTAAGGCGATTCGTAAGCATCGGGACACCTTTCTTGTTTCATACAAAAGGGAGTTTGCGCGGTCTGTTTGTTGGTTGTGCGGATGAGGTGTGTGTTGATTAATATTTTTCTTATCATCTGCTTTGTCCTTATAAAATCAAATATGTAATCAGAGCTTCGTTTATTGCTGAATACAGGACATAATATTTGAGTGTTTGATATTCGAGAGACGTATCCCACGACGTATATTATGAATTATTGTCTTGAGCTCTATAAACTGTATGGTGATATTCTCGCAGTACACAATGCTCAAGATTGGCCAACTGCGATGGCTAAGTGACCAACAGTTGATGGAGCAAAGTTTAATCAAGCAAATCGTGCAAGTAACAAAAGGGTCTTAAAACATATAAATATATTTTTTTTTATAAAAAAATAACGAATCGGGCGATGAAGACATATACCAGGAGTCGTTTAGTACAAAACAAGTCCAGTAATTATTATAATACAAATTGTTATAACTTTTTTGTGCAAATTTCTGACGTAATTTTACGATAATTTGGGTGTAATAAAATTGACTCTATGATGGAAATTACACTATATATAATAAAATAAGTACGAATGTAGACAATAATGACTGTATTTGCATGCAGATTTCAGACACATTAAAAAATAAGTATAATGCGATGCGTATCTAGTACCTATTTACGATAATAGACTTAACTGCCATTAAAAAATATGTACTGTTGTCAGGTTGCTTTATTAGTTGTGCTATTCAAATAATTTAATACAATGAAAACTTATTAACTCGGTATTGTACAATACATATAACACATACGTACCTATTGCTCAAACATTGAATGACAAAAGGAGTGTATACTTATACGTTATTTAAAAAAATAAAAAGCCATAACTTTAAAAGGATTTGACTAATTTGAAGAAAACTTAAAATATGGGGTTTCAAAGTACCTTTCGGAGCCTATATTCTATGCAAACTATCAAATCTTTCCTTTTTATAATATTAGTATAGATTTGATTCCAGCACTATCTAACGTTTAACGTCTTTATTTTAGTTTATTTATTGTAGTTTCTTAAAAGCCTCCAAACTTTTATTTTTTCATTATTTTTGTTTCAAAACCTTCAACAATACAATGAAGTTTGAAATTGCATAGCTTCATCATAATTAAAACATTTTAACGAAAACTAAAAACAAATATAAAAAAATATCGGTTGGTACACTGGTAATCACACACATATTATTTGTAAGCTGTGATTTAAATAATCAATTTTTTATACTCGTTAAATAGGTGTTCACTGTATTGAGTTGTTCTATGTACATTACAATGCAAACTGCACACGTTGCGTTGCTACTAATAGTCTCAATTAGACTATTCTAGAAACATTCACGTATTCCGCATCCATCCTTCTGTCTACAATTATAACTACCTACATAATACATACTTATAATATGTTCCTGTAATGCCACTGTACGAATTATAGCTCATTTACCCGTGTAGATTGCAATAAGTAAAAACTATCTATGAACTTATTTTAGTAGACTATTCATCTCCAATCGAATGCATGACAACCATATTATTATCACCTCCTTTTCGTTTTTTATTTATTTATTTATTTATTCATGAATATACGGCAATATGCCTTTTATTACATAATCATTATAGTTGACAATATCAATGAATTAAAAACCAAAACAAAAATACATACACAAATACAAAAACAATAAAATGACCACAATTACAATACATACTCGATCAAAAATATAGTGTTCCAAATCCATACAAGTATACACAACAATAGAAAACCAAAAGTTTATATCCAACACAATAAAATGATTCCTGACACATGTTCAAATATTACTTATTCAAATTAATTAATCACATCTAATTTATTTCATTTAGTTTTATCCAAAAAAGTTTATGAACATATTCCTGTCCATTGCTGGATAAAGCACTCTTTTATCTCTTTAGCCATCTCCATCCAATTTGCACCAGCATTTTTACAGGGCATTCCTTCAATGTAGTAATATGTAAGAAAAACTTTGCGACTTCTTTTCAGTTAGATTCGTCATTGCAATTTTAGATTTGAAAGTTACATCTTTAATGAGTGAGGAAGCCAACGGACTCACTTTATATCATCAATATACCTACAGGTCGTCTTATCCGTGCTAATAAAATATAAGATAATTATTCAGAATGGATGGCATGCCTCGTAGCTGAATTGAAGATGTTAAGTATTTAAAGTCTATACGCGACGTTTTAAGAGTATCTGCCTTCTACAGGTTATTCTAAAACGTACATAAAAGTGAGAAAACCCTTCTCCCATACATTATTATGACGTAAGAATTGAGCAGCAACCAGGAGACCTCTAATGCTGTGGAGGATGATATCAATCGAAATGCTGAGGTCAACTGGATGCAGACGACGCAGGATCAAATGGTGTGGAAAGAAATAGAAGAGGCTTTCTCCCAGGAGTGGACATGCATAGTTTGAGAAGAAAAGAAGAATTCATAGATTCTAACTTAACTGTTCTAAAATATACCATGATTTTTTTTAT
Source organism: Athripsodes cinereus (assembly GCA_947579605.1). Classification (NCBI taxonomy): domain Eukaryota; kingdom Metazoa; phylum Arthropoda; class Insecta; order Trichoptera; family Leptoceridae; genus Athripsodes; species Athripsodes cinereus. The sequence goes on from OX388309.1 coordinate 4,801,679, forward strand.
TAAAGTAGTTACTTTTACACACAAATTTTTTGTTTAAATTTACGTCAAAATCTCGTCCAATGTAGCCAGAGTCTTAAATAAAAATCTTTCTTTTTTCCTATCATATTATAATTATTATCAATCAACATAATAAATAATATAATAATATCACGTTTATATGTATGTCTGTAGGTATGTATAATAAATATTTGTTTTACATCTATTTATCATATCTCATTATATTCTGACACTTTGGAATTATCAAAATAATATCCAGTATGTAATAATGTACTACAACTAACACCACTACTATATACGTACAAGAGAGACAGATGTTCGGTTAGGAAGATCACAACAACAAAACTATAATGTCTTAATATTAATAATAATAATAATGCTATACCGTGTAACGTGATTATTTTTTTAGAATACATCGAGCACACTAGTGGGGTATGCATGCTGGTAGATAAATTAAAAAAATAATAATTTTCTAATAAAATTGTTTATTCACTACTATACCATCACGGCATTTCCCACAATTGGTGCGGCCAGCAAATCAGCTGCATGTTGTAAACTTGAAAGCTGTCTTCTCCGTGCCAACAAAAAAGTAAGATATTCAGGATGAGTGGAAAACCTCATCGCTGAATTAAGGACGTAAAATGTGTTTTTATTCGAACATCTCCCTTTTACGGGACACTCGAAAACTTAAGGAAAAAGTGGGAGTCCTATTCTTTCTCGAGTGGTCCATGCCTCATTTTGTTTATTTTCCTTTTTGAAATCTAAATGAAATTAGAACTTCTGTAGTTAAAGACTCTGTGATTTTAATTTTATCGAGTTAATAATTGGAGGGTTTTAATATCATTTCATATCCTCATTCATATTGGTTTAGTCACATAGATTTTTGCCGATTTTGGACGAAAAGTTAAGCCTTCAATATTTTCAAACTTAAATTCGAATACATACTTAATTTTGTATAATATATTTTTGTTATTTTTTAATATCTCGTGGAGCACCCGGTAAAGAATTGGTCTCCCACTCTTTTCCATAATTTTTCGAGTTTCCTGTAAAAGGCAGATGTTCGAAAAAATTAAGACATTGTACATCTCAAATTCAGCGATGAGGTTTGCCACCCATCCTGAATGTCTTGATTTTGTATTGGCACGAAGAGGACAGTTTGCATATTTCTTACATGCAGCTGATCTGCTGGCTACCCCACTTGTGGGATATGTCGTGAGGGTATAATAGTAGTATTTTTTAATGCTATAATTGCAATTTTTTTATAATACATAGGTAATACATATTTTAAAAAAAAACATGTAATTTTATACACTTCTAACATAGTCCTCATGAACAAACCCTTTTCGTTTTTTGAGAGACATTATGAACCTTTGACGAAAATAACAATTAAATTTAAAAATTTCTTAAATAAAAAAAGTTATGGTCAGGAGTGGTTACCCCATTAGTAAATAAACATTTATAATAATAACCCTTTAATTTTTATATTATCATTTAATATTAAAATAAATTATCAACACGTAGAACGAGCTCAGTAATCTCACATCCTTCATTACTCATCCGTGATGTAAGGAAGTGTGAAAGGGATAAAAAACACTTCTCAGATTATTTATCATCCGTCATTATTACCTACCGTGTGAGTCCCCGCTGTGCGAATAACAGATGAAAATTATCTACGTACAATCGCAACGAAAAGAAATTCATGATTTTGTCTCATTCCTGCTTGTTGAAATTGTTAAAGGATAAGAAGGATAGATGCAATTGAAATTTGAGTTATTACATGATATGCGTCAAAATGATTTGCGTCGAATTTTTTTCATTCCACTGAAGAAAGATATTCTGCTCGAAACAAGATCAAAAAATATTACGATTTTATAATAAAATTTTCTTTATTGCATTAGATATTATGGTTGTAGTAAGCCTTTTCTACTGCTGGATATAGCCAACTTCGTGAGTAAGTATTAGTGATGTAACGAATGTGTGATTTTGGATATTCGCGAATGCGAATGCGAATATTTGTTATTCGCGAATGCGAATAGCAAATATTGACTTGCTTAAATTTCTACAATATTGCTCAAACATTAAAATTTCTACCCCCCCGTCGCCGAATTTTCAAAATGGTAAAGGAATTTAAAATATATTTCAAAACTCCTCAGTTTTCTTGAAGAAAATTTTCTTGCAATACCTTTTTCTACAACGTACCGGGTAAGTATCCGGTACTTTTACCGAAAATCCGATACTTTATTACCAAAATAATATTCGCAAAACATTCGCATATTTTTTTGCGAATACGAATGCGAATGCGAATACTTTAAAATGTGTGAATATTCGCGAATGCGAATGCGAATACGAATATTCTTTACATCACTAATAGGTATATAATATGTCACTTAAATCTGTCAATACGTCAAATTGTTTTTAGTGAAAATATATCTTTGTATGTGTGCCAGTGTTCGATTCTTTTCGTTTCACAGAGGAACGTCTTTTTATAATTAGCCGCAAATCACAAAAAAATCTTTTTCTTTTTATTTCAAAATTGGTGATTCCGATAACTATAACGGCTTATTTTTCATATGCAAAATTAAATTTTCTACATTTTATCCACTGTTTAGAAAATAATATATTCAGGAAATTAAATCAATTATCAAACTGATTGAAACATATACAATAATTTGTATGTGATGTTCTGATAACGCGTCTTCATTTTTTTTTGTATAATTGACGCAATTCGATTTGGCGTAAATAAATTTATAAAAAAAAACTGCATTCTCCAAACATGTAATAATAATAACATAATGCATAATATTAACTTTTCAACTATCAGAATACAAAAGAGATCACTCAGTCGGACATGTTAAATAAACACATTTCACATTTAACCTGACCTCGGCAACGGACGGGTTAACTATATTTACTTTTGCAGTTAGTACTTAGTAACATACGTCTGGGTCCGAAAGGATTAACATAAAATAAATATAGGTACTTTACTCATTATATTTATACTGTAGGTACCTACTGCTAATAGAAAATAATGAATGGTAACTTAATCATTATACCTGCACATTAACATATTATATTGGACCATAGATATATAAAAGTATAGACTAAGTATAAATCAAAATAAGTAAAATACTTGGAGTACGTAAATTTAGCATACGAAACATATCATATAGGGCTGAGAAAAGACAGCATCACCTCATTTCGTAGTAGGTACCCTAAAAGGGATTTGAATACCTTGATTATTCTGTCTATACTTACCTTATATTATGAGTTCGTAGGTGGCCTAGAGGTAGAGTCTCGGCCTCGTGAACAAGGGGTCCGTGGTTCGATACCAGGTGCTGGCAAACTCCCCTTTCACGACACAAGCTTTTGGTAGCTTACTGTGATAGGTGTACAAGGTTGTATTTGGGTTTATAAAAAAACCCAGATATAGGTATCTTGGTTATCCCTCTACACAAAAAAGGATCCACACGCAAATGCGAAAACTACCGTACAATATCGCTACTCTCTCACGCAAGCAAAATCATGCTGGACATATTGAATAAGAGATTAGCAGCTTATACCTATTGACTGGCAAATAGCACCAGAACAGGCCGGTTTTGTACCGGGGAAAGGTGCCAGAGAACAAATTCTTAACATGAGGCAACTTATTGAAAAATGCAGAGAATTCAACTTGCCAACAGTACTCTGCTTTATAGACTACGCCAAATCATTTGACTGCGTGAAATGGAACGACTTGATCCGAGTTTTTTTGGAGATGGGTGTACCTGCACATCTGGCTTCTCTTATACAAAATTTATACGTAGAGGGATCATCCAGGATCCGCATGGAAGACACGCTATCTGCACCATTAAGGACTGAACAGGGTGTGCGCCAGGGCTGCATCCTCTCTCCCAAACTCTTTAATATATATGGAGAATATATAATGAGGAAAGCGCTGGAGGACTGGCAAGGTGGCGTTGCGATTGGAGGTCGTCGAATTAGTAACCTGAGGTTTGCTGATGATACAACACTGGTAGCATCTGATGTATCCGAGATGATGGAATTGTTTCGCCATGTAGAAGAAGAGAGTTTAAAACTTGGGCTACGTATCAACCGCAGCAAAACTAAGGTTATGTTAATCGACCGACAGGGATGATGAGTCAGTGCAACTCAGAGACCTAGAAGTCATAAAAGAGTTTGTTTACCTAGGCTCGCTTATACATAAATGACAGTGGTACATGCGAAAAAGAAATACGCAGAAGAATCCAGATGGCTAAAGGTGCCATGACAAACTTGGACAAGATATGGAAAAATAGAAACATAAGTTTACCTACGAAGATCAGACTGGTAAAGTCACTAGTATTTTCCATATTCTTGTATGCAGCCGAAACCTGGACAGTCAAATCTCGATAACGTGCTAGAATAGATGCCTTCGAAATGAGGTGCTGGAGGCGTCTGCTGCGCATACCGTGGACAACACATAGAACAAATTCGTCCATTCTCGAAGAACTGAATATAAAGGAACGGTTGTCCACCATATGCATGCGCCGTGTCCTGCAGTACTTTGGGCACATCGCACGGAGAGGACCAGACAACCTGGAGAGACTTGTTTTGACTGGAAGTGTGGTGGGCAATAGAGCTAGGGGGCGTGCACCAATGAGATGGAGTGAGCAGGTGAAGGGGGCTACGGGGGGGACCTTGCATGAGGCGCTGCGAAGAGCGGAAGATCGAAATCGCTGGAAGCATTTTGTGCACACCTATACAAATGATGGTCTCGATCCTCAGCACTGAGGGACCGACAACAAAGAAAGAAGGTATCTTGAAAAAAAATTATCTTCTACAAGTGGGTTAGTCAGCAGATCAATAAGTGTACAGGTTGCCTTATCTGTGTCAGTAAATATAAGATATTCAGAACCTCGTGGCAAATATTAAATATCAAGTGAGATCAGATCCCAAAGATTGGCCACGTCGTTAGATCAGCAGAGGAAATTTATTCAGCAGGGTATACCCGAGGGCACAAGACCATTAGGTAAACCAAGACAAAGATTGTTAGATAACATCAACCGAGATTTAGACGAGCTAAATGCTAAAGACCACTGGCAATTCATTATGTTTAAGATAGAAAGGTTTGGAGATGTATTGTTTTAGAGGCAAAGGTCCTACAAGCGCCATCGGAAGTGAGTAAGCAAATATCTAATTCGACATGTGTTACGAATATTTTGTTGCCTTTTAAAGGACATTAAAAAAGAATAACCTTAAATAAATAACTGCTCTGATAATCAGCCTATTTGTGTCTCATTTATTTTTAAGGTTATCTACTAATTAGCGATAGTAATTCGTTTTGTATTGAGTTCGCAAAGTAAGTAAGTGATTATATTCAATTATCACAAACAACTTTCATAATACACGTAATATGCGTTATATAGCCAAACAATAATTATTGTTTTGGTGACTGTACGTACAGTGCTCATTAAATACATATCACTAATACCAGTAATTGCCCGAAATGATTCATGTCAAAATTGGCCAGTTAATTGTACATACAAATTCTACACTGTAAGGCAAATAAATATTATCTTTATGTAATTGGTGTGTTATAATTAAAATCAAATATTACAGGTGTTTCCAAATAATAATAATAATGCGTTTATTTTAAATATTTCCCAGTAAAGGTCCATATAATTTTTCACCCTCTGGAGGAGAATTGGTGACGTAATTCTTTTTTTTTAAAATTTAATTATTTCAACAAATTAATATTATTGTGAAAGAATATAAATCAAATGGCAAGATCATAATACTAACCAGATCTTACAGGATAGTTACTAGAGGGTATCTTTTCCCGGATTATTTTTGTTCCCGGGAAACGGGAAATTTTAAAATGAATTTCCCGGGATTCCCGGGAATCCCGGGAAATTCATTATTATATTTATAAATATTCAATTTTCAACAAATTTGGTATAAAAACTCTCATAACTTGTTGACCCTTGCAAACATTTTGATTTGATAAAAAAAAATCAAATTTTTGTTACCAATATAAGTAATTTGCTTAAAAAAAACTAAATAGCTGACTGACGAGATTTATTTAGGTACTCTATGTTATATCAAAATAAAAATTGTTTACGAAATATATAAACTTTTAATTTTTGATCATCCTATCAAGCAAAAAAATGTTATGGATTTTGGCAAAGCTTTTTAAAGATTTTTGAAATTTCGACAAAAAAAGATTTTTTATATCGGTTAATATCCATGAATAAAACAAAAAAAATGACAGTTGGCTGCACTAATATTTTTAAGAACTATCTAACTTTTCGAAATATGTAAAAAAAAACATGAAAAATTGTAGGATTCTTATACATTGTCGGCCAAACACACCTCCGATTTCGAATTATATTTAGAATAATTATGCTTCTTTCAAACGAATACATTGAAGCTATAATTAAGTTTTTTTTTTTAAAGTATAACACTTATATTGGTAATTAATATTATTTTTCATATTTTCATATCAAAATATTCGTCAGCTTCTACAAGTTTATCACGACTATTACAGTTAACTAAACAAAGATTTCGGTATCAGTATGGCAATCTGCATGACTAATAATTTGTATTTTTTCCCGGGAAAGGATTCGTTTTTTTCCCGGGAAACGGGAAATAAAAATTAAAGGGTTTTCCCGGGAATTCCCGGGTGGGAATTCCCGGGAGTAACCCTCTAATGGTTACGTATTGAGCAATTTGAACAGGGGAGCATGCATGAGGAATTGTATGACTGTGACGGATGCGAAAGGTGTATGCAAGGATAGAAGAAAGTGGTGCTCGATCCTTTCTGCCTACCCTACGAGGGAAGCGGAGTGATGGTATGTAAGCTTGTAATTCGAAGTATATTATATTGCATGATAAAATTACAAGTATTTGTAATTATTGACAGAGAGAGAAGTACAATCATTGTTTATTGGCATGCTGTTAACTGTGTTAAAACAAAGATTTTAATAACTACAATTATACAAATATAGTTATCACGAACTGGGCTAAGTTAAAAAAATATATATAAATATATTTCTATGTATTTCATTACATAAACATTAGAAATTATAAATACCTATCTGATAAAATATTTGGTTGTGATTGTAAGTCAAATAGTAATTATATTTTCTAGTGTAATTACCACCCGGGTTCACTCAGGAAAGAAATACAAGTGGGTATTACTACAAGATTTGTCAAGATAATAGGGAAATCTCGAAAGGTATCAGGCAATTGAAATTAAATGATTTGCGTTAGTTGGAAGAGATAAACTCGCCTTCTGTATATTGATAATATCTAATTTGAATGTATGTGTTGCGATCAATGTACAGTAAGGAATGAATAAATAAAGTATTTTGACAAAACATACAGTGCAATGTATTTGGTTCCCTCACAAATCTGATGATATGACGTTATATAAATTAAAATATCTCTGACAATATCAAAGATATTTACAACTGTATCTTAAAACCTGCCCAATAATAATAATCGGACTATTTATATGTGGCGCCGTTTAATGATCCGTGACCATCTCAAAGGCGCCGTGACTTCTCCCGAACAGTAGCGTCTTCAACTCGGTTCTTGGTGCCCAAAGGATGAGACTTCGCATAGAATGAAGTATTTTATCTTATTTTGAATAATATTTTTTTTAAAAAGATATATCTGGGTTTTTGTTATAAACCCAAATACAACCTTATACACCTTTCACAGTAAGCTACTAAAAGCTTGTGTCGTGAAAGGGAGTTTGCCGGCACCTGGTATCGAACCACGGACCCCGACGTCGGCCACGGTTCACGAGGCCGAGACTCTACCTCCAGGCTACCGACGAACTACTACTATAATGATATCTATAAAGTAATAATAAACATACACATATAAAATACGTACAAACGAACAAAAATATTTAATAGATTTCATCGTTTAATATTTTATTACATTACAATATTGGCAATAAAATAAAAAGATAATAAAGTTATTAAATATTTTTTATTAATGAATAGGTTAGGTTAGGTTAAGTACCTGTTACGTGTTGTATCAATGATTGTGTGACTCTGACGTAACACTGTAAATATTTTTATTAATATGACGGTTGGCGGCCTTTGAGATATGGTGCTACAGACGCATGCTGAAGATCCATTAAGGAGAAAACGAAGAAGTATTAACCAGGGTAGGCGAAAAAAGGCAACTTCTTAAGAGAATCAGCCAACAATGAGCTTACTGGATTGGCCACAACATCAGACACCCAGGACTACTCATCGCCATCGCGGAGGGTAAGACCGAGGGGCAAATGGCAGAGGCCGACCAAGAGATGCGTATATGCACCAACTGAAGAGGGACATGAACTGTGGCTCATACGTAGAGCTGAAAAGACTGGCTGAGAATAGGGAGGAATGGAGAAGAAAATCCAAACTCGTTGCAGACCAATCTAATGGATTGTAACTCATTATATTTATAATAAGGATATTGAAATCACCTGTGATTAGTGTTGAAAGAATTATATTATATTCCTACCCTCAGATAGTAGGTACCTATTCGAAGTGGGGAAGGCAGAGAGGACGGAAAGCTATGTCGTTCCGTTTTGTTTACACACTGAACGTCTATAAAAGCCATGAAAAAAATATCTCGATGTTATTGACCGACGGTACATGTTGGAAGTCCATTTCGAGATAAATTGAAAAAAAATACTTTTAGAAAGTGACTTTTTACCAATCGCCTGATGATGGAGTCGAGAGTCTCCGAATACAATTACGCGAAGTTAATAAAAGTCATTTGGAAGTTAACAACATGTAGACGCATTATTCCACTTTTATTTACTAGTTCTCAAATTATTCACAACTACTTTCCATTACACTTCCCTCCAAAACTTTCTCTGACTCCAGTCCACCTTTTTTTTACATTGTCCAGCTAATTCAGTCGAAGAACTTGAGTCTCAGTTCAGGGATAATTGTAGAGTTCTTAGTTTGGTTTCATAGATCAAAAGAAAACAGAAGTTAAGTTAAATAACAAAACATTTATTCATGGTTCAAATTATTACTGTCCGGTTCAACACAAACAGACACACAGTTACATTTTACACAAGCACTTAATATTATACAACAAATTCTAAGTTAAAATTAATCAAGTCACTTATCACTATGTACAGTTTATTTTGATACAGGTTTCAATTATTGTTTAGCACTTTTAACACAAGTTATTGCTTTTCGGTTCAGCCACCGCCCAACGCAAAAGCGTCGGCCGGTGCTACCGAGGCCAGGGGCAGGGGACAAGTGAAGTTAGTTACAGAATGTTCAACATAGAGAAATTTAACGGAAGTCAAAATAGAGTTTTATTTAATATTTGCGGGATTCTTTCCTTCAAAAAAAAAGTCAAATGGTAACTAAGTAAATTTTAATATGGAATACTCTAATAATTATCTATTGTTATTTTTAACTACGACATTCCATCTCAAGTCATTTCACAAAGAAAAAAAAATTAAAAAAAGAAAAGTCTCATTGTTACGTTACAAAGTGGAAATTACAGTTACAGAGACTATCAACACATCAATGGAAAATTACAGTTACACAGTGACATTACAGGAATTAATGATGATCAATCATGAGTTACATATATCAATACTTTTTTTTTTTTTACAAAGTTTTTGTACTTAATTTCACCTTCTATTACAATCCTCATCAGGAATGTACACGTCATGAGCCAATAATGGGACCAAGAAGATGTACCGACAGGGCAGGTCGCAGATACGGAAATCGTAGACAATACCCTCGACATTCCTCCAAGCACACCATTACGAACTCAAGACAACAATTACAATATTACACATTATTTTCACAATTTCAACAATATAACCCTCAAACAACAACCCAACACCCAAGTAATTTCAGAATACATAGTTTGACAATAAAATAAAGGGGGGTAGTCAATCCGACCTTCAATCTTGCAACAATTATACCTGAATTACCAATCTCATTACCGTTATACCTGATCTACCTCTATTCTAAGGGCGGCAATCTATACCCTATCGAATTAAACATGTTATTTCCATGGGGTGTTCGACCCATCTTGCACAGGCTTGACGACATATATCAGGTGTCCAACCTTTCGCGCGGAGCTTTTCCAAGCGAACCTGTACGTAACATTTGAGCGTCCTCAATCTCTTACAATGACAATGGCTTGTCGGGCTAGCTTCGACTGGCGACCACAAGAGGTTCCAGACGAGCAAATACAAATTTAAAAAAAAAAAACTTAACTAAATTCGAGTTATGCTTGACTTTCTATAGGGTGAGACGATTAGTCACACCTCTAAATCAGCATAACTCCGGAGATGAACAGGGAAGAGTGCGAATCATCCAACTGACTCCGTAACATTCATTCTTGACACTTGAACATTACTGATAGGGTACGCATGCCTATACAGTAATAATGTCGAAATGACCAACAGGTTCACATACCAAGTGAGAACCTTGTCATTAAAATTTTGGTGAACCAGACAATTTGAAACAATCTAAACATTACAAAATTTTCCTTTTACCGATGCAACCTTGACCCTTTAATACAATTGTTACAATTATTATCTACTATCCCAATTAGTGACAACCTTTCACACACTTTTATACTTCAACATTTATGGCTCAATCTGACATACTTCATACTTTTATACCTTCCATCCTTCATCTATCATAAGACGTACAACAGTTACCACATAAGTAGGAGATTGGTAAGAGACCAATTACAAAAGAAAACGACTAAATATTATACTTTCGTATAAGGAAGGGTCGAAATTGCATCCGGTTTTTCTTAACATCCTAACTTAAAATTAAACAAGTATTGTCCCTTGCCTGAGCCAGTGGGGGAGTTCAGATCTTAATGAATAAGTTGCATGTTGAAATGGCTAGCTTAAGAGATGGAAAGGCAACCTCATTCACCCAAAGGCACAAACAAGAGAGAAATTCACAATACAAAAGGTTGAGCGCCACGAAATTCATATTTTAAATTTTTTTTTACAAAATTCCCTCAGAGTCTGAATTGCGAAGATCCTCTGAGGCATACTTAAAATTAACAAGTTTACACGTACCTGAGCTGTAGTGATTACATACATTATTCTGATATGGTAACAAGAATCATTATATACTATTACAGGTTTTCCAATTTCTAAGTTATTTTACTTTTTCTATTTATCAAAACAATGGAATTTCAATACGTCCTTTGACAGTGACGTCATTACAGTACATACATTTTCATGGCATGGCGACAAGACAAGTTATATATTATTACAAGTTTTCAAATTTTCTAAGTTTTTTTTCAACACAAACAAAGAAATTTCAATACGTCATTTGACAGTGACGTCATTACAGTACATACAGCTCAAGCAGGGTCAGTGTGATTTAAAACTTCTTAACCTAATACATCAATTGTAAATTAAAAAAAAACAACTCTTTCGAACTTGTTGCATAGTCAAGTGCAATGTAGAGAAAAATTTGAAGCTATACTTTAATAATGTCTTTGAGTGGCAGTAGATGGAGTAGTAAGTGACACACGTTCAAAACTCGTACAAACTCGTTCCAGATCAATTAAAGTAGTGGGGTTAGCACCAATTATAGGAGCAGCAAAATGTGTACAAAGACCTTTCTTAATTATTTTTAGAAGTTCTGATTCCCGAATGGGAGATTTAAGACCGCGATTCATCATCGTGACACGGGATATATAATCTGAGGCAGTTTCAGAAGAAGACTGTTTTGAACACCAGATACTCATACGACGTTCAGAGGTAATGGACTCGCTATCAAAACGATCAATGAAAGTGGCTTTTACTTCATCCCATTGCAAAGCACTGAGACGAGCAGCTCGGAAAAATGTGAGTGCCTTCTCACTTAAAAATTCAGGCAAAACAGTAGGTAAAAGAGTTATATCAAAACGACGAGAAAGACAAATCTCCTCAAGGCGAGTAAAGAATTCGATTAAGTCACCTTTGCCGTTAAATACAGGGATAGGCCATGACGAAAAGTTTACATTTATTGGAGCATAGGTAGATCTAGCTCGAGGTGTTACATGAGGATGAGTAACGGAACGGTCGCAACTGGGGACACTTTCCTCAGCAGCGATAGCACAACTAGAATTGGTAACATGCAGCAAGGTAGTATTTTCTGAAAGTTGAGGAACATTTGAAATTTTGTTATTAAATACCTTACATTGTTCACGTAGATCATTAAGTGACTGCGCAGGTTCTACACCTCTTTGGGATAAAGCATGCTTCAATGTTTTTGTGTTCGATTTTTCCACCCGAGGGATGGGCGTAATTAAGTATTCAGACATTTTGAAATTAAAAAAAAATCAGTTGTATTTCAATTACTTGACTTCAAAAAATTCAACTGCGGTTCGCAGAGGGTTAACAATTTCAATCGTGTTCACCAAGAGTTAAACCAACAAGTTCAAAATTCAATTGCTACAAAACAAAAATTTACATTTATTTTCAATTGTTACTTAACGTCCACAAAGGGTTAAGTGTACTTACATTTTCAAATTCGTAAAAGGTTGTGAAAGGTTAACATTATTTTATTTCAACTTAGTTCAAAAAATTATTTCCACAAAAAAAATTAATTATTAATTTAACTCTTTGTCCCAGCACTATATAAGTATTAGTAATTTTATCCCAGCACTAGTTCACTATGCATTAAACCATAGATGATATTGCATTCAAAAGTTCTCTATAGAATCAACATTACAACTCTAATTGTTTCAAAATTCTTTTAACGAATTTAATATTCACAACCAAGGACACAAATCTACCTTTAAGATAAAATCAAAACAAAAATTTATCATCAAAATGAAATTCCCCATCAGAAGCTACCACACATACAAACTTATTATTATGTATAGCTAGGTAGGCACAACAACATTGGTACAATTTTGAGACATTTCAACAATCAATTACTGCTTTGCAATACTGCCAATTGCACACTGGATCTTGATGAGAAAAGAAAAAGAACTATAACAATACATTACGATTCTCCAGGCGCAATAGATGTTTCCTTCCTTGGTACCTAGCCTTCAATGACGTAACCAAAAAGAACGTTGAACAATTATCGGAATATTAATTTGTTGTATTCACATCTGTAGTGGAACTGCTCTACGGTCATCAAAAACGCTGGAACATGGCCTCATCATTCATTCATCTCTTGAAAATATCCACCGCTTGGCTCTGTATCAGGGTATCCTCACAGGCAGAACAACTGGAGAAACGCTTCTTGGACATTTGGTCTGAATTATGTTTCATTCAGACATTGAAGTCATTGTTCGAAGGAACTTGAAATCATCTAGCACTGTTTAATATTGTTTTACTTGCGTACCAAACGTACAATTGTACTTATTTATTTGCAAAAAACTGTATTTAATTATTTTATTATTATTATAAAACGTTTAAAACTAGAATTGATATTTATCTTTCACTTATTCTTCGTAACCGTTGTTATTTTTAAACTTTTGTTGGAGAGACGAAACATGACGTTGCGTGTTCCTGTTGACCGTGTGAGTTGAGTCGTTTTAGAATTGAGCCGTGTCTTCGGGCGTGGCTCGAGAAGATACGTTGCAAAACGCAATTGCGTTGGCCATCTTGAATGTTCCAATGCGTCGAAATTTTAATTAGGTTATCACATAACAAAACTAATTGTATCTATTTTTACACTGAATTTATCACTATGAAACCAAATCTGGCCACACGTTGCAGGCGTCATTTATGTAGACGCATTATTCCACTTTTATTTACTAGTTCTCAAATTATTCACAACTACTTTCCATTACACTTCCCTCCAAAACTTTCTCTGACTCCAGTCCACCTTTTTTTTACATTGTCCAGCTAATTCAGTCGAAGAACTTGAGTCTCAGTTCAGGGATAATTGTAGAGTTCTTAGTTTGGTTTCATAGATCAAAAGAAAACAGAAGTTAAGTTAAATAACAAAACATTTATTCATGGTTCAAATTATTACTGTCCGGTTCAACACAAACAGACACACAGTTACATTTTACACAAGCACTTAATATTATACAACAAATTCTAAGTTAAAATTAATCAAGTCACTTATCACTATGTACAGTTTATTTTGATACAGGTTTCAATTATTGTTTAGCACTTTTAACACAAGTTATTGCTTTTCGGTTCAGCCACCGCCCAACGCAAAAGCGTCGGCCGGTGCTACCGAGGCCAGGGGCAGGGGACAAGTGAAGTTAGTTACAGAATGTTCAACATAGAGAAATTTAACGGAAGTCAAAATAGAGTTTTATTTAATATTTGCGGGATTCTTTCCTTCAAAAAAAAAGTCAAATGGTAACTAAGTAAATTTTAATATGGAATACTCTAATAATTATCTATTGTTATTTTTAACTACGACAAACATACTGTGTTTTTTTCAATTTATAACAAAAAGTACAATACCTATAATAACTATAGATTTAGAAAAAAACATGCACTTAATATTGTCGTGGATTGTGTACACTATAGGCAAATTAAACATGTGTGTTTCCAGATGGAACATTGCGGACAAATTAGTACATATTACTATACAATTACAATATCTCTCATAAGCGAGGTAACTAGCAGGCACCTATACCGACTCTTAGGACAAAGTAATGATCTAAAATGAAAGAAAAAAATACTTATTTAAATATTTTAAAAATATTCCACATATTATTATTATTATCATTGATAATAAATTAAACTGTCGTTGCTTCGTGGCAACAAAGAGCTACATATGAAAATACCTAAAAATACTCGTATACACACAAGTAATTTATTACCATACTAATACGTGCCACGGATTATGGACAAACAATCGAAATTGAAATATCGTTTCTTTACAATGCCCGTGAAGCATTTTATAATACAGTCATTATAATAATAAATATCAAATTATAATACCAATAATATCATTATTACTACAAACCTATCTTGGTATATTCTAAAATTAAGGTTCTACATATATTTCTAATTCCTAGCAATATTTTTATTTTTTTATTTTGATATGCAGCCTTATTGAAGGCCAATAATTTTCATTTCGAAATAATATTCATTCATGAATAAGGTGGCTAGCAACCTCGAGGTATACTATCAGACTTTCAACCGAGATATCCCGGGTTCAATTCCTCCCGTTATCAACTCACTCTACCGTCATGACTCAAGTATATTACTTACTTACTATAAGGGTGTTTTGGGATGTATATAGAGCAATTATCAGATTTATCTTTGAAAGGTGGATATGATACGTTTTCTTTGCATTCATTAAAAATGCTTTCGATTACTATGCAATTTATAAGAAATTTATGCAGACACAAAAGAACATTAGTTTTTTTTAAAGATACATAGGTTAAAAAATGTTAGTGTTACTGGACATATTTTCTTTTAGTTAGTTTATTCCTTTAAAAGGTTTTGATAACTTTTCTAATATAAGTAGAAATGAAACACTTCAATATTTTACATTAAATATTATACGACAAAAAATCATTCGTATCTAAACAAATGTTACATGCGGCCTTAACAAAATTATTAAAGATACATTCTTCTATCACTATACTAACACGCTCATAAAACATTATTGTTAAAAATTGAGATGGGACGTCATTGAGTAAGTACAGCCATTTGTCTTGTTCTTGTTAACTAGGCAAGTAATTATTGTTTATTTAAATGTAATTTTATTTTCGTGTTTTCTAAGATGTAGCCAATTAGCAGGTATGTACACCTTACGAATTATATCTATATTTTGATGATCGCATATATGATATTTTATATCGTAATATGGAATTATAACAAAGTCCTAGAATAAAAACATACTCCCACTGTTTTGCACATACCTTATGTTTTATTTTGGAGTGTTTTAGCAGGTAAATAAGATGCTTAGCAATATGAAATATTTGGAATTTCAATCAAAAAATGCAACGACAACGGTGAGAAATAATAACCTGATTGCAGATCCAATTATCCAGCTTCCAGGCTCTACGTTTTCCAGTGGTGCTGACCAAATGAGAGACTGCGAAGTGAACACCTGTCCCCAATTATACTCATACGATGGTGGGTTGCAAGCACTTTAGGGTCGGATGACGCGATTGATGGCTACGAGGCCTTGAGATACGAGTATGACGGGTATAACCCATACGAAGAAGAAGGAGAATCAAGAAGTCCTACGTTTTGATTATTCCAATTTCGTACATCTTCACAATTGACGTACATTTTTTTGTATTTCAGTGTTAAAAAAAATCTGTATGAATTTTAATAAAATTGTAGAAATTGGGTTTTATTAAAACAACGTGAAAAAATCTTTACCATGTCTATAGCCTTCTTCTTGTGTCCAGTATATGACAATTACTTCCCTATATTGAACTTCCACAATCATAAATTGTTTTCCTTGATCACATATAAATTATTGAAGGTCTCTTCAGAGCTTATACAAGTTGATAGAAAAGGTACTTGGTGGGGAAAGTCTGCAGTAAGAATCAAACATGGATCTTTCGAATAAAAACTCAAAATTTACCATTCATCCACGGTGTACCAGCATCTAAATCACTTTATTTAACATAATATTTTCGTGATAAGTGTTCATTATATTCCTTATATAATAATTGAATTTCGTAGTTATCATACAATACTACTTATTATAATTATTTTCATGCAATTATTAATCACTTTTCACAATTCTCACTTACTTAAGTTTTTGAATACGTACCTACGTACATTGCAAAGTTAGACAACATTAATCAAAATATTAACGTAGTTAATCGTTAATGAACAAGTTAACAGTTTTATTCGTTAAGTTTTTTTTTTTTAAATATTTAACTTAAGTCACAGTTAAATCCAGTTTAAAGAAAGATATTTATAAAATATATTTATATATAAAATTTAAAAAAAAAAAATTAGTAGGTACTTTTTGTACCATTTTTTTTTTAAAACACTGGGGCCCCTCTAGAAAAAGTAATGGACTTTATTAATTTTTTTGAGAATTCAAACTAAAAAAAACGTTATTTTTTAAAGGTAAAAATGTGTTTTGATATTTATATAGCATGTGTTTTAGTTTTGTCTTCATGATTGTAACAAAATTGATTGTTGTACTGTACAAGGCTCATGACATGTATTGCGTAATACATATATTAATAAAATGAAATTAACTGGTAGATAAAAAAAATTAACTGAGGTTTATAAACTCGTTAATCCGTTAATAGTTAACGCTCAGCTCAGATATTTAATAACACTATCATTCGAAAAACAATCGCGTGTCAACACAATTATTTTAGGAAAAATAACGAGATATGTAGTTAACAGTTTTAACAGGTATGACGGCCCCTTGGGGTTATTACAAAAAAAAAACATATAAACCCATTTTGTACTAGCTCTGCATTTCTCGGTGACGTCTGAATATAAACAAATTATTTCTCATGTCGAAGGCAAACATTGAATAATTATTCTAACGCAACACCATAAAGACTGCAATTTTTGAGATTCTAATAAGAACAATGATTTAATAAGAACAATGAAATTTCGAGTTCGTCGGTAGCCTGGAGGTAGAGTCTCGGCCTCGTGAACAAGGGGTCCGTGGTTCGATACCAGGTACCGGCAAACTCCCCTTTCACGACACAAGTTTTTAGTAGCTTACTGTGAAAGGTGTACAAGGTTGTATTTGGGTTTATAATAAACAAAACCCAGATATATCTTTTTAAAAAAAAAAAAAAAATGCAAATTATGACAATACAAAAGTGCAATGTTTCAGACTTACAACTGAGAATTTAATGATCGTTGAAACTGCTTAATGCTCTACCTTCAAAATATAATCATATTTTTGATGTACTAACTCATAGATTTCATTATAGCAGTTTAGATTAGTTATATAGACAAGATATGCGGAACTGCGATGTTTCCCATGAGGATGCGATCGACAGAACCAAGTGGCGAAACAATACAAGAAAGGCAGACCCCACCACCATGTGAGACTAATAATTGCCCAAGGAGAAGAAGAAGAAGAAGATTCGTTATGAAGAGACATGTTTTCCCATTTAGAGTATAGCTTATTCATAGATACATAGGTATATGAATAAAAAGGGAGTAGGTTAATTGAACGTGATCATTTCACAATCACACTAAGTATAAGTGAGTGTGGATAGTAGGTATTAAAAATGCTTAGCCGGGGATTCTTATGGAAAAATTATATAGTCATTATTGTCTTACACACGAGATGATTTGAATTCATTTCACATTAGAAACAGTGTTCTCAAATTCATCTATTATAATTTTTTTTTAGAAGATTCACAGATATTCAAAGAATTTTTTTCTTCTAAATATGATTCTGAATCTTATATGATATGACTCCAAATGTTTAATACTACAGTACTTAGTTTATAAGCTGATTTTTTTAGAATTTCAGATTTTGTAAAAACCCGTTCAGAAGGCTTGAAATGATAATATTATGTGAAGTATTTTAGATTTATGTATGACATTTTCAATCTTAAATTTTAAACGAATAGTGGTCACCTAAATCATCTGAAAAGTATTTTTTCTTAGATACTATGAAATATCTCCTTATTGGACAAAAAATAATAGGGTTAAAGACAGGATTATTACTAGTTGGTAAAATCTTGCATCTGACCTAAATCCAACTACTAATCATTACAGGTTATAGAAAATTTAAAACATACTAGTCATCATCCTTTTATATTGGCACAGAGTGGACAGCTTGCATGTTTATTACATGCTGCAGGTTTGCTGGTAGCAACACTTGTGGGATATGCCGTGATGGTATAATTCCTACCTAACTAGTACGCTAAAAATACAAATAAATTCTATGCAAGTATTGGTAAACGTCCCTTTTAATGACTTCATTCGCATGTCAACTATCAAATACATTTGATTACATTTGGGCAAATGAAAACATTAAGATTATAATTATGTTTTTATAACAAAAATCAGTGTCGTGTCTTGTCCTGTCTTGTCTTGTCTTGAAAGTCGGCACTCGATATCCAAGATGTTTATTTATCTATCATATTGATTTTATGAATTATTTAGTAAGATTTATTTATTTATTTGTTTAGTTAAATATGGTAGCCGAAATCAAAACACGTCATTCAACAGGTTATCAAATATTTTCTTTGAATGAGACCAAATCAACGGTAATATTGCGTTATTTTGTTTGTTATTGGTTAAATATTATTTATTTGTACTTCCTCACTTAATATTTAGTTTTTTTGAAGATCGCATTCCAAAAAGTTTTTTTTTTAATATTGTTTAGATGGTTGGAAAATATTTTCGCTGCTATTTTTAAACCCATACATGTAACAGTTACGTAAAATATGTACTACTATTTTGTTTAACTAACAATTCATTACTTTTAATACATTTGTAAACTACTTATATAATTTATTCTACTTTATTTTTAAAATCAATTCATTTGTATATGACTGTTTTTCAATTCGTTTTTAGTTCAAGGCAATTCTTTCAAAAAAAGAAAAAGCAGGTATTTAAGATGTTTGCAAGAATTAGAATTGTTCCTAGATTTCTTTAAAATAATTATTCAAATTAGGCAAAGTTGCGCTCGGAGGATGCAGGGGACCGGAAAACTTGGAAGATGAGGACTAGGAGAGCCGACCCCAAGTAAATGGGATAAAGGCGAGGGCGAAGAAGAAGAATTATTCAAAAATACTTTTCTTTTACTTTGAGCAATAATGCTCTTTAAAATTTGCTCTGTGGAGTCCCGGTTAAGAACAGACTTCCCACATTTTTCTGCAAGTTTTCAACTATGTAGCATTATATAAGAAGTTTGATAGGTATATTCGATCCAACGATAAGGTATGCGGTATACAAGTATACATATAATGTATACAAAAAAAAATGTATACAAAACCTACTACCGATCCTGATATTTTATGTATTATATCACAAGAGGACAAACAACATCTGTGATTAGTTTATTTGTTACTCAACTTGTGGAAACATGGTTATTCATAGCAAGCTATTACTAATACAAGTTCAGAAACATAATTCGGTATCCGTGGTTGGTAAATGATAAGACGAATTGTGACTGTTAAATAGCTGTGACAATTAAATTCATCCCTGATATATCAATTTATTGTTGGTGTAAAATTCTTTGATTCATTCTTAATACATAATAATATATTTATGTAAGTAACCAAATGACACGTTAATAAGAACACAATAGGGTTGATAGAGGTAGGTACCTCCCTATATTACAAATATCTACTTTATGAATATTTAATGAGATAATAAAATATATAAATAAATAAAAATAATATTTAATAATAAAATATTATCATTATCAGCATCATTGATATACGGATGGGATAATGGAATAATGTATCAAGCTGCACCAACCTTTAACTGAAATAATCGATAGGTATGTTTCCACATGTGTCAACTTTTTTACATTTTTATAGATTTTTCTTCTTGTTGTACGGTCTTTGTCTACCCACTGTTTATTTGCTCTTATATTTGTCCCCTTCTAATGTCCTTCTAACTTGGTTTTTATACATTTGGTCACTTCATTTTGTCGGCTGTCTCTCCATATTAATTTTTCTTCTCTCAACCCAGCCTAAGCCGATTCGTAAGCATCGGGACTCTTTCTTGTTTCTTACTAAAAGATGTTTGCACACTTTATCGGTTATGCAAATGAGGTACCTATCTTTTGTGTATTGTCCATATATGTAGTGTTATTTTTGGTTAGCTTTAGCTGCTCGATTCTTTCAGAAAAACAAGATTACAATTTTTAGGGTTGTCTCTCACTCTTCTATGAGAGTTTCCGAATGTGTTGTTTAAATCCTGTAAAAGAATGAAAAATTCAGCGATGTAGCATGCCACCCATACTGAAAATCTTATTTTTTTATTGGCATGATAATCTACACATTTATTATTTGCAGTTGGTCCGCTGGTTACCCCACTTGAGAGATATGGCGTGATAGTAAAGTAGTAGTATTAAATGACAGGTATTCATTAACTTTAATATCTTCAATTCAGGGATACCTATGGTATTTCATTCGTCCTGATTGTCTTAGGTAATTTTTATTGGCACGGAGAAGACAACATGTGTATGTGTTTGTTACGTACAGTAAGACTAATAGCTACCCGATTCGAGACAGAATCCGAGTCAGGAAGGTCCACTCATAGATGATGGTATGGATGGACAATTTTTTTATTTTGTAGCTTGACACATTGTTGCGTAACATCCATGATTATTATTATTTATTTGGACGATAAGGATGATGATAATAATAATAATAATAAAAGCCACACTCCTTTAAACCGTCTTGGCTGGCATCACCTGTTGGTAAAGTTAAACACTTTATTATGAAAATATTATTATAATAAACACACCTTAAAGGTGTACACAACCAGTGGTAATTTTTTCATAAGTGATAAAGAAAGGGTTTATAATAAACCAAAACATAACTCAAATATCCTCGCAGTTAGAAAAGTGTAATTAGAACACAACACCTATCATTCTCCCTTTATATTTTTTTTTAGATTCAGCACCTATTTATACAATGTTTTAAATTATTAATTCCAATTTAAAGTAGATGTTGAAATGCAAATGCAAAGTTAATTTTTAATTATAATGATCAGATTGTAAATGTCAATAAAATTGAAAATAACTTTTTTTATTTAAACATATTTCACAGTCTTTTTCACTCACCGTGATTTCAATTTACAGTATTTGAAGATTGTGTTTTTGTATTTGTATTGCATACCACTAATTTTATTCCTTTTTTTACCGTGTCAGGTTCTCCCTATGTTGGCGATCACTTGTGAGAACTTGGAACGACTTTTCTGTTTATTGTGTGGACCTAAAAATACCCTTTACTAGTATAGAAAAAAAATCGATCGTAGAAAAATAAGATTTTATTGAAACGGAGAGGCTGACCCACCCCACATCTCTCTGTCTTTCCAATCGTCATAATCTCCGTAAGCCCTTCATGGAAAACCCTGCGCCATCCTCTTCTGTTTTCAGTCAGGTGTACCGCGTCGCAAACTGACGGAATTATAGCCTGTTTGAACTGATCAGTTCAGCGGGTTACTTTCCTGTCTCTATGTCTTCGACCTGGATTGACCTGGGCTACCTGTATGTTTGTTAAAAATATATTGTGTCCATTCGTTACCTTACTATAAGGAGATACCATGATGGTGTTGGTATATAGGTAGATAGTTATTTTTATGAACTATATCTATGCATCGATTAGTGACCAACAGTTCCTCTCCCCTGCAAAATATTCATCTCCACCATCTTTTCTTGGGCTAACCATTACAACAATAACAAACATCAACAATAAAAATACAATAATGTGTATAATATTGTTATTATAATGATATTATATTAGGTATACATCTACCTATATAATAATAAAACCATCTTCATCTATAAGAACTTGAGAATGACTTCTGCTGCCAAGTTATGCATCGCAGTCAAATCACACCATATATAGGAAAGTATGTAATATTATAATATTAGCTAAGGTGGATATAACCAAAGATTTTTAGAGTACCTATAGATAAGACTAGTGATTCAAAGGAAAAATTTGTAATGAGGCCAAAATGATTTTATATCAAACAGTCTTAAACAAGCTTTCAAAAAGTTTCCTTTTATGACTTTATCAGGTATCCGGGGGGATGTAAGATTCTTCCGTATTGAGACGAGGGAAACCATTACCATCTTATTGCTACAGAGTGGAACAGAAAAGGTTTATTGTCTTATTGTTAATTTTGGAAAAAGTTTTCTGAGAATAACAGTATCGCGCTAGTACCTAGTCTATAGTTCTACAGGACTCACGATGTGCCCCAGCTCTCATTGCGTTCATTATAATTGAGCCAGAGGCAAATCTATTATAGTTTTTCTACCTCGCAAGGAATTCTCCTCTTCCTTTTGTTTTTTCAGCACATCAAGTGATCAATCATTTCATCCTTTTTCCTCGGCTGGCTCAACGTCGTGTCTGAAAAATAAGAGTACATCTACGTCTCCAGCAGATAGTTAAGAGTTTGTTTTTGACCTTAATCTTTTGGAGGAAAGAGATGTTTGGATTCGCTGCATGCATCTCCAGCATTAGATACACTTTAAACTCGCTCGTGTGAAAGTGCTATTTGTTGATCCTAACAATTTAATTCGGCATTTTTACTACTTAACCATTTTAATTATTGTTTTGAACATTGATTATAAAATTTCCCATAAAATTGTCATATTTTTTTATTTATTATGATACCGCATAGGAATTTAGTAAGTCTAAGGTACAACTGTACTCGATGCATAGTCAACTACTTAAATATTATACAAAGGTATTTATGTGACACACAAAACCTAGACTCTATGGGACATTTTGTTTAATGTTATGATCGCTATTCAAACTTATTACTTTTATTTACTTAAGGTTCATATACTTATCTACGTATATTAAGATACAAAGTATGTATAACATAGTTGTAATATAATTTTTCCTCGTCAGTACAATCAGTGGCGTAACTATATTATCATCTGAGGTCCGTGGCAAATTTGTTGGATGGGGCCCTCCAGCAAAAATCGTCACGTTGTAATTTAATTGTAACAAATTACTTTTATAGTAACCTAACAGTGTTACTAATATTGTGTGCATTTTAGTCAAAATCAAATAAATTTTATTTTCGAAAGTGTAGGTATTACCTAATTTTAATGAAATAATAATTCAATATTAACATGAGTTTTCAGTTCCGCAAAAGTGTTTTTCTTATGAAGGCGTTTAAATCTTAATAATTTATTTTAATTTGTAAATGGTCTTTAGTTGTGTCTTACTTTAATTGATTTAAGTACTTGTGTAAAATTTATAATTATAATTAAATTTTATTAAAAATGTTAGGTTACCTACCTCTGAGCTTGCGGACTCTCGGACCGGGGGTCCCGTGGCATTTGCCAGCCCTGCCACCCTATAGTTACGCCACTGACTATAATAAAACTATGTCGCTTTGTTTTTATTTTGTACAGTAATATTTTAATGATATCGTATTTTACGAGAAATTATACAATCAGTGATTTCCTTGTGTTTCTTTAACGCTACTATCAATAATTTATAAAAAAAATATATTAAAACAATATGGGTATTATTGTAGAAGAAAATATCTCCTAACAAATTTACGATTAGTAATATGTTTTTGTATCGTAGGTATTTACCTACAATCCTTGATCAAATTTTTCATTGAACTATACGAAACATCGAAAAGTATTTTTTATGGTTCCCTTAAGGTTTTAGTTTTGAGCAATTCGATTTCTTCAATTTTTTATTTTATTTTTATTCTTTATCGTACCTACACTAGTTTTAATACATCACACAGCGCTATAAACCATCAATTATATAACTCAATCCACAGAGGGTGAGTTTATTATTGTATTGCGATATTTTCTGATCAATCCGGTGATTTTAAAGTGACTTTTAAGACCTTTATGTAAATGAAGAATATGATAAAATTAATCATCAGATATATGATGATGGCTCGAAATGACTTTGTTTTGACGCTGTTTAACAGTCTTTATAGTGACGATCTAGAAGATGCTAATGAAGAGTAAATTGGTTTTTTTATTATATGTGTGGTTTGGGATCAAAGGTGACCAGATCCAAAAATATAATTTTTCTAACTAAGTATGAAGAATAAATATTCTTTGTGTCGAGTTCTATAAAAATGCATTTTCCAAAACAGTCAAATTCTATGAAAATTGGAAGTTTGTATTGAAAGCAGTTAAAATTCAGACAATTTTTGGGCTCTAAGACATTCTACTACAAATTCATGTGTCCGATTTCAATCTCAAGGCATTTATATATGAATGAAACAAAAAAAAACCACGAACTTCATTTTTTTATCATAATTTTGTTTAATGTGAAAACTCCTTATTTTTCGATATTAAAACGATTAGTTTCAAATAGATTCTTTTTATTATTTTGGTCACAATTATGTGATTTTCTGTTATCGAAATAAAACCAAATATTATCATTTCTAAGTATTAAATTAATGTCTAACAGTTTTAGTTTTATTATTTAGTATAATATTTTCAATAGTTTTGTTTAATTTTCTCTATTACAAGAGTGGGTGATGTCATTCGATGATTATTGAGTAAAACAGATGTTTTATTATTTATGAAGACAGTTCTGGTCGACTACTAGAAATTTTAGTTTAATTAAGTTATTCGTTACTATATATAGAAATGAAATGATATTTCAAATATATATTACAGATTCTTAGTTTTTAGTATACCTGTACATCCATAATTACATATTTAAGAATATTGTGAAATGGCGAAAATGGAAACATTGGCTGCTTATGATATAAAGTAGTGGAGTCTACTAGTTGGTGTCATTTTGTGGTAAATAATATTGATATTAAAAAAAAAGATTTTTTGTTGCAAAAAAGAGGTTGGTAGATTCATAGTAGTGTCTCAGAATGTCAACAGGGATTTTTGGGTTCGAACCCTTATGTTGCCGATTTTCTCCTCTCCCTTCATTACATGCTTGGAGATGTATATGTGATTCCTTCTCTGTACCTTGCCAGAATAAAAAAGTCCTGGGTACATTTAGTCTTTAGTTTCTCAGTCATACATGCTCATACATTTCTACCAACATCCCTTTTTTAAAAATTATACTTTTCTACGAGGAAACACAGATTTAATAAATGACAAAAAAGAATATAAAGAAAACTTTGCGTATAGTTTTTTTTAATAGAGTTAAATATAATTCGAATTTAGAATAAGATTTTGATAATTGATAAGAATTTAATGTCCACAAAATCAACCCAATATTATGAAGTTACACGTCAAATTTATTAGCCGTAAAAGGGCTATTGTTGTTAAATTATTAACAAAAAAATAAAATAAATGAATGACAAAATCGAATAACAACAAAACACTAAAAAAAAACAAATGAATATCAATATAAAAAAACGAACATCATTTTTAACCCTTATTATACGACAATGGATAGATGTGATCTAAAAGTGATTTCTAGGAATAAAACGATCCTAATGATACGGAAGAATGTCTTTATTGACGAATCAAATAAAGAAATCTTGGATAAATTATTGGACACCCCTAACATTTATTAACCTCCCGTGGTCTCAGTATCTTTACCATCTGTAAATAAGACATTATATTAGCCGCAGCGGGGTACGGTCTCACCTATATTGAGATCTAAATTTTAATAGGATGAATAATAATAATAAAAATAAAAAAGAAACAACAATAATAAAAAATAAATAAAAACCAATGGGGACTCCGGTACTCAAAGAGTTAATTTTAACAGTTGAGGTGTTTGATTTGAGTTTGTAACAAATTAAATACGTTGATTGATTTCTTTATTATGCAAAGTATTAAAAGTATAACACACGATACCTCGAAAGCAGTAAGTGATATACGAGTACCTATACAAACATAAGACGTAGGTACTCAAATTCCTTCGTAGAAAATAAAAAAGGTAAATGTTTCATATCCCACTCGCAACATTAAACTTCTTCTTCTATCAGTGCTTTATCAGGTACCCCCGACGTTGGCGATCACTCTGGAGAATGCCTCCCAGCTCTCCCATCCGTGTTATTCCGGTCTATTGCTGTATATTCCGCAGCCACGACATCTGCCTGCTTCCTACATTATACTTACATGTGGTCTAATAAATTTCAATCAACAGATAGTAGATGAAATGTCAGACAATATCTTAATCAAATCCGTAAAAATATAAGACATTTGTAAAATGTACTATGCAAATTAAAATCATTATTTAATTTGCATAAATTATCTTCCATTCAGCCCAGTTGGTTTGAGGGCCTAAAATGCTGAGGTATTTTTTGCAGAGACCTCAAGTATAATCTACAACAACAAATCAACTATTTCACCCCACATGTTGGAAATTTGCTTTTGTCACCATGTTCAGGGGCCGTAGACAAACCATACTAAGCGATCGACTACTGGCAAATTTTTCAACAATCTACCTACATGTACCATATACATAATTATGCGTTATTGCCGAAAATTCGTTTGTAGTCGATCGCCAAGTGAATGTTTGTCTAGGGGGGCTGGAGTGATTCACCTGTCTGCTTTCCTCTTCAAGAGTAATTAGTGGTAGCATTTTTTCTAGAATGCGGAGTAGGTAGGTACAAAATAAATATAGGTATTATATTTATATCATTTCAATTTTTAATTTTTTTTTTAAATCTACTTCTTAACCATATTTCTTTTATGATTTTTTAAAATTAAGTTAACGTTATTCTATTATTTAATTGTACTCTTGTTTTGTGTCTTTTTTTTTAAAAAAATATACTTTTTGTATGCATTTATTGTGTATGTTTACTAATTTTTTTTACATGTAAAAGGCTTCGGCCGTGAATAGGTATCTGAATAAATAAAATATTATTTTTCTTTATTCCGGCAATGAGAGGGCAGCTTGCGTGTTTATCGCACACAGTTAGTCTACTGGCTACCCCATTTATAGGAAATGCCTCGATAGCATAGAAAATAAACATGACAGTAGAGAAAAAAATCTGGATTACATTTATACATAATAATAATATGTATCATAAAAGTCAAAACCATAAATTGAAAATCTTGTTAAGCGTGAGAAATTCATTCCTATACATCTTTATTAATAATAAGTCTTATGTTTAGTAGATATACATACAAAGAAATAAAATTAAAATAATAATATTAAAGGTACCAGCTGCCATAAACTTGAAAATGGTTTTATTGAAACAAATGATTATTTTATTACATTATTGTTGGTTGTTGTTAGTCTCATAATGTTTACTAGGAGATACCTGATTATAAAATTGCCCACAATTATGTGAACACTTTTATTATTTATTATTTTTATTTGTTAAATTATAGTTATATAAAAAGATAATTATTTTATTTACTAATCTACCTAATATTAAGGATCTACTTCACTACTTAACTATACCCTCATGCCAAAGCATGCCAAAGGGCCAAAGCTCAAGTGGTGTGAGAGGACGGAACGCCATACAGAGCTATATCATCACATACTACTTCATTCGCTTGTTCAACTTTCGTGCAATATGTCATATTATATGCATGCTGATTTCTTTGACTCTACACGCGGCTATCTTTGGGAATACGATTTACTTTGACGAGCTTCGTAGTTCTCGGATGTTTGCACTTTCTTCTGTTTTTTTTTTATGCAATTAATTTATAATTTGCAATGTACCTGTTGTGTGATTGTGTATGATTGTTTTTGTAGTTGTTGTCTGCTGTCATGCTTTTTATTAACATGTAAAAGGCTCACGCCGTATGTGATTTTAAATAAATAAATAAGTAAATATGTTTGCCTAAAATGAAAAGTTTTAAAATTATACTACACCATCACAGCATATCCCAGAAGTGGGATACCCAGTAAACCAGTTGCATGTGATAAACGTGCTAAATGTCCTCTCCAAGCCAACAAAAAGAATTAGTACCACGTCTTAAAAATACTTTTTGTTCTTCCTCTTGATGTAGATCATCGATCTGTTAGTTCAGAAGTTGACGCCTCTTGTGATGCTGAAGACCAGCTGTCTTTCCATCTTTTTGGTGGTCTTCCTCGGGGACGTGAACCGACTGGTGTTTCCTTAGCAGCTATATGTACGATTCTGTTTTCAGCCATCCGATCTACACGGTCTCTCCAGAATCGTATCCTTTCCCTACTCCATCTTACGACGTCCTCCGTGTTGCATATGTTCCTAATCTCAGTATTTTTTATTCTGTCTCTGAGATTTTTGCCCGCAACAGCGCACACTTTTTTTTGTACCTTTGAAAATACCTAAATGTTTCTTTACGTACATATAATTTCACTGATGATTTTTCAGTAAAAATTTGGGTGCGCATAGTCTTAATACGAGCAAATTCACATTTAAAGAAAACCACAAAATCTTGATAATAAACCATAGAGTATAAGTAGGTACCTACTCAAAAGGCAATAAAGTGTTTTGAAACATAATGATCCGTCAATAAAATTTATATAAAGATCTTTAGTACCAACATCCATATAGTTACACAACATAAAAGTCATTGGTGAATAATAAGTATAGTCTGCATATTTTTTGGCATTTATGAGTAAACACGGAGGAGACTAATGCATATTTACACTTTATTAACAATATAATGTAAAGTTTAATTCTTTGGATTTAGTGGTGCAATGTCAAAAGTCTGGATTTGCATGCAGAAAGTCGTGAGTTCGACGCGTCATCGTGAGTTTTGAGAAAAACAAATGAATTGAATATAAAAATCATCTGACTCATATTATCATGAAGACTTAGCAAAAACGCAGGATTTTACTACTACTACTACTACTTTACCATTGCGGCGTATCCCATAAGTGGGGTAGCCAACAGAACAGCCGCATATAGTAAACATGCAAGCTGTTCTCTACGTGCAAATATAAAATCAAAACATTCAGTATGGGTGGCAAACCTATCGCTGAATTTAAGATGTGAAATGCCTTAATTTTTTCGAACACCTGCCTTTTACAGGACACTCGAAAACTTACGGAAAAGAGTGGGAGATCACTTCTTTACCGGGTATTACACGGGATAATTATTTTATAGGCAGAATTTCATAGGCATAATATCATGAATAACAAGACGTATTTAACGTTGCCCCTGTAATCTCAGAGCAGAAACCAGCCTCCTCCATTGACAACGTCATATCTTTCCACTACATTCATGACGCTCTGGTGTAGTTGTCATGGTGCATTATAGATGAGGGCGATTCAGGTCTGATGATAATAAGCAGGAGTTAACGACTCCTGGGATATCCGGGTGTGGTGAGGTGGATCTCACTTCAATGACAATAAACTGTTCTGTTTTGGTCAATTATCAATGGATATTCTCAAGACATGAAAAAATCGGGATCAACATCTTTCTTAGCGAATTACTGAAACAGTTCAAATTTTTAAAATGACTTAACTGCTAAACCGAAAAAGTTTTTTTTCTATTCATCTCATTAACGTACATAGTTTCACTATTATTATTCTGTTATGTTTCCTAACTACCATAATATTGTGGCTATCAGATCAGGCATTACAACATTTAAATAAAAAAAAACAAATAAAATAATAAATGGACACATAAACCTGAGAAAATTATCCAAAAATAAATAAATACTAAAAAAACTATGACAAATATATTTATAATGAACTAGCATTACAACCCGGCATTCTTATTATCTATTATATTTTTATATACACACATACATACATACCATCACGCCGCTTCCCTCGCGGGGTAGGCAGAAATGATCGAGTACCACTTTCTTCTATCCTTGCATACATCTTTCGCATCGTCACTGTCATACAATTCCTCATGCATGCTCTCCTGTTCAATGTGCTCAACACGTGACCGTCCTGTAGGATTTGATTTAAATGATCTTGCCATTTAATCCTTTATATCATTAACAAAAATAAATTGTTAAAAGCTCACTTTATATACAAAATGTATAACATTGTATTACTTCATGGCAATATGTAGGAATTTTGTACACAATTTATTTTTACGATAAAATGCTATTTTACCAATTGTGAAACAATTTTATGTTATGTTTCAATAATGAAAAATGATAAACCTTAAGAAAATTTCCAGATAAACGAAGAATTGATCCATTTATTTCCAGAAAGTATACCGTTTCTTCTCGTTGGTCTATAATAACAGCATTTGTTGTGAAAAAGTATCTATGTATCTAATCCTCAATAAATTGACATTTATATAATCACTTTGACTTAAAGAGGCTGTTCTTCATTGTATTCACTTGTATTTTTCATAGTGAATCATTATCATCATTCATAGGGATTCCACCAGATACGAGTGATTTGTGTTCTCATAGTGAAAACCGTGATGAATTATTAACTTGGGTATAATTTTACGGAACGTTTAATTTACAGTGGGGCCTTATTTCATATTATTACATAAACTTTTGAAAAACGCTATAAGAATTACTTCAAAATACGCATCGCAAGTATGTAAAATCATCTTTATCAATACTTGACGTATGTACAATATTCCGAGGTAATTTTTACAACAATCATACAAACATACATTTAGTTTTATTAGGTATATTGATGTTAATAAAATAAATATAACCCACAATAGATATTGGTGTGTATTATGGATAACTACATAAGTATTTAACGAGCAACCTGCTCATATAAGTCTATTTTACCTTTTGTGTCAAAATTTATGACCGATCCTTTTGAAATTCTTCGAAAAATCGTCGGTCCACCGTCAATTTATTCATTTTTATGTTACGTTGCTCGAAACGAAGAGCGTAATATGAAAATACAAATATATTAAAAAAAAAAGATGGGTCAATTTCTACTATAGGCTATCCAATAGTATCCAGTTAAATATTATTGATGATCATTGATGTATTTATTTTTATTATATTTCACTGTACACCGTTACAAGATATCATAGGGCATCCAGGTATGAGATGGGGGAGGGGTACAAATTGTATTTATAATATAATTTGTATTTGTAATGATTTATTCCTGTACCTACATAGTCGAATTTCATGGCATACCTAATTATGAATTTACATTAAATTACAATCACTGGACAAGATGCACACCCTCGCCCCCCATATAGCTTCTGTGATATCTTGTTACGGTACACAGTGAAGGATAATAAAAAAATCGTAAAATTATGATCATCAATATATATTTTCTAACTGGATACTATTGGATAACCTATAGTAGAAATTGGCCAAAAGATGTACCTATCTGGGTATTTGCTCTAAGCCCAAATACAACTTTATACATCTTTCACAGCATGCTAGAAACTTATGCCGTAAAAGGGAATGTTGCCGGTACGTGGGATCGATTCGCGTACCTCTTGTACATGAGACCGAGACTCTACCTTCAGGCTACCGACGAACTATTGTTATTATAGTAAATTATTTGAATATTATGTAACATTGCTTTTGGTGTTGTTGGGCCGGTTGCGTGGAATCTCCTACCGGTGCCATTGAGAGACAATCAGACTGTCACCAGCTTCAGAAGCAAATTGAAAACTGCACTCTTCACCGGCGCCCTTGAGATGGTCTAGGGACTGTTAAATGGCGTATGTATATTATCATAAAATATTAAGATATTTTTGATTTACATCCTTTGCTCTAAACTTTATAAAATCTTACCAATGTGTGCTAAACACCCTGGATAAAGCAGGTAATGATACAACGGAACACACCACATAAATTAAATGTTTAAAAACTGTATATTACCTCCAACCTACCTACATTTATGTATTTTTTTACGTTTTCATAATAACATAATTGTATAGGTGTCATACCAAACACCTTATGGAATACAGTGGTCACCCGCGGTGTCTTGATACGGTGACGTTTGTAACAGGTCAAAATTCTTAAGAATATAATAAATTTGTACAGTGTAAAGTATGGTCACCCCACTTTTATTTTATTTTTGATAACTAAATAATTTGGTGGCAGTGGTGGTTTTGTTTTGGAAAATCAAATAATAATTTATGCAGGTATTCAAATGTAACATTGAAAAATACTTTTTTTTTTCAAATGAGAGTTAGTTAATGGACCATTTGCAGTCAATAAACAAACAGATTGCCCTCTCAGTTCCAAATAAATGAATACATTAAAGAGTTCATCGGTGGCCTGGAGGCAATGTCTCGGCCTCACGCATAAAAGTGCGCGATTCGATCCCAGGTGTCAAACTCCCCTTTCACGACACACACTTTTAGCTTTCTGTTAAAGGTGTATAAGATTGTATTTGGGTTTATAACGAAAACCCAAAAATATTTAAAAAAAATGAAAAATATTATATTCATTACATTGTGAGTGTAGAACACTATTTCGTCTTTAATTAAGTTCTTCGTGATACGAGAGAGATGATGCCTATGGCTGGGTCATGTTTTGAGAATGTTCAAAGTCAAGAAAATGGTTGATTTGTAAAAAGATGAGGAAATTACGTCACTTTAACATTAAAAGTGTTTTCTTAGTAGCAGTAATATTTTTCATCTTAAGATAAAAGTGCTGTCATTTGTCTAACTTTTTCGTACCGTAAAAACTTGTAATAAGGCAAAATTCTTGTAGGTTGTACCTATTGAGAGATGTAAAATATACCATGATTCTTTTAGAATTGGAGGCTGAAGTAGTTATTTGAAATTTAAATATGACGTAATCAACACAATAAAAATATGGAACGTGTTAATAACATCGCCATATTATGTTAAAAAATAAATAAATATACAAAAAGAACATCTCTATTACGGAATAATGTGTGAATAAAATCATTATAATGTACATCTTTATGATACCGTGTCAAATGTAAACATATCAAGGGGTTCATAAACAAAATGTGCTTTTTCACACGTAGAAAATATGTAATTATAATAAAACAACACAATAAAATACAATAAATGCAGCATAATTCTAATAATAAATAACAATACATACATTATATCATCAATTCATTTGATCAAACTACCTGTCCCAGAATTGAGCGTGGCTCGTGCTCTGGGTCAGGCCTTGATCCACCTTAGTATATTATCGCTTTCTCTTGATTCTTCAGTTTCATTAATCTGGTCTTTTCAAAAACAAACAACATAATTACTTCAATTATATTAAAATTAAATCAAACCATTAAGCTGACATTCACCAGTTAACTTCTAGACAATATATTTTATTCTTTCCATTCTCTAAGTCAATTTCAACATCTGAACATCACTAATTTAGTCTTAAAATATATACACCAACAACATCAAACTATCAAACTGTCGTTCCTAATAAATTCTTTGACAATACTTTTAAATTTTTCATTTTCTACGTTAATATCAAATTTGAACCTTGAATACAGAGCATTGTACCACTATTATATTGCTAAGCAACGAAACATACCAGTCGTTATAAATATTTAAAATTTTATTTTTCTTATGAAATTTACATAAATGCACCCTTTCAAAAATTACCTAATAATATGAAGACATTTTGGAGCCTTCGGACTGTCGCCTGGTGGCTTCATAAGACAAAACACTCCTTGCGAATAGATAGGGTTGCGAGTTCAAGTTCCGTCCGGGGCACTACTAATGAATAAGGTGACGTTTTCTTTTCTAGGCCTTATGTGATAGTTTCATGTGTCGAATTAAAATATTATGAAGACAGCTTACCTCTCCATTCGAAATCAAAACTCGAATCTCCTGGTTAGATGTTTGACACAGTATCATCAGAATTCTCATCATATATTTGAGCTTCATTTTTTTGTTAGGTTTTAATTATCGACCAACGATTCTTGGTGGATTTTAATTATAATAATAAATTAAAATAGAAAACAAGTTTGTGTTAAATCAGTCTAATTTCTTTATTGTATTGTTTATATGTAGAAAAGGTGTTCTATTAAAGAGAGTTTCATATTACATTATATAAATACTAGAATTTATATTATTACTACTACTACAAGTGGGGTAGCAAGCAGAAAACTGTATTCAATTAACATGGAAGCTGCCCTCTTCAGTACAATAAGATATTTAAATATTCAGGATGAGTGGCAAACCTCATTGCAATGTAATTATGTAATATGTCTTTATTTTCAACACTTATATTTTACAGGACACCCGAAATTTTATTAAAAAGAGTGTGAGATCAACTATTTTAAAATATTTTATTAAAGTTACATTTTGGTTAATTTAACATTTTTTATCTACACTCTTTGTTATGAGTACAATTTTATTAAAACGCAGTGTCAACCGCCTATAAGGTAAACTATGTAAAAGCAAACAAACATAAAATATTCAAATAATTGTACAAGCGTTTAATTGGAGCTGTTTAAAATAATATCAAATGTCAAATTTTCATTGAAATCAAGTTGTAACGTATAAAATGTGACCGAGTCCAAATAAAAACAAAATAAAACATTATGTTGCTTGTCTTGGGCCGTTCTCACACAATGAAACTAGCATCGAAAATTTGATATTCAAATTTATTTGTAGTTTAGATAATACAATTTTATGAACGTTTTATTTACAAAATTCGTAAAGCGATGAGATTTTTTGATTCCTGATACCATTCTTGTAAATTAGGTAACTTTATGTATTTTACATTAACGGAAACATGAGCATTAAATGCGCATTATTTACTCTAAGAAAGTGCTTATCTTTTCAAAGAATGAGGAAAAAGATAGCTTCATGACACATGTAGTTTCATAACAGATAAATATCAGTCTCAACATGGCGTTTACAGAAAATTTTGTAATGTGGCTAGCGTAAACTTTTGAAGATTTTATTAATTTTAGTTTTGGCAGGTATAATAACAATATAATCTACTCACCTGTATTTGATAAGTTATAAAAAATAGTACAAGTAAACTCTTAACAACTTCTTCTGCTTTCTTATATTGCTAATAAAGTTATGAAACATCTTATGTTATTTAGATATGTTCCCATATAATCTATTTTCAATTTATTTCTTTTATGACATACAAAGTCACAAGACGGTAGTCTTTATATCCGAAGAGTCAGATACCCATTGAATACATTATTATCATAGTGTAAAATTGACTTTTATTGTTGAAACAAATAAAATCGATCGAGTAATAATAAGAATAATAATACCATATAATATCGTATGCGACATTGTTAAAATTCTTGTTATTTTTTTTTCTGTTTTTTAAATGTAATGGGATATTCAACACGTTGAGTTGTTTCGGAACAGGACACACGAACGATTTGTGTTAACGATAACAAGTTCAGATAAATTCTTTATAAAGTGTACCTACATAATATTATTATACATACAATTTGTAAGCACACTCATTGGTACACATATAGGTACAACATTTCATTTTACAATATCCCAATTTGTTAGATTTAAATATCCATTTAGGTTTTAATGTGTTTCTATTTCAAAAATGAAATACGAGTACTTCTACCTATGTAGGTTCATATTTTCTTTATTTGATAATTGATTCTGGAGCAGTAAGAGCATTTTTCTTTAAGTATTCAGGCGCTTTTCAAAAGTCATTTTTCCGCAAATGTGAATGTCAGATAAAATTTTGTCCTTTTTGAATTAAATATATAAGACTATAAAAAACAATTTTATTCTCAGCCCTGATGATGTAAAATCGTTGGTGAAAGCGCTAGGCGTCTTTGTGGTATATATACGTATACGTTGTTAACAAGTTTGTGAAACAAAAATCAGTGTTACTTTTATGATTGATTTTTTTAAATTATGCAAAATGTTTTATCACAACTGAAACATTAAATTCAATTCTTTGAATGCTTTAATATAATAAGCTTAAAATCTTGGGTATCCATGGAGATCTTCTGAGGTGGCTAAAGTCATACCTTACCAATAGAAGTCAGATAGTGGAGTACGGCGGTCATCTATCGAAAACAACACAGGTACCATCGGGTGTCCCTCAGGGTTCCCATTTGGGACCTCTTTTATTTAATATCTATATACATGACATTGGATTATGTTTTAGGGACAGTAATTACGTACAATACGCTGATGATATGAAAATCTACAAGACTATTACAGACATTACTGACTGTGAGAATCTACAACGTGACCTTGATAGGTTGACTTCCTATTGCATCTCCAATAAACTGTTACTGAACGTAAAAAAATGTCACCAGATTACATTTTCCAGGAAAAAAAGTACAGTACCATTCACATATAAAATCAATGGGGAGCCAATAGCTGTAAAATCAGACTGTAGAGACTTGGGTGTGCAACTGGACAGTAAGCTATTATTTGACAAACACATTGACACAATTACTTTAAAGGCTTACAAAATGTTGGGATTCCTAATGAGAGTATGCAAACCATTCACTCAGGTGAAAACATTTAATGTATTATACAACACAATTTGTTAGAAGTCAATTGGAACATGCGTCTGTCATTTGGAATCCACAATATAACATTTACATTGACAGTTTAGAACGTATTCAACATATATTTTTGAAACATATGAACTACAAATTTGGTAACAACTACAAAAATGAATTACAGACATTACATACAAGACGTAGAAATTCAGACCTTTTGTACCTTTACGATTTAATAAACTCAAATATTGACTGTACAGACCTTTTAGCAAAAATTACTTTTAACATACCAAATAGACGAACGAGACACACCTCGACTTTCTTCTTAAGTAAAAAAAGTACTAATGCTGCTCAGAACTCGCCACTACATCGATGCGTTACCACATACCTATAACAATTTGGAGAAGGTGAGGTCCGTGGACATATTCTGTATGTCCAGGAGCCTTTTTAGGAGCCACATTAGACAGGAATGAAATATTTGTTTATTTTTTCTTTTCTTTTCTTTTCTTTTTTTCTTTCTGTGTTTGTACTGTACTGGCAATAATAATAATGAATTCAAAGATGGGCTGGTCAAGTACAAGAAATATGTTCAATGGTAATTATGTTATATTTTGTAAAATTTTATTGTATGTTGCCCATTTTTTTAAATAAATAAATAAAAAAAAAAAAAAAAATATTATAGATAGGTCCTGACAATCTAAATAGTATGACTAGTGGTATACTATGTAGGTGCTGTTCCAATTTTGTTATAAACAATGTGAGTACAAACTATGGTAGGTAAACGAAATCTGAATTTCCAGGGAATGCAGTTATACAATGCATTGCCAGAAGAAATTTAATCCATAAAGAGTCTAGGAATGTTTAAAAAATCGCTTGCACACAATCTTCAGAATCGACAGTTTATGGATAATGATGTTATTTCTAACATAATTATAATTGATGTGTTTTGCACTGCAATATAATATTCTTTATATACATACACCTATATTTTTTTGTTAATTTTTAAAATGTTTTATTTTGTTTTTGTAGACTCTAAGCGAATTCATGTAATTCTTTGAGAAAAATAAAGAAGAAAAAAAATGTCATCACGGCATATCCCACAATTAGCGTGGCTAACAGATTAGCCGCACAAATAAACATAAAAGCTCTCCTCTCCATATCAACAAAAAGCTAAGATAGGATGAGTGTCATCGCTGAAATGAAGATGAAAATGTCTTTATTTTTTCGAATACTTTCCTTTTACAGGACATTCGAAATCTCAAAGAATGGGAAACCAATTCTTTGCCTGTTGCTCCAAAGCTCTAAATAAAAGGACAATAATGTTCATAGCACCTGCCTTTTACAGGACACTCGAAAACTTACGGAGAAGAGTGGGAGACCAATTCTTAGCTTGGTGTTTCAAAGCTCTAAATAAAAGGACAATAATGTTCATAGTACCTGCCTTTTACAGGACACTCGAAAACTAACGGAGAAGAGTGGGAGACCAATTCTTTGCTTGGTGCTCCAAAGCTCTAAATAAAAGGCCCATAATGTTCATAGTACCTGCCTTTTACAGGACACTCGAAAACTAACGGAGAAGAGTGGGAGACCAATTCTTTGCTTGGTGCTCCAAAGCTCTAAATAAAAGGCCCATAATGTTCATAGTACCTGCCTTTTACAGGACACTCGAAAACTAACGGAGAAGAGTGGGAGACCAATTCTTAGCTTGGTGTTCCAAAGCTCTAAATAAAAGGACAATAATGTTCATAGAAATAATACTAATAATAATTAGACATAGGATATCAGATTTCTACTAAACAAAATAAAGACATTTGAATAAATAATATGTTTAAAGTATAATTTACTATCAATATATTATAAAAGTGTTCATTATTTTATTATAATACTTGGTAATTTCAATCTGCCTACGCCCAAAAGTTTTTATCGAAACAATATTATGTATTATTATACTTTTGATAGAGATCGTTTAGGAACCAATAAAATTTGTTTTACTGCTTTTTGAGGAAGGGTATAAAATTTCAGTTTATTAATCGGACCGTCAAATTGTACCGATTGTCTTGAATATTATGTATCTATCTATAAAGTATTTTGTAACGAGAAACAAACGGTATTAATATTTGAAAAAAAAAATACACCTATCGTGTTCTTCCTATCCTAGTTGGGTCAGGAGTCTATTGCACTTAAATGCCTACTTACTTCCTGGGGGCCAAAAATGGCTACATTGAGCAATTCATCTACAAATTGGGCTGGGGGGTGGGTGGTCCGAGTAAAACTACATTTATGCCTGTAATAGGGCGCAGCATTGACCAACTTTATTTTATTTTTCTTTTCATTATTTCTGTTTTTTAATCTGTATGTTGTGCCTGTTGACGTATGATTGTGAGTGAATAAATAAATTAATAAATAAATAAAATTCATATTTGGTGAAATGTTGCCGTTAAATCGTTTTACAATTCCTAATATGATCCTATTATGATAAAGTGGCCCTTTTAGCCCCCTGTATGTTTGTGCTTTTAGGAACTTTGGTAACCTCAAACTTTCAACATATATCGACTGTCCAGTCTATTACTCAATAACTAGAAATATCTTGTTTTCGAAAAATTGCAATTTTTGTCATTTTGGTATATTATATTTTACTTATAAAAACAAAACAGATGTGAAAATTAATATTATATAGGTAATAATCGTACTGTTAAAGACATGTTCTTGATGCTTTTGTTCCATTCAATAGTCAAACAATTCGAAATATTTGTTTGTGAAACTGAAAGTAGGTACATTTTTTACCATAACTAATTATTTAATATATAAAGGGAACCCTTAAAAGAATCAGCCAACAACGAGCGAACTGGATTGGCCACAACATCAGGCACCCAGGACTGCTTATCACCATCGCGGAGGGTAGGACCGAAGGTAGTAATGGTTGACGCTTATATGAACCAACTGAAGAAGGACATGAACGGTGACACATACGTAGAACTAAAGAGACTAGCTCAGAATAGGGAGGAATGGAGAAAAAAATCCAAACTCGTTGCAGACCAATCCAATGGATTGTAACTCATTATATAGGTATAGATAAAGAAAACCGTGTTTTTTTCATAGTTACTTTTTATTTTTAGATAGTTAACAGTTTTTTTAGTTAGTTAACAGTTTTTTCATACAGACGTATGATAAGAGTTTATATATTGCTATTGGTTGTAATAGGAGTAGGTTTTATATAAAAATTACAAAATTCGAAAAAGAAAACATGAATGGAAGATAAAAGAGCTATTTGCTATGTGATACTGCAGCGGTACTATGGAGTGGAATGTCGTTGGGTGTAAAAATAAAATATTCAAAATATAATATATATTTATATACCTACTTTTTAATTGAGAGGTTACATAAAATGGCAGATGTTATATGCAAATCAAATTGAAAATTAATAATAGGTTGAACTCAATTGTTTAATCCTCTTTCTTAATAAAATTATAAGCACAACATAAGCGCATTTATATGATTCTTGGCTGACGTCCACCTCATCTTTTGGATCATATTTATTTTAATCATTTACTTATACGGCTATTCCTGTTTACTTTAAACAAAAGCCTCTATTTCTTCAAGTATATCTCTTCTGAGCGACTACTCACTACTCACCGAAGCGACTACTCACCGACTCACCGAAGTAGACTACTCACCGACTCACCGAAGTAGACTACTCACCGACTCACCGAAGCGACTACTCACCGACTCACTCACCGACTCACTCACCGACTCACTCACCGACGAAGCGACTACTCACCGACTACTCACCGATGCGACTACTCACCGATGCGACTACTCACCGATGCGACTACTCACCGATGCGACTACTCACCGAAGGTTCATTAAATATCATTAGAACATCGTGTAGTACCCACATAGGTTTTGTTCTATTTTTTATGCGTTCAGGAGATCTCCACTCAAGCATTTTTATTTACATATATTTCTGCTAATAAAATGCCTCTAGATACCTCACCTTAGTCTGCTGTTTGTCATTTACCAATTTGTATATACCTACATTCATTTATGTTTTATGTTTATTGCCAATTTTGTTAAAATGTCCTACTTTTGTTCCTATTTTTTTTAAATTTATAATATTTGAAAAATAAATTTACTAATATTCAAAAGGGACTTTGAAGAGAAAAATATTTTAAACATTCCCATCACGACAATTTTGACCGGCTGGCCTTTCAGGCCTGCCCAATGGCCCGCCCGTGAGGACACAATTTTAGTTTAAATGTGCGGATAAATAGTTGTCTACGAATCCTGACATATTCGGGTGTGAAGTGGATATCTCTTCAATGTCCATCTCTGCTCTTTAGATCTAGCAACACCACCGATAATCAGTTCAATTTTGCCACACTCACTCGTACACACACCACACTATCGATATGTATTTTTTTTATAACGAAAAGTTCTTTGTGTATTTGTAGATATACCAAAGTTTCTACAGTCTTGTGGGTCGAATAATGTTAATTAAATATTCAATTAAAGAAACAATGATGTATATTATTTACACAACACATCAACCATTTCATTATTTGCATCATCACTTTGTTATTGACTACCATCAGATCTATCTTATTATTATTATTATTTCATCATTGATAATGTGCAATCTAACAATTGTAATTATCAAACAATTAGGTGTAGGGAGTATGAAGTAAGTAATGAAATAAAATCATCGAGTAAAATACATAATTACAAATGGAGGGAGCATGCGCAGCATAGACAAATTAGAATGATTTCGTGAAACTAGAAAATAAGATGAGAGTTTAAATTTGACGAAATTTGAAGGTAATTAGATAATGAGAATATTAAAAAAAAAAAAAAAAATTTAAAGATAAATTGATTATTTTGAACAAATATTTAAATGATATAAAATATAATACAACACTGTTTTATTTCTCACTATAATGCATACAAAGTATACCACAAATACGCCTAGCGCTCTCACACTCTCTTCAGGTCGGAGTTTATATCTAGAGTTTGAGTCAGATGATGAAAATTTGTTGGTGAAAGCGCTAGGGTAACTGTGGTATACTTTGTATTAATTAAAGTGAAACATAATACAGTGTTAAATTATATTTTATATTATTAATGTAAAGATGCGTAGATATCTGAAAATTGTTCAACATGGTTCAGGTATACCTCAGTATACTCCTGTATATTACTTTGGTTGAAGCAAAAGGATAATGTACACGATTAGAAAAAAGAGTTTTTATTTTAATATATTGTATGAATTTGATGGAAGAAATCTTATAAAGATGTATATTTTTCTGTTAACGTCGAAGAAAAAAATATAAAAATTCCTTCCCTGACCGAGTAAATGAGTGGGTGACCATTAAAAAACAGAACAGAATAAATATTACTTTTTTTATTAATAAAATAAGTTCGGTGATTTCACGATTATAAATTTTATTAAACAAACACATACATATTATTAATCATCGTCATTCGAATATCGATGTTTTTACATCACTTATTTGCATCGTCATTTGAATATCGATGTTTTTACATCACTTATTTGCATCTTAATCATAGAAATAAGTAATAAATAATTATTTATCAGTTAGTTGTCTGTCATTCAATAATAATATTACTTATGATAATTTCATATAATTACATGGTATTATTGATTTCATTAATCACTTTATTATTATTCAATTCAAATAATATAAGAAAACCTTTGTATCCATACAAAATATTTGAATCAAATATATGAATAGAAACATGAATTAAGAGAACTTATTTAAAGAAAATACATAAAAAAACTCTTGTTAGGTAAGGAAGTTGTCCCACAAAGAACTGAAAGGAGTCGCACAGGGTAAAGTGCAATGGAGAGAAAGATGAAAGATTTTAGTGCAAACTAACCTATAAAATTGAAAGCAGAGATAGAGTTGAGGAGAACTTCTTATACCTGCTTCAAAACGTAACTTTATTGAAAAAACTTCACCAAAGATTCTGAGGTGGTTGTCTATGTCTACAAATGTTCTTTACACACAATCCTAGACCTTGTCTATTAAATATGATGGGTAAGGGTGAGGCAATTAGAAAATTACCACTTTGAATGAATACTTTGTTTTTTTATGGATGATTTTGAGGTTTGCGGTCTATCCCAGGTGCCGGCATATTCCCCTTTCACGACACAAGGTTAGAGTGAAAGGTGTACAAGGTAGTTTTTGGGTTTAAATCAAAAACCCAGATAGCTGTATCTTTTTTTTTGATAAAGACAATTTATGGATGGTTATAAATAGTGCTAATTTTTTGAAATTTTTTAAACCTCATTTTTCAAGATGAATTGATTCTGCAAGCTACCGACCACACTAAATGATATTATCATAATTTATTTTCTGATGAATGATGTTTTCATTTGTAAATTTTGTATTGTAATGGTGATGTGTTTCAATAAATTTAACATAAATATCTAATGAATAAATAATTACAGCTTTAGGATTATATAAATACGTAGGATAAAATCAATATTCATTTAAACAATTAATTTATTATAATTATACGAGCATAATTTATCAATTAACCTACTTAATAAAACGATTGATAGGATATCTTGAATGGCATATTAGATATGTTACAATGTTGCGTGCTTATTTATCCTTTATATTAATTGAATTTGTATGACCAACTATGCATTTTATATTTCTTGATTTGTCATCATATTAAGGTAATTACATATTATTATATGTCAAGAAATCTATATGGATCAAGTGATGGAAGATATAATGCTGTAGAACGTAATAGGATCAAGTGATGGAAGATGTAATGCTGTAGAACGTAATAGGATCAAGTGATGGAAGATACAATGCTGTAGAACGTAATAGGATCAAGTGATGGAAGATATAATGCTATAGAACGTAATAGGATCAAGTGATGGAAGATATAATGCTGTAGAACGTAATAGGATCAAGTGATGGAAGATATAATGCTGTAGAACGTAATAGGAACATTGGGTAAGTTCGAAGAGATTGTGTTTTTACGGTAAACTCGTTGTCTGTGTATTGATTTTGTGTAATTTAGATGCATTTCCCTACAAAATAGTTTAATATTAATGTACAGTAAAAAATAAATAAATAAAGAAATAAAGATCTAAAAAGACGGGAGTGAAGATCTGGAAGGCGACAGGACTGAGTTTAAAATGAGAACTGTGTTTATTCTAGACCAATTTAAAATAATATAACTTAACGACGAAGAAAATTAACCAAAACGCAATAAATGTAACTGACATATATATAAGTAATTATTTAAAGTAAAAGAGCTAGCCACGGTGAGAACAGGGTGATGGGTATAAAAGCTTTCCAAATAAGCATGGTTAAACACTAAACTTACATATTCAAAATGCTTTTATATTACATTAATATGCATATTACCAACGATAAGTCTATAATGAGATCAAAATATGATGAGATTAAGGTATTGCAAAGAAGAGTTATTTATTATTGTTTAGAAATCTAAAAAAATGCAATTAAATAGTTTAGTATTTGAAAAAAAAATAACAAAGAAATATTATAAAATATTTTGGTAATATCGAGGCAGACTTGTGTGATCATCATGAACAAAATACAGTTTAATCTATTCTGTCTGCTATCCTTCAATAAAATTTAAAACAGATAATAATCAAATCATTCAATATTGAGTACTATTGATCTATCACTATTCTGATTAATTATCCTAATCAAATCACCATTATCATCATCATTGAGTTACATATAACATTAAGGAAGATGATATTATTTATTTTATTATAATACCTA
This sequence comes from Athripsodes cinereus, assembly GCA_947579605.1. Lineage (NCBI taxonomy): Eukaryota > Metazoa > Arthropoda > Insecta > Trichoptera > Leptoceridae > Athripsodes > Athripsodes cinereus. Next base: position 4,846,264 of record OX388309.1, read on the forward strand.
TGTATGTATCTTCTTTATAATTCTCGTGTTCAACAATCACAAAGATCAGTTTGTTAGATTGTACACCTAATCATAGTTCTGCTGTGTCCATACATCACATCGAGTTAGTGATACAATATAATAATAATAAAATGATTGATAAATTATCGAAACTCGCGTAGGTATCCATTGTGTGTATTGAGAAACCATGAGATTGTTATTATTACAAGTGTTGTTAGTTTTTACCCTTTCATTGAACAAATACGCAGAAGTGGATCTAGATACAGAAGTGAGTTTTAAGAGGAAAAATAGAAGGCAGGCGTGGTGTGGGAAGAAGGTGAGTGTTCTAGCTGGGAAACATCAGAATGTGAACAGAAGTCTAAAGAATAAATTATGTGCTCCAGCTAGCACAAGACAGGGAAACCCGCGATAGAAAGATAACCAATGCTGAGGGACTTAAAGACTTAGGGACTTGGTATTCAAAGAAGAAGGATCTAGATCAGGATTCTGGAAATCATTTTTCTGATAATATAATATATAGTAGGTACGAGTATAGTTATTTTAACTGATAGTTTAATTGATCTGTAGTCTTTCTGAGGGACGATTATTTCGGCTGGTTCATGATTTGATAATGCGTAATTATAGTTTGCCAAAAAGAAAGGCCATTATTACATCCACAGTGTTTTCGGTAGTCAGGAAGATTTTTTAATAAATAAATAAATTCAATAAATAAATAAATTCATATGATAACGTAGTGATAGTATTACTAATGTTGTGATAAAAGCTGACACAATTGATTCAGAATCGTTCTAAATGATGGATTATTAAGGACCTCATACGATCATGTGTTCTTGAAATTTTCAAGGAAAATGTAAGTTTGAAAAAAATATAAGTATAGGTATAAAATGAACCTGCATCGCTTCTGTTATCGAATTCAAAGTATTTCAGTAGGTGTAACCATTGCAAGTATTATGTTGTGATGGTAAGAACAATATTGTGCTATACTTACCTAGTTGTTTGGAATTCGTGATGGTATAATCAAAATACACACTGCCACAGTACATTTTGTAAGTAGATACATACATACATATAAACTCAGCAGAGCGATGAACTGAAAATTGTCATATAATGTAATTTTTATAGCAAGTTTTTAAGGCGATAGGTATCTACATTTTTTGATAGGAAAAGGGCTAATAATTCTCATCAGAAATCATCCTGTTAAAAGTGTAGATTACATAGATATTTTATAGTTATATAAAAAAAAAATATTCTATATAGTTTGCGACCAATTTTTCCTTTATTATCAAATTATCATTATGAGAACTCTCACATGGGAGATATAATAATAATAATAATAATAAAAAACTTTATTGCACAAAAAAACAACATATGAAAATATTCAATTTAACTATACAAAAAAAATTGTGCAATGGGCGAGTTTATCGCAGAAGCTATAATGTCGTTAATAATATTTCAGGATGGACGAAATATTTTTTTGTTAAATTGAAAAGAAAAAAAAAACGAAAATGGTGACAAATTTCTCAAACAAATAAAGAACTAAAAAATATGTATAAAATATTAAAACAAAAGTGGTATCTACTTAATAATTTACAAGCAAGAAATCATTAAAGTGTCCTTCTTTGTTTGGGTGATACATGTATTTATAATTATATGTTTAGTGCATTGTACATATTTATGTGTATCGTCGTGTTAATACCCATAATACAAGATTCATATCTTAGTTTGGGACTAGCTCGGTCTGTGTGAATTATCTATACATGTTATGTTATGTACTTCCAAAGATTGTAATAATCACCATAATATAAAGAAAGCTGAACAAAGCATGGCGTTGATGATAAAGCTATGAATATCGTGGTGAATAAGGAGGTAGGACTCTACAATATTATTATAATCCTTAGTACCAACAGTAGTGGATTGATAAATCGTACATAATATCAAATGTTACTATCACAATCTGTATGTGTACCTATTACTCGTATAGCAACCATAATATTTAGTACTTATGTACAATAGATAGGTACTTACTGGACTCGGAATGGTGTGATAGCATCAATGCTGTATTTACAACAATAAACTATTTTTGTTACAATGCAGTATGAACGTATTTTTGTATGGTTACTTTATGTAATAAGTATGTACAGAGTGCCTTCGACGCCATGGACCAACTAAAGGGTGTAAAAGAAAATCTGAATATGTTTAACTAATATTAGTTTATACTAGGGCTAATTCTGAATCTTAATGCACTAACTAACTAAAAAGTTGATTAATATTAGTTATTATGTAGTATTCAGCATTAGTTATGAACTATAAACAACTATAAACTCGAGAACCACCAAGTGCAAACGGTAAAATCTATGGGACAAACTAATTTTAGTCAGTGATGCCGCAATACAAAATGTTTTTCACGTTCCGATTTACACTTCTGGCAACAATTTAATAGTTGTCGCGCGTGAAAATTGTGAAATGTCAGATTTGCCGATATATTTTGGCGTTCGTATTTGCGTCTGTGGTGGTGTAATTTTACAATTTATGCATGCTAAGAGTTGCCCTAAAAATATAAATTTTTACTTTTAATTGAAAAAACAACTTAACACTTCCAAAATATACCAATATTCTGCGGTAAAACGACAGCAACTAATAATATTCGCACATTAAAAGTCGCGAATAAAATTCTGCCAAATCCAACTTATTTTAGTCGTCGGCTGTCAACTAAAATTTCATTCTGAATACGAAATCCATAGATTCTCGAAATTTATAGTTGTACTAAGGTGTCAAAATGAACTAATGAACTAAATTAGTACGGAAAACTGTGAATAAGAATTACAACTAATTATCATGACTCAACTATCTTCTCACACTTAGTTGACTTAGTTAGCGCAACTAAACTATTATATGATTTAGAATTGGCCATAATATACTATCACGGCAAATATAACAAGTGGGGTAGCCAAAAGATTAAATTCACGTAACAAACTTGCAATTTCAATTGTCTTGTACGTTTGGTTTTACGATTACCTTTTACATGCAACACAAAAACTTATGGAAAAGAGAGGGAGAACATTTCATATTATATAAGTTCATTTTTTATGTCTTTTCTATGAAAGGTATAAAGTAATAACACAGTTTAAATACAATTCAAACAAAATACAAGTCATATTAATGGAAAAGAAAAGATTGGACCTAGAAAAAATTGGTGACAGGAAAATTATTCGAATCACAATTATTCGAATGGACAATTCTTCGAAAAAACATTTGTACGAACTAACTTTTTTTCGAATGACAATTATTCGAATGGCAGTTATTCGAATCCACAATTATCAGAAAACACAATTGTTCGAATTTTTATACGTTATATTGATAACAACAATTATCCGAAACACAATTCTTCGAATTTTATATATAGCGAAAAGCGAAGTTATATTATATAATTAGACTCAGTTTGCAATCGATTTATCTAAATAGTGTCAAACGTTTGGATAAATAATTTAAAATAACGTTAAAGTTGGATGAGGTATGGCTGGAGTTTTATATGAAACGTAATATAATTGCGTCAATATGACCTGCTTCTGAAGATCAAAATAAAATGAATTAAAATTAATATAAAATAATTTCTAACAAATGTTAGTCGAACAATTCACTTTCCATTAATTGTTATTCGAATAATTGATAGTCGAACAAATGTTATTCGAAGATTTGTTAATTCGAATAATTATTTTTTCGAACAATTGTGAATTCGAACAATTGTATTTCGAAGAATTTTCATGTAATCATGGAAATAATTGTTTTATTTTTGTTTCCAACCATATCCAATTTTTTCTAGGTTCATTCTTTTCTTTTCCTAGGTTCAATTTTTTCCATTAGGTGGGGTAGCCAGTGGATGAACAGTAATAAATTATCAAGGAAATCGTCCTCTTTATGCCCATTTTTTTTAATTATATGTTTCAGCGTGCATAAATAGATTAAATTAAACAATACGTCTGAAGACAAGCAACATTAAACTTTGTTGGTTCATGGTGACTTGTACACCCTGTAAGAAGTGTATTAGTTTACAGTATTGTTGGTAACTAAATAAGGAGGTAGGTAAACAGTGATACCTGTAATAATAATGATATTATATCTATTATATTATGTTATAAGTCAGACATATTATATAATAATAATACGTATAATGATATGATGGAATATTATAATAATGTAACTTGGATAAACTTATACGAGTACCTAGTGCTTATCTGCCATTGCAGTGGTGGCTATGTGTTTTCTTTACAACTTTAAAGCTTCATTTAATTCCATGAATAAAGTCTTTGTTTCTGTTATTCCGCACCCTTGGTTGCTCCATTAAACGGCGCCGAATAAATTATATGTTATAGGTACATATATACAATAACTTTTTGAATATAATAAGATCTACAATGATTTCCTTATTTCAGCAAAAGTTTCTGATGAAGTGAACAGCTCAAAAGTTTATTCATAAGACTTCTAAAATCACCCGTACGTAATTTCTTAAAAGATGATAATCTTAATGAACAAAATTAATGAGCATATTATAAAACATTGAAAAAAAGCACGTTAGTTACTTACATCGATAGCTAGCTTTTTTCTCCAAAATGTAATAGGATTTGTCATCCGGTGAAAATATTTGATAAAATATAGGAAAGGCAAATGAGGATTACAAATAATGCTCAAATAGCTGAAGGACTCTTTCTTCTTAGGGACTCTTAATAAAGAAAACATTAATTAAATTAGATTTTCACTCATAATTATTTCATATTTTTACGACACAGAGAAAAACGTTAATGATTATTCTGTTCGAAAAATCCAATAGTTACATTACTTACTTACTTATGCAGCTATTTCTGTTCACTGTTGAACACAAGCCCCTCCCATATGTCTCCAGGCAGCTCTGTACTGAGCAATCTTAAACTAGTCACCAACGATTCTTCTAATGTTGTCTGACCAACGTGTTGGAGGTCTTCCTCTACTCCTTCACTATAATTACATTACTTATAAAAAATGTCGTAAGGTTATATATTTTATATTTATTAAAAAATGTCGTAAGGTTATATATTTTATATTTATTTTACACACTTTACAAAGCCTTCAAATGTAGGACAACATAATTAACATCACTGACTTTTCGTTTATTTTTAAAATTAAATAATATTATCATTATTTTAAGTGCACAGTAAAATTAACATATCAATCAAAAATTGTTTAAATGAATAATAAGAATATTAAAAATAAATTGATTATTAATAATAATATGTATGTTGTTCCACCATTGTATGAACAATCACAAGACAGAGTTGTGCTGTGGAAGACATTATGGTACACGACCCCCTACGGCTGTATTGTGAAGCTGGCTTGACACCTTTATTTGTTTTTAAATTGCCTTGCCCCCCCCCCTCCCCCTCTTTCCTCTTTACACGCGCATAACTCTTCAACATCCTCCGCAGACCATCCCAATAGTTATATATAATAATATTATATTATACATACCAGAAACAAATACTCCATGAAGAGTATCTATCTTTATCAATATAGAAGCAACAATATGATTTTTCTCGACATTATTTTATATGGCGAAATGGTATAACATAATTAGAATAATAAGTATAGGTTAGTTGGAAGATATTGTGTAATTCAGTTGTTAATTCGCCCTATGTGAATTATTTGTGTAATTTTTTCATGCTAAAAGCATGTATTTTTGTAACCAGTTTTCAAACCTTAATTTTTTTAAGATACTAATGGAGATGATTAGTAAAAATCGGTTACCTTAATTGACCTCTTTGTAATATGTCGATATTAACATAAAATAAATGTTTCACTGTACAGTTGAATATCATAATAGGAGTATGTGGTATTGGAGTTACAATTTTCGTAGACAAATATGATTCATTCAATTTTCAGGCAAATAAAAGTGGTCAATACCTAGAAGTAAATATATTCTAATCAAACACTCGATATCATTCTTCATTTAATAATTAAGGAAATATTCAAAATAAAATAATTCATTTTTTTTTTTTGATTTTAATTTTGTTTACTTTTGTGCCATCTGGTGGCAAAATGATTAAACTAAAAATAAATTTTTCAGACGTGAACAAAATTGTAAGGAATTTTCTTAAGAGTATTGGTAGAGGTGGTCGCATCTCACTTATCTGATCAGCGATCACAATATTCTTCTGTGTGACTGCTTTACGATACTGCAATATCTTATTAAATTATTAATTTTTATAAAATAATAATAAACACCCATGTTGGTTATTTTGACTGCGGTAATGATGTATGAACGCTCATTGGCTGACTGAGTGTTTGGTGTGGTAATAATTATTATTTTTTATGTTGACAGTTGTTCATATATTGTGTGATTATATATGAAATAAATTAATATTCGAAATTTCAGCACATATTCGCGCGCATATACATAAACACAATAAAGTAAATGAACGAAAATCAGTCTTTAACGCGTCATGCAAAAATGTTCATTTGAATTTAGAACATAATATTTGTTTTCATTAACAGTTTCTTATCTCTCTTGTAATTTTAACATTTTGACAACCAACTTACTACAAGATACGAATTTTTTATAGCATATTTAATATTAACACAAGACACTTTTCAATTTTTTAATATTGATTTTATAGAATACGCGTACTTTCGTCAAGTTAACATCCAAATTAAGCTTGACATTTTTTTTTTAAAATAAGATGTGTCTAGGTTTTTGTTGTACTCTCTGTGTTTTGTGTTAAAATTAAATATGTTAAAAATGTCTTTTCACTATTTAAACACACAAATCCCAGATCATTCTTATCTAATTTGTTGGTTTAAAAGTTGTTATCAAAAGAGTTTTCCCTCTTAAAGTGGAGAATGGGGGATAGTCCCGATCTCATACTGTGGAGATGTGTTAACCATCAACCATTTAGTACAAGATTGTCAACTAAAAAAATAGCAATGCCTTCAGATCATCAATGAGGTATGTGAAAATGAAGAAGTTGGTAGCAAATTATTGAAAAAGATATTATAAGTAGTGTCAGTACAATTTTTGCAGTTCGTTATGGTAAATATTACAACAAATTATAAAGACGTCAAACATCATGTTGAGGCACGACTCTACACATTATTCTACGCCTGTGCCTATAATACAAAATGTAGAACTTACTAACTGTCCGTTGGAGAGCTTGTAGAGTATTATAAGTATGTATTTATGTAGATATTGCCACAGCTCATCTATTCAAAACAGTCATTGATTGACATCATAATATCGCACCTCCATTGCTGTAACGTGACTACTCAATTATTTTATTGAAATTTGACTAGGGACGTAAGTATAAAATAAATTTAATAATTGTTAATATTTTCTTATTCTTAATTTTATGACACAATCTGATGTCGAAAACTAGATTTACTTGTACAGAAGTAATCGAACCCACGACCCCTCGCTTACGAGGCGAGTGCGCTGAATACTTCTAGTCCACCATAATAACTCTTCTTAAAGTGAGCGGAAAAAAGTTTTTTTTTTACTATTACTATAGGTAATATTACGAAATATCCTAAAATCTGTTAGGTAGCCAGTTGACCAGCAGTGTAGCATGTAAAACACACAACAAAATATCAAGACCATAAACAAGCAGTATGCGTACTCTAAAACTATACGTGTACAAAAAAACAAAAACAAAAAGGCAAAAAACAATTTATTTTGTTTATGTTTTCGGCATTAACAATATAACAATTTCTAGACATGATGTGATTTTTTAGATTACTATGTAATTATTGTTATTTTTTGAGCTTTTTATTTGCTACCGCGGTTTCGGTGGAGCGTCCACCATTAACCAGTTTTAGATTAACGCTCGTTAATGGTGGACGCTCCACCGAAACCGCGGTAGCAAATAAAAAGCTCAAAAAATAACAATAACAATTTATTTATTCGAGGCAAATCCTCTGGATACCTAATATTTACACACACGAAGTCTTCGATCTCTATCTCTACATACTTTCGTTTTGTTAGTTGATATAACAGCTAATACATAATGGGTAGATAATATTATTAAATCTCACTTTAATGCCATCTATAAATTACTGGTAACAATTCAATAATAATAATAAGTAGGTACCTGTCTGTTTATTATTATTATTATTAGTCTCTCGTACAAATAATATTATGCAATAAATACTTTTATCACCCGTAAGTACCTATATTACAATGCGAGATAATATGAAGCGATCTGTAATTTAGACTGTAATAATAAAATTATATTTCAAACTAAATTCAAAATTGGAATCATATTTTGAACCATTCTAGATTAATCATTCCAATTGATTACACTCACCGATAGTCAACCTATTTGAAAAGGTATTAACTAGGTAGGTATGTTGTATATGATACACATATATACATATGTGAACTTCCATTACACTGAGAAAAATACTCAAAACGAATCATTGGTACGATACTATCAGATTAGGACCAGAGATCGTACAAACGATTCATTAGTATAAATCTATAATATAAACTCTTCGCAAACAATTCATTGGTAAATTTACCAACAACTTGTTTGCGAAGAGTTAATATTATAGATTCGTACTAATGAATCGTTTGTACGATCTCTGGTCCTAATCTGATAGTACGTACCAATGATTCGTTGTGAAATTTCGTTAGTATTTTTCTCAGTGTAGGAGTGCTTGATACAGAGTTTCGACGCTTTTGAATCGACTCAAGGCTTGGTTATGAGTAGTTAGGTACTCTTTAAACCTACTGTGACATGCACTCCTTAAGGAAGTTCACGTATGAAGCTTTCATAACATAATCAAAATGAGAAGTTCTGAGTTACTGGTTGCACCTTATTTTTTCCCTTTTGAAAATTGATTTTGTTATAGGTATCATTTTCATACTTTGGTTTGGTCTATACGATAGAAATATTTGTTTCTACTTATCCAATTATACAAATATTGTTTTGCACAAACATTTTAAAACACATTGCAAATGTGCATTGCAAATGTGCATTGTGAAAGTGTAACTTTGAAAATGCATTTATTTTGAACTGTTCTAACTTTCTTTTATTTTCAAATCCTTCTCCAGCAGGCGAAAGACTAAAGCTTTCTTGAAAATAAAGATGTAATTTATTCCTTTCAAAATCTATCTCTTCTTAGATTTAGTAATGAAATTTTTCAATTGTTTCACCGTAATTTAAGTAGGTAATGCAGTAAAAAAATAAATATGTTAAACAATTACATATTATCGTTTCTTTCTATTTTTAAATTTTTAAATCTAGTCTACAATTTAAATCGAATAGTTTGAATTTCGAACGCAAAGATAATTCTACCACAGTCCATAGTAATAATAATAATAACAATATTAAAATAGTCTGTATTTAAATAATAAATCTTCCTCGATTCATTGAAAAATGACACTAATCTATAAGACGTTAAGATATATATTCCTTTAACAACTAGGTACATTCCCATGATCTCCAATGTAATCCGATAATTTTGATTGCTGATAAAGAATATTGAATCTGTCGATGAATAAAAATAGTAAGTACACATACAATAAGAAGGAAATTTGATCTTTAATCATAATTTTAAGGAGGCATATATTGGCGTAATGATAAAATGCACTTAATTGTTTGTTGAGGTTTAGTAAGAACAGTGATTTAAATAGTATTGTACAATAGACATTATTGAAAGTATTGTAATCTTTAGGGCTTGTTGTTATTGTCTTGTGACTGAAGATCGTGTCCATCGATACGTGATGTTAAGCATTAGTAGTATTGGTAGTTCATAAACGTGAGCGATGATGATAATTTTGTTATGAAAATTCGTATGCAAGAATGAGTTTTCTAAGCAAGATAATAATAATAATAATAATAATAAAGCTTTATTGACAGAACATAATACAAAGTTTGTACAAGAAACGAAAAATAAATAGAAACAGTGCTCTGTCAAATGGCGGACTTGTTGCAGAGCAACATCTTCCAGTCAACCATTCGAAAGAAGAAAAAAAAAGTACAAAAAAGAATAAATACTCAAAATAAAAATATATACAAGAAGATACATACACATATAAAATATAAAAAGATATAAGAATAAATAGTAAATTAAGTAAATTAATTATGATGTCTGTGCAAAAAGAGAGGGGAAGGGGAAAGGGAAGGAATGCTACCTTAATCGACCAAAGACAAAAATGAAAAAAACCGAATAAGTGTCAACGCCGTGAAATTTTATTCTTGAAAACCAAAAATGATGAAGACGTGCGAACCTCCGAAGGGAGTTGGTTCCATAGCCTAGCTCCATGGACCGTAAATGAAGAAGTGAAAAAATCCGTATGGTGAGAGGGAATTATAAGAAGACCATTGTTTGCTGACCTGAGTGGCAGACCATGTGAGGAGGCAAATTGAAATCGTTCTCTGAGATATACTGGTGCATCTTGATTTGATAACACCTTGAACAGAAGACAAAGTGTGTGAATATCTCTTCTCTCTCTGATGGTTCTCCATTTTAATTGAGATCTGTATTCTGAAATGTGGTCAAACTTCCTCAAGTTAAAGATGTATCTGATACAAACGTTCTGAAGACGTTCCAATTTATTAAGAAGTTCAGATGTGAGATCCAAATAGCATACGTCAGCATAGTCCATTATTGGATGAACAAGTGATTGAATCAACAAAGACTTTGTGTCAATAGAGAGGAAATTTTGAAGCCTCTTAAGAGAATGAAGAGTTGCAAAAATCTTTCGACTGACCACACCGACCTGCTTCCACCAAGACAGTTTGTTATCAATGTACACACCTAGATCCTTGACAAAGTCAACAAAAGCAATGGAAGTGTTATTTAACAACAACATGGGTAAAGAAGATACATCAACATGAGAAATGAGTTTAGGACTACCCAAAATTATTGCCTGTGACTTTGAAGGATTGACAAGCAAGCCATTCTGCTCACACCAGCGTCCGACTCTACACAGTTCCAAATTCATTGAGTTGATCGCAGATACAATGTCTCCAGACTTAAAATGTGAGTAAAGTTGTAGATCATCCGCATAAAGGTGATATGAGCAAGACAGGTTCCTGGTTAAGGATGTGACAAAAATTGAGAATAATAAGGGGGAAAGGATCCCTCCCTGAGGGACGCCTGCAGTCAAAAGAATACTATCTGAGATTCCGTCAGGTGTAACAATTTTTTGAAAACGTTGTGTGAGGTATGAATTGAACCAACGCAGACAATTTTCAGAGACATTGAAAGACCTTAATCTAGCGAGAAGTAAATCAAAATCAACACTGCCAAACGCATTACTAAAATCCAACAGGGTGAGCATAGTGAGTTTTCTCTCCTCCATTGCAAATCTGATATCCTCTGTAATTTTCAATAACGCAGTAGTGGTACTGTGGCCCTTTTTAAAGCCAGACTGTAAAGAATCGAGAAGATTATGCTGGTTGAGATAAGTTGTTAGCTGGAAATGGACTATTTTTTCAGCTACTTTAGACAAAATGGGTAATATAGATATTGGTCGAAAATCCTTAACCATGGTGGGTGCATTACTTTTAGGTAGCGGAATAATGTTAGCAGACTTCCATTGTGATGGAAAGCAACCCCGGGCGAGTGAAAAGTTCATAATATGCGTGATGAGTGGAAGTACATTTTCAAGTATCAGATCAAGCATCTTTTTGCTTATCCCATCGTCACCAACCGCAGACGTCTTGATTGATGATATAATTTTCCTTATCTCATAACTAGAAACAGGAGATAGTTCAAATGGTTCGGAACTTAAAGAAATTGTGTTGGAAATGGCTCTGAGAGAGTCTGCTTTTAAAATAGGATCTATCTCAACAGGCCTGGAAGATACTAAATAGTTTAGGATATTATTTATCATCAGATTTTAGACTCGAATTTTTTTGATGCTATACTCAAACTAGAAGCGTATCTGTTATTGTAATGATATTTATGGTATATTTGAATTCATAACTTTCTGTATATCTTGCTCTAATTCTATAATGGTATATAAAATACATGAGTTACTTCGATTCTCTTGTAAGGTATGAAGAGAAAAAGGCGAGAGAAGCTCTTGTCCTTTCTATTTCTGTCACATTCATAAAGGTTCTTTTACATAACGTCGGTGATTCCACGGAACCTCCTACGTGCATTTATTAAGATTTTACAGGAGATAAACAAAACCGTTTTTTCTGGATAACATTTTCTATCTGTCTAATTCGTTACTTGCGAGTTGTCGCAGAAATTCTGTAGTTTACTGAATTTGACACATGAAGTGCATTTATGAGTTTTCAAAAATTACCCAAAAAAGAGTAGCAAATACATTCTTCCCTATGCAAGTCGAATATATTCCTAGGAGGGGAGGTGTAAAGAAAACTACCTACCTACTCACAGGAGTGATTTCCTTTAATTTATTTATTTGAATTTAGAATTTTTGTTTTGACAGTTGGTAAAGTAATTTTGTTTGTAATTTTGTGTTAGTTTTGAAACACCTGAAATAAAGACTTTAAATGTTGTTTTTTTTATATTATTTCAGGTAATTGTTTTATTATTGTTTATTTTATGTTTAGTATTGTTTAGTTTCTTTAGTTTAAACAATGTTATTTTAATAAATTTTTGATATTATTTCAGAAAAACACAGATTGCTTTATTCCAAGTATAAATCTCCATTATATTTAACTTCTCTTAATAACTTATTCTGCAGATATCTCAACGTATCGGTTATTTCATTGGTAGATGTAGCTCAAGGAAACGAATATCTACCAATATGAATAAGTACATATTTAACCAACAGTAGTCCATCCTCAAGCATCAGTCCTAAGCGATGTAGTATGTATTTTGGTTCTGAAGTGACTATTTCTAAATAACTTAAATCGATAAAAAAATCGATCATGAACCCTTTGTTGGGTATCATATTAAGTTTAAATGAATTTAATGATCACCTAAGAGAAGGCCAAACCTCGTTTGTTTCATCTAAAAAGTAAAAAAGTATTTATGTTTCTCATGGTCATCAAATTCATCTCGCCCTCAACGCTCCTCTCGGGAGCACAGGGCAGAAACCAAGCTCCTCCATTCAGAGCGTCTCTGCGCCAATTGCTTTCACCTCTTTCCACGACATTCCCTGCGCTCTGATATCCTTGTCAAGGAACGGTGTATTGTGAAAGAGGGGCGCCCGGGCCGACGAAACCCTTGCGGACGGAAGAAAAGTGCTCTTTTTGGCCAACTACCATAGGGCATTCTCAAAACATGTCCCAGCCAGGACCATCGTCTCTCCTGTATTACGGAGATTACAGGTCTCTGCTGGGTGCGCCGGCGCACAGCATCATTTGTAACAGGTTCATACCATCTGACATCCAAAATCCTTCTAAGACAAATACTTCTAATGTTTCTCATGGTAGAGATAAATAAATAATCCGATATTAGAAGTAGCAGTTCCTAGTTAAAAAGAAAATGTCGGCATGTTGAAAAGAATTAAACCTACCATTTAATGTCATTTTAATCTCCGGAATGTCAAATAGTAAATAAATTATTGCTTATATCAAATATCGGAATATTGTCAATAGCATATGAAACGATATAACGAATCATGATATCATATTTTCTTTACTAATTAAATCAATATTTTAATATTATTTGTTAATTAAATACGAAAGTATGGGTAATTAAAATTCTTGATTGCACGGATTAGCCATAAAACAAATAACAATAAACTAAAAACTGATATTTTCATATCTTTAAATAATTTTACGTAAGTCATGGGAATATCCTATAACAAGATACTAGCAAAATATTGTTAGGTTTATCATTTTGTAAAAAAAAAAACAGTCAACTATTGGTAATTTTTAAAACCTATTCGTGGTAATGAAAAGATGCGGCAATGTCTATGCTTCACTTATGTATACTTACTGAATTTCTTAATTTTTCATTGTCGCATGGAAGACAACTTGCGTGTATATTAATCTGCTTGCTACCCCCATTTGTGTCGAGGTGATCCATTGTAGTACTCTTTCTTCAGGATACATCTACTGCTTAAACCTTCTTGTAAGAGAGAGAAAGAAAAAACTTGAAAAATATATCTTTTAGTACCTAATCACCAGTTATTATACCATGAACTAATTCAGTCAAAATGGGTGGCAAATACATTTGCTGAAATCAAGAAAACATGTTGTTTTTAAATATGGATAAAAAAATATATAGGAATTAATTTGGTGTACACCGTAAGGAAATGTGCTGTGAGCGAGTTTATTCAAAGATACATGCTTTCCGTTGAGAATATCCATCAGTAGTTTCTATTTTCATGATGTATTTATTGTCTCTTTATGTTGATTGTGTTTGTTCCAAGTATGTTGTTTTTTTTTATTATTATTGTACTGTAAAAGCTATTTAGCCGTATACATTGTTAATAAATAAATAAATATAACTTCCTACCTAATTTATTCACTTATTTATTTATTTTCACTTATTTAATTAAAATGAGTGGTTTTAATAATATGTAGGTATTTTATAAATAAATAAATGTTTTATTTTTACCTCATCGAAAACACCTTAAATAAAATTTATTTTCAATATTATACATAATAAAAATCTTTTTTAATGAGGTAGTATTTAATTACTATTATGAATATTAAACATTTAAGACAAAATACTCTGTTATCTTAATTACCTTTGAAGACATCCTTAAACAGGTCCATTAGACATTCTTGTAGTGAAATAAAACGTTAAACAAGGAAATAAAATACACCAAAGCTCACACTAATGATCAGCTTTATGTTTTAAGATAATAACTTTATAGGATTTATATGAAATTATTTAGTGCTTTCGTATCTTGTATGGTTTTTTTTTAAAATCTTAATAATTCTTCATTTTCATATTCCTTAACGACTAACTATAAATAAAATTATTTTTATTGTGGCATATTCCAGCCAATGGATTAACTGCATGTAATAAACATGTGGATAGTCCTCTCTGATTTACACTTTGTTTGATATTATTTTATGATACGATTTTTTTTTTTGATATTTGTACACTGAGAAAAATACTCAAAACGAATCATTGGTACGGTACTATCAGATTAGGACCAGAGATCGTACAAACAAATCATTGATAAATTTACCAACAACTTGTTTGCGAAGAGTTAATATTATAGTTTCGTACTAATGAATCGTTTGTACGATCTCTGGTCCTGATCTGATAGTACGTACCAATGATTCGTTGTGAAATTTCGTTAGTATTTTTCTCAGTGTAATACGGACAAATAATGTTATTTCTTCTATTTTTTTTTTACGCGGCGGCAGAATTGACATCCACACTTCTCAGCACTATACAACCAGATAAGTCTCCATATGATCAGTCATGGTCATACAAAAACTTAGCAGTCTAATGCCGGGAAAAATTCACCTATCCAGATATACAGGATATCAAAGGATTAGGCTCAAAACGCGGGTTCAAAATACCAGCATTGTGCCTGAAATATCTGTGTTCAAAAACTTTTTCACAATATTAAGTGTTTATTATAATAGATTTTTGAATTTTAATATACAAATTAACCGGTAAATCTAATTTTTGTAAATTATTTATTAAAGATTTCGGAGTTACCCCTGTAGCTGACATGACTAAAGGTATTATATAAACGGACCTAGAATGCCAAATTTTTTTTAATTCTCCTGCTAGTTCTGTATATTTACGTATTTTTTCTGCGACGGTTGTTTGTATATTATGTGTATTTGGGACAGCGATGTCTATTAGGTACGTTATTTTATTACGTTTATCATGTAATACTAAATCGGGTCTATTATGATGTGTTTGTCTATCTGTTATTATTGTTTTATTCTTTAGATATTAATATTAATGTTTATTAATATCTAAAGAATAAATGATACCTGACCGTGGAGCACTCGGCAAGGAATTGGCCTCCTATTCTTTTCTGTAAGTTTACGAGTGTCCTGTAAAAGGCAGGTGTGCGAAAAAAATATTCTTTTCATTTTGAATCCGGCGAAACGGTATGCCACTTACCCTAAAATCTTTTTTTGGAACAGAAAAACGGCTTTTTATTTCTAGAAGGTGGTCTGCTGGCTACCCTCTTAATGGGATATGCCATGATAATATATTATTATATCGAATAAATCATTAGTAGAATAAAACGCTTGTTTTATTTATTTCGATATGGAATTCTACTACCTAAACACCGACACAGTGAATATATTATTATATATATTTCATAAGGGAGTGGACCGGCATCCGAAGTGTGGAAGAGCTGTTCCGAGCACAGCAGGACAGGGACAAGTTCGCCGAGGTAATCGCCAACGTTGGGGGACCCGACAAGGCACTTGAAGAAGAAGAAGATATATATTTCAGAAGTGCAGATTTTTTTTATTTTCACAGCAAATTAAATAATATATGGATGGCTCATATTGTTACTTACATACATTACAATTTACAGTATATTTCAACAAATGGTATGCATCAAACATAAAGGCCCTCCTGTCCGTGCCAATAAATAATAAGACATTAAGGGTGCTTGAAATAACTCATCCCTGAATTGAAGATATTTAAGATCTTTTTGTTGATGTTTTACAAATACATGCCATTTACAAGGCATTTGAAAACTTACTGAAAAGAGATTTTGAATCCTAAGTTAAGGAAAAAATTGTCATTGAACTCTGTATCGATCTCCTCTTCCAGTCCATAATCCTTAATATATATTGGTTGAACAATGTATGTTGAACAATGATTGTACTAAATTTTGTTGTCCGTGTATTATTGAAGATATTTTATGAAAGAAGATACAAAAAATGTTAATATTGGGTCTATGTGACGTGGTTAGATGAAAGTAATCACAACATAGTGATTATCTCGCCACTGCAAATCATATTTTGTATTTAATTTAACACTGTTATAAAACGATGACGTGCAAAAAGAATAAATAAAACATAATTATTCAATACGTTTGAAGAAAAGTGTGGGAGTGGGTGTATAAAAACAATAAAAAAGTGAGTAATAAAATTATAAAGCCAGTTTGTTTTTAATATAATCAACATGTTTTCAACCAATAAAATTAGAAATAAATTTATTTTACAAAACACTGTTATAACCAATTATCTAATCGGAATTTTATTGCTTCTTCGCCTTGATATTTAAAAGATGTTTTGTTTAATAAGATTTGAACAAGAAAACAATAAAAACACAACATCAACAAAAAAATAACAAATTGGTTGTTAATGTACCACGCTAATTATAATTTCATCGGATACATTCTATAATTCAATCCCTAATGTTTAATAAGGGTTTGTTTTCGTTCGATGATCTATGGAGGGTTCCTTCCAAGAAATAAAAGGCGAAATGCCCTTTCTTGTTATGCATGTAGGTGCATGTGAACATAATATGTATCAATCATCCCCTGTATTAGGGTAGTTTTGAGAATTCGTATCGGTTCTCAAACTTTCTCATGCAATGAAAATTACTGATGTTCTATTTTATTATTCTTTTTTCACATACGCTTAGTGAGTGGATAATTGAAAAATTATTATGAAAATATTTATAACAAAAATAAAATTTAATCCACATGTAATATATTTAAAATTTTGCCAATTTCGTTCATACTTACTACGGAGAAATGATCTGGATGAAAATGATATACAGGAATATTAAACCTAAGAATGAGAAGAGCCAACCTCAGCAGCCTTCAGAGGCAATAAGTTGGGATAGTGCTTTGAAGAAGATGATGAATCTTTATTTTAGGAGTAACAGAGGCCAACCAATAGATCCCTACATGGATCAAGTTTAGTGATGGAAGATATGGGTTGTAGCACATACGTAGAATTAAAAATACAGGCAGAAGATAGGGAGGAATATAGAACAAAAACTTTGATTTGTTTCATTTTGATTGCTCATATTGTTATAGCCTACCTACATACCTTGTATTTTTAATTGTGTACTTAGACCATCATACCTATTATTATTATTTGTGTAATATTATTAGGTACTTGTTTGATAATATTAATTTCCTAAGTATGCATTGCTAATGTGTTTGTATGGATAGATACTTTTGTTGTACGTTTTTCACTATAATTTGTTGTTTTTATTGTATTTTTTTTTCATGTTAAAGGCTTATATAGCCGTTCACTGTGTAAATAAATAAAAAAACATTCTTGCTGCAACCAATCCATTAGATTGGTCTACAACAGCAACTCATAGGTAATTTATATAATTAATTTACTATTTTAAAATATCATTTATTATTTAATCATTTGCAAGCTGGTTTCAAAAGTACGTCTTGAGTATTTGTATTTGATAATGTTTTTCCAAAACTTCGTATGAAATTCGTAGGTGAGGAATAAAGTTTACTGCAAAAGTTTTAGAACTCCCCCTCAACTACATATTAAAAATTTCTGCCTTATGTTTGATATAAATTTCACCCTTCTTAGCAGGTGATAATAGTCTCTAATAAAACTACAACAGGTATCTAGTATCAAGGTGTCTACCTAATTATAAGGCCCATCTATTTTATTGTTTTTTATGTACACAATACATTATAATAATAGTGATCTTATAGATACATGTTTTAGATTGTTGGGGTATGGTTCCGCAACTCAACAGGAATAACACCAAACACATTAAGATCTATATCTTCTGTCTTTTCTAGGATGTTTAGATAAAAAAAATAGTATACACGCAAGCGGTCAATTCTAATTAGTATAATTTCTTAGAAATTTGGAATGCATCTCTTTCCTTGTGCCTCTACACAGAAGATGTTAAATTTTTCCAACACCATGTGCATCTTAAATTGGATTGAATGATATATTTAATACTAGTTTAAGAAGAATTAAAATAATTGTCCTTATTTTCATTACAATATAATATAAACTTTAGACTCCCTGAAGTAGCAGCAAACAACGTGCCAACGGGAACTCGCCTACCTGGAAAACCTGCATAAAGATGGCGAGACAGCTAGAGGTCTGTGTCCCAGGACACCTCGACGCCTCAGAAAAAGATCTATGAAAAGAGGAAGAAAAAGAAGAACATCAACCATTTTCTAATTGTCCTAATTCCTAAACTTTTATTTTCCGAAAAAGAGTTGAGAGCCTATTGGGACAAGGTGCTTCTTTTAGTTTATCTGCTCAATGCAGCGTCCAGGTTGTCTAGTTACATTAAAATCAAGTCTCTCCGGCAATTTGTCCTCCTTTTTATTTTTAACACAACTCAATCGCTTTTCAATTCTTTTCCGGGAGTGCGGGCCAAAAACCTGAGTCCCAGATTAAGTGTGTCTTTGAGTCTATTGGGTAAACTTTTACCAAAACATTTCTAGCGATCTAATAAGAAGCCTAGAGTTAAGGCAAAGGTGGCCAAAAAGTGTACTGTTCTTTCAATTAGCGCCGAGACACTCTGAATGGATGGGACCGGTTTCTTCTCAACGTTCCCGAGAGGAACGATGAAGGCGAATAAATGAGTATAATAAAAGAAGCGATGGTTTAGGTAGAATATATGAATTTGTGATATTTTTAGTATTAATATTCTGTCCACTTCAAATTTAAAAAAAATCAATGTAACAAATCAAAAAGAAAGTATAATACGTACCTACCAATATAATTTAATTTTCCTTTGCAACAATCAGACCATAATCAATATGTACGCACGTGTGTCTATCTATATATCTTATATATAAAAGGAAGTGGTGTGTGTTACAACACTTATAACTCAAGAATGGATGTACCGATTTGAATGATCTCTGATTTGTTGGATTCTTCTCCGCCCCGAATAGCCGATAGGCTATTAAAATATCTTACAAATTCACGAGAAGAAAAATTACAATGAAAATTATTTACGCCATACATTTTTAATTTCAATAAAAAATGCAATATGGATAATTATACAAAATCAACGAAGATGTTTTTTTATAGATTGGCCTATTTATAATATATTTTTTGTTTACATTTTCAAGTTAGAATCGTTATCCATACAATTTAACATCTGTGGTTCTGAAATTTCAATTTTTAAAAAATTATGGAAAGAATTTTTATAAATTTAAAATTCATAGGTATCTATACCTAAAAAACTAGGTATCTATACCTAGGATGAGATTCTATGTGCACAGATGGTGATTTGGTAAATAGTAAGCAAAGTTAATTCGGTGAGATAAGATGTTTTATTGAGAATTTAAGATTTACATGAATATAATTATAACAATGGAAAAATACAATATAATCGTGCGGAGACAGTTACGGAGTGTAGGTGCAGTTGCGACCGAAGCGAGAGAGGTAATGAACTCACATGTAGGTACCACGATGGAAGCTATGGTAAGTACATGGTTGGTAGGTACATTGAGTGTACCTACATGTTCGGTGACGTGGCTTGTCACATGGGGTTGCCACAGTACCCCCCGCCAGTGACGAAGTCACGAGATGAAAGGTGGTTGAAGAAGGTGGTCAAGTCCTCCTGGGGATGACATGGATGTCTGGTGGTATGACATCCCTAGGTGTCGTGTCAATCCGCTGCAGGACGTGGCGTGTCAGCACCTTGTGACACTGTCTCCATAGTAGCCAGAATACCAGAAGCATGGCTATGACTACCACTAGTGTCAGCGAGGTTACTGACAGGTGGAACGATGAATTGTCTCCTTGAGCCACGATTACTTCTTCCTTCGTGTTTGTTGAACCCATTTTGCAAAAGTAAAACACCCACCACGCAACTGTCTCACTGTACATTACTGACTGACAAATTATTATAAATATGTTACATTTTATATAAAAATTATGTACCCGGAAGTCCGCGTTAGCGTCTCATGACGTCAAAGAGACGCCACCCGGAATTCCGCCAGGTGACATGTAATTAAGCTGATCCCACTTTAATGACGCAAAGACCTTGAAAGACCAACATATCAACAACAGTATGGCCAGTACTGCAGCTAAAAGTATAATCTTTTGGATCTCCATGTCGTCACCAAAGTAAGAATACAATGTAAAATGTAAGTATGTATGAAATTAAATGACATATTAAGTAAATAATTGAGGTCATAATATTTGCAATAAGTGAATTAAATAATGGTACATGTTATAATAATATGGACAATATATCATGAAATGACAAATAAAGTACATAGAACAATACATAACGAAATGACCCAAAAAGGTAATATAGAACAATACATAACGAAATGACAAATCAAAGGTATATGTTATATTATATGCGCTACCAAATATTGCAGTGTATGCATAAAGTAATAATATCAACATAATACGGAAAACATTTCTGTATATATGTAGATACTAGGTAGGTAGGTACATAGCACATGACGACGTGCTTAAATCGATAAACAAATTCACACATATTATTTTAAGTATACAATAACAAATTTAAGTTGTAGATAAAACAGAACTTAAATAAACATGAATGTTCATATTACAAGTTAATACAATGCAAGTTTGTTATATATTTATCACCTATGTAGAGATAACATATGCAACAAAGCAACATTAATATTATTGTAAGTAGCTGGAATTGCAAGCTAGACAAAACAAGATGCTAAGAATAATATTGATGATAAGGTTCGATTTAAAATACATGATACATTTTCATGGTATTGCAAGGTGAATCATATAATAGCTAAAGAATCATAATATGATTATTTGTACAAGATTGGAGTAGCACAATGTAATGATATTATTGTTGATAGCATATGGTGAAGAAAATGCTAGGTCTTTAGGAATGCAGGCTCTTCTGTTTCGTGGGGTTTGATTGTAAGAAGTTGAGTGTCTCTGAAGTGTTCGCGGAGATTCTTGGCAAAACCAGTTATGTCCTCGGACATAGTAAGTGGTTCGCCTAAGAACTCTCCTGGTAGATGAAGTCTCCTAAACTGTAGAGAACATGATGTGTTGAAAATGCGGATCGCTGATGCGTTGCGATGCGATTTTATGCTGGATCGCGCGTTGCGCTGAGAAACGATGCGAGTCTTGTTGGCATTGATAATGTTGATGTATGAACTAGACGAAGGTATCTGCATTGTTGCTGTTCAGGTTACTGCTGGTTGATTTTTATAGACAGAATGTAGTTGAATCTGCTACAGTTGTGCTGGTTCGACGATTTCTGAAGAACTTATTCGTGTGCATACGAATTCGGTTCTTTTTCGTTGAGATGCCTGTTGCTTCACAGTCTGGCATTGTAACGATCGTGATCGCGATAAGATAACGATGTGACGATGTGTTAGTCATGCGTAGATGTGAGTGCGATTGCTCCACTGCTGGTGATGTCCACCTTGGCTTTTGATTTCCTTTCCTGTTGATCAGGAGTCCCAGAACACCGTTTGTGGGGGTGATGTCCACCAGGAATGAGTCTTACTCGTGTTGCTCACGAGATGCAGGAGTTGTTTGGTTGTATCCTGAATGGCTGCAGATGGTCCGCCACGTGTCTCATTGCGTCGCGTGGATTACTGGCGTTGCCGGCACCAGGATTACATCTCTCACTTCTGTTGCGTAACTATTGTTGGATCGTTGTTCTTGGAGTGACCCTGCTTGCTGTCTCCGACTTTGAGGGTTGTTGTTCCTTCGCGTACATGTTGGAAAGTTATCGCACAAGAAATAAAGAACACAAAAAAATATCACTTCACTATTTTTTTTTTAAATCACTGAAAATCGTTCACTGTTCGGGTGTCACCAATTATAGGATGAATGGCACATGTGGTGACGTTGATAAATAGTAAGCAACGTTAATTCGGTGAGATAAGATGTTTTATTGAGAATTTAAGATTTACATGAATATAATTATAACAATGGAAAAATACAATATAATCGTGCGGAGACAGTTACGGAGTGTAGGTGCAGTTGCGACCGAAGCGAGAGAGGTAATGAACTCACATGTAGGTACCACGATGGAAGCTATGGTAAGTACATGGTTGGTAGGTACATTGAGTGTACCTACATGTTCGGTGACGTGGCTTGTCACATGGGGTTGCCACAGTAGTACCGATATAATTAGGTATATTACGTACAGTAGATAATTTATAAACAAATCTGAGTATGGTATAATTGTTCAACATAAATTAATTTTACTTTTTTACACTATACGATGACACACTTTGAGATTAAATATATTAATCATTCATTGATTGTTAGGCGTTACGAAGTTCGCTGGGTCAGCTAGTATTGCATAATTGGTGAATTTGATTGAATATAAATGATTTAGAAGGAGCAGTAATAAACTGTTCGGAGAACTGTCACATAACCAATGTTGCAAATCAATGTAGTGGCGCCTAGACTCATTATACTTTATATCGATCCTATGTACAGAGAATAAAATATTATTATCTAGCTACTAGTGGATAAAGTTATTGCCCCACAGGTAAATACAATGAGACTTTATTTATTTATTAAGAGAGAGAATTGTATTAAAATTATTGGATTAAAATATGTCTCTTACTCATTTACGCAAGTTTTCAAGCCAAGAAGGTAAAAGGCAGGTGTTCAAAAAAAGAGATTTTACATCTGAAATTCAGCGATGAGGTTTACCACCTATCCTGAATGTTTAAAAAAATTAGGTTGGCACAGAGAGAACCGCTTGAATGTTTATTACATAAAGCTACTTACTTACTTTACTTTTTGTATGGCTTCGGCTTGTATTAATAATCATTCCAAATCAAATTCTTGGTTCTCGTTCAAAAAACCACTACACCGCCTCTGGGGTTGATCTATGGATGTCCATCCAGTCTCCCTTGTACCTTCTTCTTGGACCCTCCTCCACCAGATTTGTTGAATTATTGTGTGGGATATGCTCTCCGTGATGGTAAAGATGGAATTTGTTGATGATTTCAAATAAAATATATTTCCAAATAAATTTGAATCACCAACTATTCAGTGCCTTGTTAGTCATTAATAAATTATCTGAAATTAGTTCACAGTATTAAGTTATATTACGGAATATTCAAAAGGTAGAGAGTATTGAAACCGAATCAAAATTTTCTTTCAGGGATGGTAAATAAATCCATCAGACAGCGTCAAATGGAATATGGAAATTTCAAATATAAGAAACGACTGGCAAGTACTGTGGCATCTACTGCGCAATACTAAAAGGGTTAGGAACAAATTGTTACGGAGGCTAAAATACATTCAACAAGAACTAAAAGTTTGACTGATACAGATCTATAAAAAGAATCATCATCAAACCGAGATTATTGAAAGAACTGGATTTATTCTACTTACTTTTAAAAACTGTATAACATTAAATCAATTTGGACATTAATTTAAATCACGTAGTGATGAGAAACGGCAGTCTTATAATAATATTATAATATGGAGACTGTCGAATTAATGACGTACGGGTTCCATATATGACATGAATTTTTAATTAAGTATCTAGGATTAAAACAAATCAAACATGACATCACTATGCCAAATGGTACCTACATTTACATAGTACGTATGTACATACATTAGGTATTTGGTGATTACATATTTGGTAAATGAGTACCTACCTATGTATGTATGTGTATGTGATTGAATTCAACAATGCCTCCTTGGTATCTTAATTTTGTTGTCGTGTTACATGTCAATCTACACAGTTTTAAATACATATGTTTGCAATGATCATAACATGCTATGCTAATATTTTGATTAAATTAAATGACAGATTTACCGAATTAATTTCTGTTTCATTTGCAGATAATTTGAAGACGTGATTTATAATTATAGATTGTATATTCATTAAAAATAACATACCCATATTGGGAGCAATACTTTATCGCAAAATTAAGGATTTCAAATATTTTATGTATAAAAACAAATTGTTTTTAGTTTTACTATGGCCAATTCTGAATCATAAAATAGTTTAGTTGCACTAACTAAGTGTAAGGAGATAGTTGAGTCATAGTATTTAGTTCAAATTCGTATTCACAGTTTTCTGTACCAAAACTAATTTAGTTAGCTAGTTCATTTTGACACCTTAGTACAACTATAAATTTCGAGAATCTATGGATTTCGTATTCAGAACGAAATTTTAGTTGACAACTACAATTAGTTGTATTTGGCAGAATTTTATTCGCGACTTTTAATGTGCGAATATTATTAGTTGCTGTCATTTTGCCGCAGAATATTGCTATATTTTGGAAGTGTTAAGTTGTCTTTTCAATTCAAAGTAAAAAATGGATATTTTTAGGGTCCTCGCAACTCTTGGCATCTATAAATTGTAAAATTATACCACCACCGACGCAAATGCGAACGTCAAAATATACCGGCAAATCTGACATTTCACAATTTTCACGCGCGACAACTATTAAATTGTTGCCAGAAGTGTAAATCGGAACGTGAAAAACATTTTTTATTGCGGCATTACCGACTAATATTTGTTTGTCCCATAGATTTTACCGTTTGCCCTTGGCGGTTATCGAGTTTATAGTTAATTTATAGTTCGTAACTAATACTGAATACGAATTTGTACTATAATGACTAATATTAGTCAACTATTATTAGTTAGTTAAGTTAGTTCATCAAGGTTCAGAATTGGTCCTACTTGTATTTATTTATAAAAATAGTTTAGTTTGACAATGACTTCATAAGTCGAAACCATGTCACTATTTTTATAAATAATTTCAGTAAAACTAAAAAAAAAATGTTTTTTACATAAAATAATATGAAATTTTACAAAATAAATGTCAGCTCAATAAATCCGGGTTAGTTGGAAGACATCGCATTTTAGCGATTAATATGCCTTCTGTACATTGAATTGTATAACTGATATTTTTATGATACTGTTTTATTTTGTAATATTGTAACCAATGTACAGTGAAGAACAAAATAAATCAATAGATTTCAAATATCTTATACGTAGTTTTTCTTTATGGAAATAAAAAATAGTAGCTTTTGTTTACAAAAATTATGATAATAGGTATGCTGAGAAAATAGATTTGTTTTTCGATGGAGACGGCTCTGTGAGGAATAAGATGATAGATTGTTTTAATCAGATTCATTGTAAGCTGGGAGGGGGTGCAGCTAAAACATACAAATAACCCAAATTATCTCGGAGTCACACTGCATGCATATAAGGAACATTGCTATAATGTCAAGATGAAAACGAGTGCTCGCAATAACCTCTTGCAAATCATGACTGGAAGTACTTGGGGTGCAAAACCACATACCCTTCGCACAACAGCTTTGGCATTGTGTTATTCCGCTGCAGAATATGCGTGTCCAGTATGGGCACGCTCCTCACATGCGAAACAAGTGGATGTAGCACTGAATCAAACATACCGACTAATAACTGGCTGCCTGAAACCATCCCCAGTCCACAAATTGTATTGTTTGGCAGGAATTGCTCCCCCGGCTGTCCGACGAAGTGTAGCAACCGACTGTGAGAGAACCTCACGAGAGACAGACTCAAAGCATCTCCTATTTAACCATGCTCCCCCACCACAACGTCTCAGTTCTAGACGATCTTTAATAAACTCCTCATCCTCACTGACGGGCCATGCTCCCTCTGAACGACTACGTAGGTGGGCGGAGGATCCGCAAATAAGCGAACCTTTCCTATCCCAAGAACACCTTGCTGCAGAAGGCGATCTAGACTATGGGACATGGAAAACCCTAAATCGACTGAGATCTGGTGTAGGAAACTGCCGCAACAATAGAGAACGATGGGGCTTCCTACAGGACGAATCCGGAGCATGTGACTGTGGTGCAGCACAGACTATGCCACACTTGTTGGAATGTCCATTGTGCCCTGTCACTAGCACTATGGAGGATATTTTTGACGCATCTCCACCTGCTGTGCGTTTTGCGCAGTACTGGAGACCAGTTTGATGGGTTTTTTCTCTGGGTTTCTTTTAAAATCTAAATTAATTTTTATCAAGATAATTGTAGTCATTATATTTTCATTGTTTTGTATTTTGTAAAATTGTCCACTTTATACTTGTAATATTTTGTAATCAAAGGCAATCATGCCGTAAATAAATAAGTAAATTAATAAATATTCTGGTAAATTTATAACTAGAAAGTCAATAAACCAACATCAAAACACATTTTTCATTTTTTTCGAAGCTTATTAAGTAAAGCTTTCTTTTTCTACGTAGAATTAAAATTGGGGATAATTACCTGAAGGATGTTCTCCATTTACCCGATTAGATTTTTAAATACTTTAGGGTTAAGATAATTCCAATGCATTATTATTAACTTGTTAACAGCTGACATTCATTTTAGAACATAAAAAATAACACATTTATCTAACAAGGTTTGAGTTTGATACAAAACGGTGTATGTTATAAGTATCACGATAAATAGTAATTTGTTCTCTACTTTGTTATTATATCATGAGATTGAGTAACTAAATGATAATTATTTCGAGTATTATGAATAGTTTGTTAAACGGCACTAAGGTAGCTACATAGTTTTATTTAACCTAACCATTAAATAGTTTTGTAATTGGAAGGGTTATTATTTAGAACGCTTTATTTCTTTTTTATTTATTGTTAAGTGCCGCTGTATTCATGAGACTTAAAATTTGTTAATTATTTAAGTTAACGGATATAAGCCTGTTATACTTGTTAATTTTTTACATCTTTGATTTGATTTGAGATAAAAAATCATATTGAAAAATAAATCATATATAGGTATTATTTCTCGTTTTGTCGTGTTCTAGATTTTGTTGCTTAAAATGTTTTTCGATAAATCATGGATTAAACATTGTTTTTTTTTTACTATTTGAATGAAAAAAATTGTACATTGACTGTTTTACATTATATTGTAAGACTGATAAGACCATATTTATGTGATGTCCAGAATGATTTATATATTGTGAAAATGTCAAATGTACCTATTGTAACAAGGGAAATAAAAAGCTTTTCATTTCATTTCATTTCATTTGATATTGGTTGACAAAGAGGAGACACTTGTTTTATTTATTTATTTATTCTTCTTGCACAACATCATTACATAACAGTGTTAACAAAATAATATGAAATTTTAAAAACTAGGACGATGTGCAGTGGCGAGTCTTTTGTTATTCACTTCATTATAGTACTTGTCTGTAAGAAAGAGTGTGAGGAAGTGCGTGCATCCGAGAACTATGTGGCTCAAATGCGGCACGTGGATCAAATTCTCAAGAAGGGTCATGTGTTGAGTAAGAGGAACCGACATGCGTGCATGAGAAATTGTACGAATGTGGAGGAAGCGAAGGAAGTGTGTAAGAATGGTCTATTTCGCGTTCCGTTCTCTCTGCCTACCCCACTTGGGACACGGCTTGAAGGTATATGGTATAGTAGTAGGTATAGTATAATATTGGTTGACTACATAAAATTGAAAACCTACCTATGTTAATTTAAAAACCTATGAATTAACGTAATTTCTAATAAATTATTATGTTTAACAGGAAATAAAAAAAAATTAAGAATGTTAAATTTTAGTTAGCTACACATTATTTGGTTGAGTGTGCCGTTAGCCGCTGTTGAAACATTTCCACGTGGATTTATCTACCATTACACTACATTATCACATTATCTCTTTAACATTATTAAACACCTATTAAATATTGCTATAAGTAGTAGGTTATATTAAGTGAGTAACTATAATACAGGTACACATTTAATATTATGTTTTATTATATCAAGTCTGTAGGTTTTGTTTTTATTTCCATTATGTATTATTAAAGTGTAGCCTCTCAACTATTAATGCTTTATGTTGTTGTTGTTGGTATTTGTGTGTATATATACTTTTTTTTTGTGAAAGACATTAAGACTCCTAAAGACCAAAGCTCATTAGCGGAACAAATCTTGTTATGGGATGATACACCTTTTGATATGTTCTTAAATTGATAATTTATAATGTTATCTTAAAGAACAAAATTAAAGAACATAATTATTAAAAAAAAAATATACTAATACCTTACTTCTTTCACAATACACCGTTCCTCTAACAAAGGTATGAGAGCGCTGGGAATGTCGTGAAAGGAGGTGACGCAATTGGCGTAGAGTCGCTCTGAACGGAGGAGGCTGGTTTCTGCCCTGTGCTCCCGAGAGGAGCGTTGGGGGCTATGATGATGATGATGATGAATACTATATTAAATATGTATTAGTAAAACTCAAATACTGTTTTTCTATTTTTATTAATATCTAGTTTTACTAAATAAGTACCAATAAAATACTAGATATAAACTGTTTTTTTTTGGAATACAGAAGAAACGAACTGCTCTGTCGAACGATATTTTATGTATTTGATAATTGAAACCTGTGATGTTTTAAAAATATTTTCATATCATTGTAATGGTATTAATAATAATGAGCAAGTACTCATAAATACTTGTGAATAACATAATTAGAATGAAAGATACCAAACTGGGCTTTATTCTTCGAACTTCGAAAATTTCGAACAAAATAATCTGATGAACAATGTTGGTTATAAAATTTCAAATTTCTACTAAAATCGATGCTCTATACGCCAGCAAGTAACAATTAAAGATGGAGTCAAAATAAGAAATTTAAAGTTTTGGTTTTCTGAAGTAACTAACCTAACCAACTTTTTGAAAAAAAAATGTGTTTACAGATTGTTAGTTATTTGATCTTTATTTGTGTACGATTTGTAAGGTTTGTTACCCCTGTCCAATCAGTTAAACAGTTTGTTTGATACACGCCAGGTAACGCCTCTTAACGAAATATCGTTTAACGTTTCATTTTGTTTCCATCGTCCTATATCAACATTACGAATGGGTACCTTCCTCCACACATATACACTATACAACACAATACACACACACACATACATCCTTAGTACCTACAGGGTGGCTCGTACGTAATAAACCAATCAATAAATTCAATCGAGTATTGAAATTTATGAACACCTTCGTACTACCAATAAATTGTAGTACTGCAAATTATTACAATTATTATTGAGAATGGAATGTAATGAAAGCACGATCATTCTTATTTATTTTTTGCGAGTGTTTTTTTTAACAAATATTCTATTTATTTATTTATGTAATTTCAAAGTTGGTGAATTTACATGATTTAGTTATTATTTTATGTTATTATTATTTTGTGCTTTATCTACCATCTTGATGAAATCTTAAAAGATTTGTCTTTAAAGTTATTGAAAAAAAATATAACGCTTCCTTGGGACATTGGATATTGGTTGTGTGTTTTACTGGGCTCTGTAACTCATTTTGGATTGGTGATTTTATTTTGATTTCTATTATTTTAGTATTTTTTATTTTTTAACTTTTACTCTAACTTTTTTTAAATTTTTTGACTTTTGCTTATTTTCTCAAGACTAAGACATTTCTGGTAAGAGTGAAATCTTTGCTGGTCCACATGTTGAGTGTATTAATTGTTAACATGTTATGTTATGACTGTTTGATTGATAATTAATGTTGTAAAAATAAAAATCAAAAAATAATAGATAAACGTAATAAAATAACGTACCTAATAGACATCGCTGTCCCAAATACACATAATATACAAACAACCGTCGCAGAAAAAATACGTAAATATTCAGAACTAGCAGGAGAAATAAAAAATATTTGGCATTCTAGATCCGTTTATATAATACCTTTAGTCATGTCAGCTACAGGGGTAACTCCGAAATCTTTAATAAATAATTTACAAAAATTAGATTTACCGGTTAATTTGTACATTAAAATTCAAAAATCTATTATAATAAACACTTGTAATATTGTAAAAAAGTTTTTGAACACAGATATTTCAGGCACAATGCTGGTATTTTGAGCCTAATCCTTTGATATCCTGTATATCTGGATAGGTGAATTTTTCCCGGCATTAGACTGTTAAGTTTTTGTGTGACCATGACTGATCATATGGAGACTTATCTGGTTGTATAATGCTGAGAAGTGTGGATGGCAATTCTGCCGCCGCGTAAAAAATAACTAAAATACACATTTTGCCACATCTTGATGTAATATTTTCGAATTCCATGGAGCTTTCAACTTTCTTTTCCGACATATTTGCTTTATTACGTAAAATGGAAAGCAAATCTTGTTTTAGTAATAAGCTTTTACTATCTAGCTTCCTACATGAAATTCCTAAACAATACGTAATTTCGAATTGATATTTTTAATCAAGATTATTTTAATTTTCTTCAAACTACGTATTGATAACTACTATGGGTATTGAGTATGTATGGAAAAGAAAATATTTGCAAAACATATAGGTGGATTCGTCTACAAACAATGGGTTTATTATTGTATTATTATTATTACAGATAAATATAATCTCAGCCTATGCCCCTACACTGGACGCTTCCCCTGAAGTTAAAGAAACTTTCTATAATGAACTGGAGAACACCTTACAAAAAATCCCCAAACACGAACGTATTGTTCTTTTGGGTGACTTTAACGCCAGAGTGGGAAAAGATTATGACTTATGGACAGGGGTCTTAGGTAGAAATGGGATAGGAAAAATGAACTCAAATGGAGAAATGCTCCTCACCAAATGCGCAGAGCACAACCTAGCGATAACCAACACATACTTCCCACTAAACGATAAATTTAAGGGAACTTGGCGACACCCCAGATCAGGACACTGGCATATGATCGATTATGTTATTGTTAGAAGAAGAGATTTAAAGGATATACGTATAACCAAGGCTCGAATTGATATAGACTGCTGGACTGACCATCGGCTAGTTGTGACCAAAGCATCTATTGTCCTGAAACCGAAACATAACATAGGTTTCCCCACAGCAAACCGCAAGCGTCTCCAGCTGGATAAGTTGTCTGACGAACTCACTCGTCAAGAACTCGTCGCAAAGGTCCGATCAAGCTTGTCAAACCTCAACCCAGCTGACAACTCGGAGGATACATGGACCAACCTCAAAAATACTATTAATGAAGCGAGCTCCACAGTCCTCGGTAAGACTCGCCATAAACAGCAACCCGACTGGTTCAACGAGAACAAACAGACATTGGAACCTCTATTAAGCCGGAAGCATCAGCTGTTTCAGAAAACCATCGAACAACCATCAGACTCAATCGCCCAATCTGAATATAAATCATACAACACGGAATTGCGTAATACGATACGGACATTGAAAAACCAATGGTGGACAAATAAGGCAAACGAAATCCAACACCATGCTGATCGACACGATCAAAGAAACTTCTACCAAGCAATCAAGTCAGTGTATGGTCCCAGTAAGAAAAAGAACAGCCCTATCTTAGACAGCGAAGGAAATCTACTGAAGGACGAAAGTGGCGTGAGGGAAAGATGGAAACAACACTACTCAAATATACTGAATTGTCACACCCATGTCGACTCGGAGACTGTGCAAATAATTCCCCAGTACCCAAGCATGACACACCTAGACAAGCCCATCGAAAGAAGCGAAGTTATAACTGCCATAAAGAACCTTAAGAACGGTAAAGCCACTGGTGGTGACGAAATCCCCGCCGAGATCCTAAAAGCGCTAGCAGAAGACATCGTGGACAGTCTCCTTCATTGCTTCAACGTCATTTGGGAAACCCGCACAGTTCCCCAGGACTTCCGAGATGCTATAATTGTCAACCTGTATAAAAATAAGGGTAGTTCTTCAGACTGTAATAACTACAGAGGCATATCTCTCTTGTCGGTCGCGGGAAAGGTCTTGGCGAGGATCATGGCGAACAGACTTGTACCGGCTATCGAACCCCTCTTACCAGAATCACAATGCGGGTTCCGACCTGGCCGCGGCACGGTGGACCAAATCTTTTCTCTAAGACAGCTGCAGGAAAAGACGGTTGAACAACAGACATCCATGTTCGTGGCATTCATCGACCTCGCCAAGGCCTTCGACACTGTCAACAGGGACCTACTTTGGATCGTGATGAGCCGACTGGGAGTGCCTCCTGTCTTTTTGGAAGTATGCAAGAGTCTTCACACTAACAACACAGCAAAAGTATTATACAGTGGGTCGCTGACGGACTCCTTCACCACAAATACCGGCGTCCGCCAGGGGTGCGTGCTGGCTCCCATACTCTTTAATTTGTTCACTACGGCACTCGCGATCGTTGTTGATATGAGACTGACATCAAGGGGAATTCCAGTGAGGTGCAGATTTGATGGTGGACTGTTCAATCTGAGCCGATTCCGTGCTAAGGCTAAAACAGAAACAAAATATGTCACGGACTTACAATATGCCGATGACTGTGCGCTGATCTCCCACACTGCTGAGGACCTACAGACCATGCTGGACACTTACTCATGGGCTTATAATGTCCATGGTCTGAAATTGAATGCGTCCAAGACGAAAATATTAACTACTCCAGATATACAAAATATACAAATATTATCTGATGGCCAAACACTGGAAAAAGTGGATCATTTCAATTATCTGGGAAGCATTGTGAACAGCCGATCAAATATTGATGACGAAATCCAGAACAGACTAAACGCAGCCTCTCGCGCATTCTGGAAGTTACGGGATCGAGTGTTCGGAAACCACGACCTGTCACTAAAAACCAAGACAGCAGTGTACCGCGCAGTTGTGATGCCTACCCTTTTATATGGATGTGAAGCCTGGGTTCCTTATAGACGCCACATCAGGTCTCTGGCAAAGTTACAGCAACGCCACCTGAGGCAAATCATGAAAGTAAGGTGGTACCACAAAATAAGTAACAAAGAAATCCTAGATAGAGCGAGCTGCCAGAGCATCGAGGTGTTGTTGGCCCGTGCTCACCTTCGCTGGTCGGGTCATGTCGTCCGTATGTCGGACAATAGACTTCCAAAGAAGCTCATGTACTCCGAGTTGGCTGAAGGTAGAAGAAAACATGGCGGGCAACGGAAAAGATACAAGGACGTTCTGCACAACACGCTGAAGGACACAAACTGCCAAAATGACTGGGAAAGCTTGGCGGGTGATCGGAAAAATTGGCGGAAGACCATAAATAACTACAGCGGCCCGCAGAATAGAACCACCCGCAGACCCATCACAAATGAAGAGCAGCCCTGTCCAAAGTGCGACAAAGTGTGCTTGTCCAGAATCGGCCTCCACAGTCACCTTCGATGGCATCACCGGCAGGAACAACTACGTAGCAACGATTCTTCGGATGCTTCATAAATATGCTCGGCAACGGGCTCTAGGCATTATTATTATTATTATTATTATTATTTTACGGAAGATATTATAGACTTCATCTACCTACTAACCACCACTGATTTTGACACCATAAAGAAACTACCGATTATCAGTTTATTATGACTTTAAACAATGGCTATCAACTAATAACATATTGTTATTTTATTAATATATAAGTAAGGCAGGTATAAAATTATTATTAATAGCATTAATACCTGCGTTAAAACAAAGAAGCAGTTAACAACAGGTAAATTTAACATTTGAAGACCCACGCAATATACATTATATAAAGTCTATAAATAGTATACTAACTCATCTTATTTAAATATATATGAACATCTTTTTAAGCGCCGTTTATTCTTAACTTGACTTCAAGGGCGCTATATATTATGAATCTTTTATCCGAAACTCTCAAGAAATACATTTTTTTTTGAAAAAATATATCTGGGTTTTGTAATAAATCCAAATACAACCTTTTACACCTTTCACAGTAAGCTACCAAAAGCTTGTGTCGTGAAAGGGAAGTTTGCCGGCAGCTGGGATCGAACCACGGACCCCTTGTTCACGAGGCCGAGACTCTACCTCCAGGCTACCGACGAACTCATCTATAGTTATGCCATAAGCTTATTTCTGAGGTCCTCTCTTTTTGCCTCTTCTCGTAGACTTCTCACATTTTCTACGAGGAGTATAGCCAGTGGATTATCTGCAAGTAACGAAAATACCGATTACTTATAAGTGATTTTTATGAATACCTGTAATGTATAATTCTGTAATACAAATATCTTCATTCTCAATAACTTTTTTTTACTGTGATTATTTTATACTGTCCATATATTGTCTATTTTTTTAAGATACGTATCAGGAATAAGTATTTTACAAAACATTTACTCCCGTGAAGTTCAGGTAAAGAATGAGTCTTCAACTCTTCTCTGATCGTTTTCGAGTGTCCTGTATTATTTTTTACTGATTATTTTTATTATATTATATTACATTATTTTATTATTTTACCCCATATTTAATTCCTCAATTCATTTTTTAATTCTGAATTCTTTATTTATTTTTAATTCTTCAATTATTTTTATTATTTTACCCCATATTTGATTCTTCGATTTTCAATTTTATCCTATTAAATGTCAACAAGTGTATAGGTATATATGTGTGTATTTATGTGTTTTTATTGTTTCTGATTCGCATTGCATTGTGTCACACAAAATTGGTTCTCTGTTTACTGTTGATCATTTGGTTCTTAATTTTAATGTTCTAGTATTTAATGATATTTGTCACTGTTTAATTTGTAGGTATTTGTATATGTGTATTTTAACATGTAATAGGCTTATGCCGTGAGTTTATGTAAAATAAAATAAATAAAATAAAAATAAAATAAAGGCGGGTGTTCGTAAAACTTCACGTATAAGACAAGTATCATTTTCAGTGAATATCTTATTTTAATTGGCACGGAGAGAACTATGTATCTGCCTGTATATTACAAGCAGTTCGTTAACTGGCTACCTCATTTGAAGGATTCACCGTGATGTATTGTCATCACTTACCCAAATGTACCTATCTGTTTGATAGTTTATTTCCAAAATGCATCATTTGAAATAAGAGTCAAATATTTTTTAACTGGGAAGAAAGATTCACTTTGAATGTTTTTTAGTATTCTACAATGCTAATCCGTTACTACAAAAACATTCAAAATATCTCGAAACTGTTACATAGTTAACCCTTCTAAAATAAATGAGAAAGATTCACCTCAATTCTAATCACATAGATTGTATCCTATTTAAGAAAATGAGCGAGATTTTTTTCTAAGCATATATATTTGAATTCGTGATATCCTGTCAACCTTATGCCGTATTTAAAGTCGTGAGGGCGTTTCCAAATATACAGACTATTTATAAGTCATTAAAACTCGAAAATATTATTAGTAAGGTATTATTTAATAATGGGCCTATAATAATAACGTATTAAAGTTCTGATTAATAGTAATGTTATTATCTATTTGCAATCATCACATCTCATTTTATAGAATTATTATGAAATATCTTCACGAAAATATGTTGACGCTCAAAGCACTCCTATCTTTTTTATAGCATTATATGACTTTTTAAAATAAACATCGTCATTATCATCACCACTATCATGCTGCCTTTTTGTAAGGTAGGCAGCAAGGATCGAGTGCCATTTACCACTATCCTTGCAGACATTTTTCGCTTCGGTCACTTTCATAAAATTCCTCATGGATACTCTCCTATTCATTATGCTCTACAAGAGACCGTCCTTTAGGATCTGGTTTATAAATATTTATTTACTGAATTCAAATTCACAGGATACTCACAGATGAAATAGAATATTATTTACATTTTCAACACAATAAGCAAAAAAGAAATCAGTGAAGATCACTAAATTACCATCATATATGCCATCCTACTATTGATCATAGAAGGGAAGATTGAGAGACGTAGA